>CM038215.1:26857379-27192188 GCA_021442155.1 Cymbidium sinense
AGCAAATTTGGTATACTAAGGAAAAGTTCAAAAGGTGTTTTTTTTGTCTTGACTTTGGAAACTTTACTTAGAAAATTTGAGTATGCTAGGTGAAGTTCAAAATATGTTTTGAAAATATTTGATTTTTTTGGATTTGTAAACTTTAGTTAACAAATTTAGGTATGCTAAATGAAGTTCCAAATGTGTTTGAAAAATTTTGAAATTTTTTGGATTTGGAGAGTTCACTTAACAAATTTGGGTATGTTAAGTAAGGTTCCAAAATGTGTTTTGAATATTTTTTGAATTTTGGATTTGGAAACTTTACTTAACAAATTTGGGTATGTTAAGTGAGGTTCCAAATGTGTTTAAAAATTTTGAAATGTGATTGTTGATTTTGAATCTTTGAATTTGGAAACTTCACTTAGCAAATTTGATTATGCTAAATGAAATTTCAAATGTATCTTTGAAAAATTTTGTTGGATTTTAGATTTGGAGACTTCACTTAACAAATTTGGGTATGTTAAGGGAGGTTCCAAATGTGTTTAAAAATTTTGAAATATGATTGTTAATTTTGAATTTTGAATTTGGGAACTTTACTTAACAAGTTTGGGTATGTTAAGTGAGGTTCCCAATGTATTTTGAAAATTTTAAAATTTGAAAACTTTACTTAACAAAATTGGGTATGTTAAGTGAGTTTCCAAATGTGTGTTTCGAAAATTTTATGAATTTGGAAATTTTACTTAACAAATTTGGGTATGTTAAGTGGGGTTCCAAATGTGTGCTTTGATAATTTTTTGAATTTGTAAACTTTACTTAACAGATTTGGGTAAGTTAAGTGAGGTTCCAAATGTGTGTTTTGAAAAGTTTTTGAATTTAGAAACTTTATGTAACAAGTGCGGGTATGTTAAGTGAGGTTCCAAATGTATTTAGAAAATTTTTGAAATGTGATTGTTGATTTTAAATTTTTGATTTGAAAACTTCACTTAGCAAATTTAAGTATGTTAAATGAAGTTCCAAATGTATGTTTGATAGATTTTGTTGGATTTTAAATCTAGAGACTTCACTTAACAAATTTGGGTATGTTAAATGAAGTTCCAAATGTTGTTTGGAAATTTTTGAATTTTTGAATTTTTGGAATTTGGATACTTCATTTAACAAATTTAGGTATGTTAAATGAAGTTTCAAATGTTTTAGAAAATTTTGAAATGTGATTGTTGATTTTGAATTTTTGAATTTGGAAACTTTACTTAGCAAAAAGTATGCTAAGTGAAATTCCAAATGTATTTTAAAACATTTTGTTGGATTTTAAGTTTGGAGACTTCACTTAACAAATTTGGGTATGTTAAATGAAGTCCCAAATGCTGTTTGAAATCTTTGAGTTATGATTGTTGGTCTTAATGTTTTGAAAAGAAGACCTCCACTCAACAAATTTAAGTATGTAGAATGGAGGTCCATTTTATTTTTAAAATATGATATTTTTTTTATTTTGTGTGTGATTGTTGCTTTTTGAAAGGGAGGAATTCCAACTTAAAACATATAGGAGGTATGATTAAGTAGAATTTCGTAAATGATATTTTTATTTTTAGTTGGTAATGAAATCGTCATTTAATAAATTAAATGAGGATGTTAATGTGTGCTTTTTAAAAATTTTAATTTTGTTTACAAATGAACTTTCCATTCAATAAGGGTGAATATATTGAATGGAAGAATTCATGTGTGCTTTTGAAAACTTTATGATTATGATTATGATTTTTAGAAAACATAATTCTTCATTTTATTTTGAAAATGAAATCTTCATTAAAGTGAATTGAAAGAAGATATTCATTTGTGCTTTTGGAAAATACTATTAATTTTATTTTTGAAAATCCCTACATGTAACAATTATATGAATTGTTAAATGATGGTGAAAAATTTTGTGAAAAATATTTTATTAAGTGCATTTTTGAAAAAGCAAAGTTCTTTATGCAAGATTTATTATTTTTAGGATGAACATTTCCTTATCATGAAGATGATAAGGAGGAAGTCTTTAAGAGAGTTTCTTTTTATTTTAGATCTTTTCATTTTACCCATTGGAGAACCCAACCAGGGTTTTAAGACCAACAAGGAATGCGATCCTAAAACCTTAATATGTTGGCTAACTTAACTCAAGAATGAAATGAGCTAAGTTCCAATGGAAAGAAGGATAGTCTTGGATTCATACCAAAGTATAAACCTACTATCGATACTCAAAGACAATGATCATTTACCAAAGATGGAGAGAGAAATCATCCCCAGTGGAGTTGCCAAAAAAATCTGAAGAAAAATTCTATACATGGAGGAGCCCTTCCAAATCTATTGGTGAAAATGAAAAGGATAAGACCCTATATAAAATTCATCTTAGTAAGACACCACATAGATCCACAAATATACTTATTCAGGTGATTTTAGGTGATCGGATACGTCATCGAGGTATAGTATACTATCTCAAAAGACAGAGGTCACTACCCTTTAATGGAACCAATCACCTCAATAAGGACTTCTAAGGATGATGGGTCTGCATATGTACTAGATATTCTTCCCCTACTTTACATGAAAAAGTAAAGCTAGGTTTATTTTAAATCGGATTCATTAAGTTCCCTACAGGGGAAAGCCCCCATAGTTAATTACATCCTAAAGGATGGGATCCCTTAGGAAAACTCTCGATTAAGATAAATGATCATTGTCATTAAAGATTTCAATAGGAAGGACTATCAATCGATTGGTTTGTGTTTGAGGGATCAAATGGAATTGATTAAAAGAGAGAGTTATTATCGAAGCCAAGATGGGAAATAAGTAGGAGATGCTCACGATGCTAGGAAACCTAGTGAGCTCCTCAAACTATCCTAAAATTGGGCTTTATATTTTGGAAATTGATTTAGTTTATTTGAGTTGCATTTTTCATTATAATTTTAGTACTTAAGATTCCATAACACAAGATTAAGCAAATGCCTAAGAGGTGATTATGCTTATGCGTAAAGGGAAAAGAAACCTCAGAACCTAAATCTAGGGAGCTTCGACGAGGGCCGGAAGCACAACCTAAATCTAAGGTGAAAATGGGTAATTGGTTTGCCTTCACAAGAAAGAACAAACCACGGCGACTTGGACTTACAACGGGTGGTACTAACTCCTCCTATGGTTTTAAATACATGTAGGCAAGTGTTTTATGCTTATGAAAGATAGCTAGGATATTTTTATTTAGAAAGAGACAAAGTCTTTAAACTCACTCCCTAAAGAGACTAGATCATGTAAAAAGCATGCTTCAAATGACCTAAATCTAATGCAATTTAAATTTCATTTTATTTTCATTTTTGGACAATCATTTTTGACTCAAGCTAATAGGTTTTTTATGGCTAATGCATGAGAAATCAGATTATTGGCCAAAATCAGCGAGAAGGAGGTGAGTTTCCACCACATCAAGGTTAAGCCGGTTCTCGGCAAAGATGGAAGCCCTCCAATCAAGAGTGAAATAAGATGCATTTGTGCATGATATTATAAAGAAATGCTCATCCAGCTAAGGGGTTGCTAATCTTTTATCTTGATTTTAATCCTAAGCTTTAATCCTAAGCTTTAAGTGAGGTTATGAGTTATTTAGTTTTAGTTTGAATTATTAAATTAGGTAAAAGATTTCTTTTTCCCTAAAGAGCCTAATTCACATCCAGTCCATACATAAAGCAAGGAAGTAATTAGAAAAAATATGTCACTTAATGCAAAAGCTAAACAAATCATCAAACAATTTATATAGCTAATCACAAAAAGAATAAATGGTCATTTGTGATCGGGCACCACTGCACAAACCCAAAAATATCAAATTGGGTAGCGAGCTCTACCCTTATACAAACCGGATTACAAATGAATTAAATTACAATTAAGAAAAAGAATTCATTGTTATGGGAGTCTTCAATCTTTATTCTTCTTTCTTCTTTCTTTCTTTCTTCTTTTCTTCTTTGGTTCCTCCTTTGGATGGTTGGAAGGTGGATGCTCCAATGCTTCACATGGTTCATAAGATGGGATCTTATGACCAATGCTCATCCTAATCCCGCATAACAAATCATTTCCTAAACATACAAACTTTACATGAAAAGGAAAAGGAAATCTAGCTAACACCAAAATAAGGGTTATTTAAATCACACCACATAAATCCCAAGCATGTATATTGAACTTATCACCATACACATGGGTGACTAAGTCCACCTGGCCTATGGATTATGCTTTGGGGTATATGCACCTGCAAGCAAGAAGCATTTATATTTTTATTTATGATAGCGCCCCTTTAGTACAATCCCCTCCAGAAAATAATAGTTAGACTAAGCACGTCCTATCATTCATTCTTCGAGCATACACCCTAATGTCTAGTCTAAAACATTCATCACAAAACAAAACATAACATCAAACCATGCACCGACCTAACCTAAGGCTAGAAGTGGTGACTTAGGCTAATGTGCATGCTTTGAAGGTTTATGTGTGCTTAGGACTTTAGGTTCAAGTTTTCTAAGTGTGAAGGACATGTTCAACTTAGAGGAGGGTTTCATTTAAGTTGTTTAAGTGTTTTGGGTTAAAGTTATTTTATTTTAGTTTAATTTATTTGAGGAAACCTACAATTAATTACTAAGTTATGAAGAGAGGGAAAGAGAAGAGAACTTCTCTTTCCTTCCCTAATCTTAAGTAATTTCTAAGTAAGTTCACATTTTAATTTCATTTAATGTTTTGATTACATCTTTAATCAATCCTAAGTTTAGATAAACCCTAAACAAACCTATTAAAAAAAGAAATACATTTTAAGATTAAATAAAATGAATCAAAATTCACAACACACATGACTTCATTTCTTTCCCAACATATATAACATGCATATGGATGGATAACCATATACATGTAAAATGAGGATAGTTAACACACTTTATGATGCATGTTAAGTAATCCATTTAAGAAAATTTAGAAGTTGAATATGCTTAATTTTTCTTAAGTAGAAAAGATTTTCCTTATCCAAAATTTCATATACATGCATGAAAGTAAGAAAGGCATAAGTGAGTACAGCGTCATTGTTAACCAGAGGTGTAAGGTACAAGACCTACTTTTGGATACTTAACAACCCTGGGTTGTCCAAACTAATATACTACTTTCCTTAAGTACAAACATGCATATAAAATAAATGAAATGAAGAAGGAATATGGAAAAATTGTTTAACAGTTTCATTTTTGTTTATGCAATTTATTCATATAAGTATAGGAAACCTTTCTTAAGTTAGAGCATAGGGATGAATAGTGTTTGGAATTAAGTAAGTGTTGGGTTCTTTTCAAATGAACCCTACATCTTACCAACTCCTATTCAAAACTATGCTAACATAAGAAAGAAAGGAAAGGCTACACCAAACATTACTTTATAATCTATCACATGTAAGCTTATAATTAAAGTATAAGAATAGCAGACTTTCATATTTGATGTATCATTTATAGGTTTTGAAAAAACTTTGGATTTAAAAGTGATAATAGCCACTCATATTTTACTTTAGCCAACACATGCACATTTGACATAAAGTAAACAATTAATATTTTTAAAATTTGAAACATGAAATTATGAATGCATGAATCATATGGCATACAACTTAACATGTTGGAAAAGATCTAAAGCAATGAAAGCATGTAAAAAAAACTCACTTTACTTAAATCCTAAAGACATTCTTAAAGAATAAGAAAAAATTAGAATAAATCAAAGTGAATTTCAAAATGATTTTTGTTTGGTTCAGAGTTTGATTTAACTTTGAAAAGGTGAGATGAGTTTGCTGTTCCTAACCCATTCCCACATGTGTTTTGTATTTTTATTTAATTTTTAGATAATTAAATCCATTTTTAAGCATTGATTAGGTTAAAGTATGAATTAAGCGGCTTAATTAACCCTTACCTACACCACCTTAGGAAAAATAACTAAGTAATTATGAGCCAATGAGATGACATAAAACCCACAAGGTGTATAAATTTTTAATCCACCTAATAATGAAAAGGCCTAATGCAATTTGGCTCACAATTAAAAGTTAAGCTAAGGGGTTTTAGCTTAAGTACTTTTAAAACACCCCTTCATACTTATGAAAGGGGTTTTAATTTCCTTAATTAGACTTAGGCTATTAAACACATAAGCATCTACTCAAGGTAGATTGATTAAGTTCTAGAACTTTTTAGAATTTTTGAAAATTGTTTAAAGGAGTGATTAATGAGTTAACCCTTAATTAAAAGGGGATTAAGGAGAGAAAAGGGGGTTTAGGGAATAGCTTAGAGAAAATATCCCAAAAATTATTCCATAAATCCCCTACTCACTAGATCTAACCTTAATCAAACTCAATTATAGGGTAAATCTACTAATCACACATTAATTACCCTTAATTACATGAAAGGAATAATTAGGGAATGAGCTAGCAATTTTCCCAATGAAGCCCTCAATAAATCTCAAGAAAATTAGGGGAGGCGGAGGTCATCCCCTAAAATGAACCCTAGAAATTTGAGATCAATTGGTGACCTAATTAGAGAATAATTAGCTAATTAAAATTCCTAAAGAAATGTAAATTCTAAGAAAAGGGGAACTCAAAATCCATTAAAAACTTTTTTAAAATATTCTAGATGAAATTATCTATCCATAGCATTTTTTCTTTTATTTTTCTAAATTTTATTGAAGGAGTTATGATTTTTAAAAGATTTCTTATTTAATTAGGAATCAATTAAAATCCCTTACTAATCCCTTCTTAATATCGGCTCATGGCGAGATGCGTGGAAGCAACAGTCAACACACTTTACACGCATCACGCCGTGAGCCACCCACTTAAACATCATATCAAGAAGGTGACTAGCAGCACACGTGCAAATATCTTTGTCCGTCTGATCAAAGATCGGACGGCTAAGGATTGACCCGCGGTTTAAATCGGATAAAGGATTTATAAAATGTGCCTAATAATCTCAGTCGTCTATCTAAAACCTGTGGATGGATGGCTGAGATGAGCCAAGTTCTTCTCTGAGGACTAATGGAGATCATCCATGATCCAAGGGGAGATCCGAGCCCAATATAACATAGAATCATTCAAGACTCAACCCACACCATCTGAGGAATAGATCAGCCAATCCAACGGTGGATTTCACATGCAATGAAAATTCCTTTCATAAAGGACCAACACCTCCTAGTCTAAGTGGTCAAAAAATCACATACCTCGCCGGAGGTGATCACTAGTGCTCCAGATCAATGTGGTAGCTTTGTCTAGTGGAGATGAAGCCCTGTTGAAGTTCTTAGACCTTGAGGTTGAGTGGATCAATGACCAACTCCTCTTCAAGATCCTTGCAGCTTTGATTGAATTGAGCTCTTCCTTGTTGTGAGAACTCAAATGGATGTTTGGGCAAGTTCGAATTGGTCCTTAGAAGGAGTGTGTAGAAGGAACTAGATTAAGATCAAGTGTAGAGGAAGTTGGGAATTGAGGTGAGCTCCGCTATTTTGCACTTTGCAAAATCGAGAAATGCAAGATTCAAATCCCTCTTAGAAAGTTTAGGAATACTTTGAGGTGGTTGTTAAGGATTCCTAGGCTCTAATCGATCAAGAGTGAAGTGAATTTTTAGTGAATTAGGGGGAGAATATCTCCCCCTATGGAAATCGGACGGTCGATCCAATAGTTGTCATTTTGATCCAATTGACCATATGGTGTGAGCAGTTTAGGCTATTAGATCATTACACATGGTCGGTTTGATCCCTTGAGTGGAATGCCAACCACCCATGTGCATCAAATTGAGCTTTGGAGGGAGTTTGAAAATTGAATTTCAAGGCTAAGGGTCGGGTTTGGTCCATGGGTCAAATGGGCTGACCCAAACCCATTGGGTTGGGTTCACCACTCATCACTAAGTCCCCTTGAGCTTTTAGGAAAGCCTCAAATGATTGTGAAGAGCGTATGACCAAAATACCCATGGGCTAGGCCAAAATTTGTTCTATGGCCTAGTGATAAAATGGTCATTTTGCTATTTTTTCAATTTGGGTATGTTTGGTATGTTGAGAAAATAGGTTTGGCCAAGTTTCAATGGATTTGGAATCCATTTGATAGGGTTTGGCTCATGTTGACCCATTTAGGTCAAAATGGGTCAACTTAGGTCAAGTTGACCAATTGGTCAAATTGGGTCAAACTAAGGGTTGGGTCAAGTTCATATGACCATTTGAAATGTTTTGGTGCCTTTGGTTTGGTTCAATTTGGATTAGATTTGGTTTTGGTTCATATGACTCATTTAGGTCAAATGGGCCAAGTTGACCCATTTGACCCATTTGACCTATTTGGTTTAGGTCAAGGGTAGGTTTAGGTTTGGTTAGACATATGGAGTGGATTGGTATCTTTGTTTCCAATCAATTTGGGTTAAGTTCAATTTTGGCTCAACAAGACTCCTTTAGGTCATGTTGGGTCTAAGGTCAATTGGGCTAGGTTGGGTATTGTTGGCCAATTGAGACTTTGGTCAAGTTCCACAACTGATTTGGAATGGACTTGACCCATTGGTTTCAATCAATTTGGCTTAGATCAAGTTTTGACATATTTTGGCCCTTTAGGTCAAAATGGGTCAACTTGGGTCAAGTGGGCCAATTAGGCTAGGTTAGGCTCAAATGTTGTCTTAGTCAAGTTTAAAAATAGGTCATGAGTGAACTTAGATCAATGGTTTCAATCAATTTGGCCTATGATGGAATTTGGATATGTAAGGCTTCATTTTGGGTTAAGTGTTGACTTGGTCAACCCTTAGGCTTGACTTGGTTTGACTCATTTTGATTGATTGATCATTCCATGATGATTGTTGATCATGATGAGAGGGATATATGAGTTTGGTTCAATCCAATTTGGTTAGGATCAAAAGTTGGCTCATAAGGGTACTTTAGGTCACTTTAGGTCAAGTGAGCCTAAGTGGGTAAAATGGCTTGGTTAAAGCTTGATTTAAGTTGATTTATCTTATATATGGACTTATCATTGAAAAATAAATCCATTTACAAGTGGTTTGAAGTCAAAGGGGTTTTGATCCATTTGAAAATTTTATATTCAAAGGAAGAATATGAAGGGGTGTTTGGTTTGATTTTTGAATTGGATTTTGATTGAATGATTGAAGTTTGGATTTATATATGAGCTCATGATTGCAGGATTGATTTAGCCATGAGAGAAAATCAAGAGTTTGGTTTAATTTGAAAGTGATTTCGCTAAGTTAAAGATTTTGACTTGAAAGGCTTAGATTTGATTTTAATTTGATTTGAGTTTGATTTTTGGAATTGGTTTGGATTATTTAAATTTATATTTCATTTATATATGTGAATATAAATGAGAATAAAAATTGATCACGAGAAAATTTCAATAATTTGAAGTGGTTTAATCATGATTTAGGTTAAATCCGTTAAAGTGAATTTAAAGGATTTAAGAGAATTTTTAATTTGAAATTTAATTTTTTGAATTGGATTTGATTGATTTATATCTATATTTCATTTATATATGAGAACATAAATGAGAATACAAATAAGTTTTAAGAAAATCCCATGAGTTTGAAATGGTTTGATCAAAGTTTAGGTTAAATCCATTAATGGAAAATTAAGGGATTTAAAGGAATTTCAAGCATTTTAAATTTGGAATTTAAATTTTGCCTTTGATTGAATTGATTTATATTTATATTTTATTTATATATGTTAATATAAATGAGAATATAAATAAGTTTTGAAAATTCCAAGGATTTGAAGTGGTTTGATCAAGGTTTAGGATTTATTTTGGCTAAGTCCTTTAATAGAAAATTAAAGGGACTTAAGAAAATTTTCATGAATTGATTTTGAATTTTGAGTTTGATTTTATGGGTTTTAATTTCTATTTTATTTATAAATGGGAATATAAATGAGAATATGAATGGATCATGAGAAAATCTCAAAGATTTGAATAGGTTTGAATCAAGATTTTGGCTAAGTCCTTAAGGAAGGGTTAAGGACTTAGGAAATTTTAACTTAGGAATTTTTGATATCATGGATTTCAATCATGGATATCAATCATGGAATTTATTTGAGTTTGAGAAAATCAAATAGAATTGATTTGGGGTTTGACTTGAAAGAAAGTGAGGAATGGTTTAAGCTAAAGGGTGGGAGATTTTCCTAACTCTAAGAGACCTATTCATTTAGCTAACTCTTCTAAGTCTTCTAGGGCTAGGTGATAGTGTCCACCTAATCACTAGATGTGTCTTAAGACTAAGGAACTCTTAAAGTCTAAGAGAAGTCCTATGTCTAAGATGAAGGTGTTGAGGGTTCATTCTAAAAATGAGATCAACAGCCTTCTATAGCTTTAAAAGCTTCCTGTTAAATCCACCAATCCTTGTAGCACCTACTCCTGGGAAGCCCCTCATGCTATACACGGCTTCATTAGAAGAGTCCTTTGGAGCATTATTGGCACAACACAATGAAGAAAGTAAAGAGAACGCTCTTTATTATCAGTCGAAGATTAATAGGAGCAGAAATGAGATACTCTCCGATAGAAATGCACTATTTGGCATTGATCTTTGCAATCCAAAAACTCCATCATTATATGTTATATCACAAGTTTACCCTCACCGCAAGGATCAATCTACTGAAGTACTAGATAATAAGACCAACATTGATAGATCGGCAAAATGGGCGTATTGCTTCTTTGATTTCACATCGTTTAGTAGAAAGCGGTGAAGGGACAAGTCTTAGCGATTTTCTTGTTGCATCATCTATCTCTGACTCTTCTCTTAATGACGAATTGCCCGATGAGCAAATTATGCTCATTCATGAAAGATAAAAATCACAAATTTGGGAAATGTATATTGATGAATCCTCATCAATCAAACAAGTCCAACCTCTAAATTTCCCAAGGGCAAGAGCAGGAATCGACATCATCTTCATAACACCATAAGAGGGATAATGAGATGATCATATGGGTTGACTGAGCCAAGAACCAATAATGAAGCTGAATATGAAGCATTAGTGGCAGGTCTTGAAGAAGCTATTTTCATAGGCATTCAAAATTTGCATATTTTTAGTGATTCCGAGCTTATTATAAATCAAGTACTTGGTATCTATAAAATCAACAAGCTTGAGTTAGCTTTCTATCACAAATGAGTTCTTGAGTTCATGAAGCCAAATATCATACTAACTCGAGTCTCTTGATCCAGAATAGCGGTGCTTAGCAAAGTTAGCTAAAGAAATGACAAGTATGAATGGTGATTATGTCTTGATCAGAATATTTACTAGACGAGTCCTAGAGCCATCACAGTATCAATCCCTGCAGGTAGAGGGGTTATCAAATTTGACACAACAGGACGTGACTTAGGTTGCTCCTCATACTCCTCAAAATCAATATAGAATCATACATAGAAAAGCTAAGCCTAACATTGCTTCCAAAAAGCAATGAGAATCCTTTATTGTAGAAGAGCCACATGATTGGAGGCAACCCTTCATCGACTACTTTAAAGAAGATAAATTACCAAATAATAAATCCTTTGGTTCAAATCAAGAGAATGTTGTGCTATGCTTTCATCAATAATACTTTATATCGTAGAACCTTTGAACAAATATGGTTATGATGCCTAAATGCAGATGAAGCTAGCAAAGTGATGGTAAAAGTTCATAAAAGGCTTTATGGTGCACATTAGTTAGCCCTTAAGATGGCACTAAAGATCAAAAGGATGGGTTATTATTGGTCATTTATTGTGAGAGACTGTATCAATCATGCTAAGAAGTATCATGAATGCCAAGTATATGGGAATATAATCCATCAACCTCCAAATCCACTACACCCAATGATAGCATCTTGGTCATTCGAATACTGGGGTACAGATGTAATCAGATAAATTGATTCACCATCATTAGCTAAACACTGCTTCATCTTAGCAGTGATTGATTATTTCTCTAAGTGGGCTAAACCCACCCCATTTAAAGAAGTTACTACTGACCGAGTGATCAACTTCTCCATGCATAATGTGGTCTATAGATTTGGAGTGCCACGTCGAATATTTTTTGATAATGGCATAACTTTCAAAAGTGTAAAGATTTATAGGTTCGTCGATCGACATAAAATTTATTGGTGATACTCTTTAATATACAATCCAAGAGCAAATGATTGGGTGGAGTCCTTCAACAAGACATTTGTCAAACTGCTCAAGAAGATCCTTACTAAAAATAAGAGAGAATGACATACTAAACTAATAGAGGCACTATGGGCATATCACCACCTACAAGACGACTAAAGCCACTCCCTATTCATTGGTATTTGGAACTGAAGTAGTTCTTTCGCTCAAAATTGAGTTGCCTTCACTTTGAGTAGCCATCCAATATAATCTAACTGAAGATCAAAATGCTCATCTAAGAATAGAGGAACTCGATGCACTTGATGAAGTTAGACTACAAGCTCATCAAAATCTAGAGGTTTATCAAGCAAATATGTCCAGGGCTTTTGACCATACAGTGCAGCCTCAAACATTCCAAAAAGGAGAATTAGTTCTAGTGATGAGAAGACCAATTATCCCCAATCAAAAATTTGGTGGAAAATTTGAGCTTGATTGAGAGGGCCCTTTTTTCGTTGAGAAAGTGTACCAAGAAGGGGCATACCAACTCATTAACAATGAAAGTCCAAGTCCAATCGCCAATTAATGGTCGATACTTGAAAAGTACTATACATGATGACCACATTCTTGAGGTATAATAGAAATCACAGAAGATAGAGACATTTCTTTAGATATCTATTTAGTCAATATCGAAGTTTCATGTCGAGATCCCAAAATAAATATACTCACCCATATGAAAAAATATTTTCATAAAAAATTCCCCATTACAGGGTGCATTTTTTAGATTTACATATATATGAAAGCAATGTTACATGTTAAACCCTCTTAAGAGCATATCAATTCAAATATTGATGTATTTGTGTATTTTCTTCTTAAAAATTCTTCTAAATGTGTTTTATAATCACCCGCAAGACAGGGGCATTTTTAATTTATGTCAAGTTTATGTGAGTTGACATCGTGCTATAAGATGAGATCCTTGAATATATTCTGATTCAGGTTGACATCGAGCTTTATGCCGAAATCTCTGAATATACTCATAATTATTACTGTTAAGTTGTAGGCTCTTGTAAGGAATAAAAAGAATCTATTTCTACGCATGAAAATATAGCCCAAAATATCAAAAGTTTATCTCTCATATTTGTCAAATTCTGAAGATCAAGTCAGAAGAACTCCCAATATTGGAAGCTTCAATCAACTAAGTTGGAAAAACATCAACCTCTACATTCTAAAGTCTAGGACACGGGTGGGTTTTAAAGGCCAAACTCAACAAGCCCACAAATGGCCGAGTTGCCGATGCTCTCCTCACTCAATAAGCCTCAAGCAAAGGCCACAGTGAAAGAGCCCCCGTTCATCAGTCTGATGATAAAACCACCAACCCATCACAGCTTAAGTCGAATACTCGAGTAAGTTCTAAAGGTCAAACTCAGCCCAAATATAAAAGTGGCGACGCCTCTCCTCACTCAACAAGTCGTAAGAAAAGGTGAGTGAAAGAGCCCTTGCTCGTCACCCAATGATGATAGTGCTCAATATCAAACCGATCCATTTTAGTGATTACAAGCAACTAGGATCCAAAAGATCTTTCTACTTGATCGATCACAATCTAAGAAACTCTCAATTTTGCCTCAAATCAATCCATATATTGCCCGCAGGGTGATATCTTAATCTATTCTCGAATGATCTGATCAAGTACAAAGCATAGATCAATGTCAATCCTTATAAAGTCTGTCAAAGCATAAAGCACAAGATCGAGGAAGCAATTCCATAGTTCATACAAAGCCGATGGTCAAACTAAAGGAATTTTGTGTTTATTTAGTCTGTTAAAGCACACATTGCTAGACTGATAACTCAACATTGACCCTATATAGGCTAGGAAGTTGGATCATCTGTATGTACCCTTCAACGAGTCTGTCAAGGCAGCAAGCACATGATTCATGTCATACATACACTTCCTGACAAGTCAATATGGACAAATCAGATCAGTCCTTCATCAAGTCCGTTAAGCTTAAAGCTAGGACAGAAGGAATTTCAAATCTAACCAAGCACAGATAAACCAACTCCCAAGCAGAGTCATTCATCAAAATAAATAAACCAATTCCTCCAACAAACCCAATCAAGCATGAAGCTAGAGTTAGAGGAAACTCAAATCTGCAATGACATAAAAGAAAGAGATCTTTAGCAAAATAATAAGTAGAGAGTAGATGGTGTAAGAACTCTTATCTCCGACAAGTCGATTCTGACAAATCAATCAAGCCCATCATTTAGCATGTCCTAAATAAGGCATCATGTTAATGATAAATCTTATCAAAGCTTCATAATCTACTACAATTGAAGCTGGAATAATCCAAGTTCTATTGCAAATCACAACCAAGTTCATTGCTCGACTTAAGTTATGATGGCTTGGTGGTTTGGTCATTAGAGTAACGAACGAGGGCACTTTAACTGCAGACTTTTCTTGCTGCTTGTTGAGTGAGGAGAGCGTCAAAAACTTGACTATTTGTGGGTTTTTTGAGTTCGACTTTTAGAACCCATATGTGTCCTAGACTTGAAGATGTTGAGGTTGATGTTATCCCAACTTAGTTCATTGAAGCTTCCAAAATTAGGAGTTCTTCTTACTTGATCTTCATAATTTGATAAATATTGGAGAGAAACTTTTGATATTTAGGGATGTCTTTTCATGCATGAAAGTGGATTCTTTTTATTCTTGCAAGAGCCTGCAACTTTAACAATAATAGTTCTAGATGCATTCAGGGATCTCAGCATAAAGCCTGATGTCAACCTGAACACATATACAAGAAGACCTCCTATTTCACAGGAGAGGGTTGAATAACCTTGATCATAAAAAAGGCTCCTATCTAATAAGGGGATTGCAACTTAGTTCAAAAATATATTACAGGTTTGATTTTCTTTACTACAAAATAGACATGATATACTTTTCAGTCATAATATGAATCTATCTAAAGATCTCAGCTTAAACCATGATGTCGACTTAGATAAATATATAAAAATGCCTCCTATCTAATAGGGGCTTTCGAGAATTTTGAGAGAATTTAGAATGTCTTTGGTTCTATGCTTTCTGACTTGTTGAAGACTTCTTCTTGAGAGTTTGAAATTTATATTTTCTCTCCGGTTTTGTGCCTTGGTGGATTTAATGGAGTTGATGATTTATTGTTGAGATGAGAATGTCTTCAGTTATATGCTTTGTGCTGGACTTTTTGAAGATTCAAATTGAAATTTGAAATTTATATTTTCCTCCTATCCTGGCTTTGTACCTTAGTGGACTTGATAGATTTGATGATTGTTGGTGAGATGAGAACATCTTTGGTCCTATGCATGGTGCTTTGATGGACTTGTTGAAGACTTCATCTTGAGGATTTGTATCTTGTATTTCCTTCTATCTTGGCTTCGCGCCTTAACAGATTTGATGGAGAAAAGTCCTGAATTATCTTGAAGACTTGTCATGTGATATGAAATTACCTTTTGCCCCAGCTTTCTACTTTTGTGGGCTTGTAGAAGGATGTCTGCCGATGACCTAGCCTTCAGAGCTTATGTTGCATCAATGGTGAAGAGTCATCAATCCTATGCTTTGCGCATAATGGATATGTTGAAGGCATAACTCCCTTAGTTCAGCCTTTGGCTTTGTATAAACATTGAGATGACTTATTCGGTCCCTTTCTTTTTACTTGATTGGACTTACTGAAGAAGAGTTTTCTTTGGCCTTTACTTTGCATTGACTTGTTGAAGGAGTTAACATTTTTCATTTGATATTGATACCAATCTCGGCTTAGTGCCTTCTCGAGTGAGGATATTTTTGTTGGATTTTAAAAAATGACCTTATGATTATTAAGGATGATCTCCTAGTCCAGGACACTTGAACTTGAGTGAGGATCTTTTAGATGCTATTATCTTTGAACTAATGAAGTACGAGGATCCTTTATGCCTTTGTGACATGTTGAGTAAGAGGACCTGTCAGTGACTCAGCCATATTTGGGCATGTCGAGTCCGACCTTATGCACCCACTTGAGTCTTAGATTGGATGAATGGATGGAAGATGTGTCCCCAACTTGATTTTTTGTAGTTTGCAAACTTGAAAATTTTTCTTTTTGGTCGATAAGACTTTGAGACTTGTGAATTTTGAATACATAATTTGAATATGTATATGGGGATCTCAGCCTTAAGTGCAATATCAACCCAAATACAACAGAAAGGCCCCTTATTTTATAGGGAGAACCTGACATTTTGCTATAAAATTTAAAACTATCCCATGTCTGATAGGGGGATGTTTGTTTTATTTTAGAAATGTATTCTTATGTTACAAGATAATTTTCAAGCAAAAGTTACACATGTAATGACGGTGAAAAATAATTGGTATTCTCAACATCTGGACCAATTCTCCTTCTTGAAAAGTTTGAGGATGCACCGTATGATCAAATGCATTCTTGCAATTACATTTTTATGTGTAATACTTTTTCAAATATCAACCATTGATTAGCGATTGGCCTTTCACCTTTGAAATCGACAAGCTAATAGGCTCTTCCCTATTATACCCTTTCAATGGTGAAGGGCCTTGTTGACCTCACTTTTAGAGTGAGTTCTCAACCTCCTCATCATAGATCTAGGACTCTTATAAACACTAAGAGTTCCTTAGTCTTATGATACTTATAGTGATTAGGAGAACACTTAACCTAAGCCTAGAGACTTAGAAGGTCTAGCCATAGGAGTGGGTTATGCCTTAGGGACTTAGGGAGACTTGCCTACCTTATAGCATAAACTTAATCCATGCTTTCCTTTTCAAATCAAACTCCAAATTCAAATTCTGAATTCAGAATTAAAATTCCAAAATTCTCAATCAATCCCTTGATCAAATCCAAAATCAAAATCCTTCATAAGCCCTATGATTTTACCTTGTGGGCTTAACCCTTAGCAAAATTCAATCCAAATTCAATTGATTTTCTCAAAGATCAAATTCAATTCTTCAATAATTTATCAAATTCAAGTCTAAACTCAATTCCAAATGATTGAAATCTAAAATCAAATTTAAACTCCCAAATCCTCCTCAACCTTGTGATTGAATTCTGTGGGCATAGCCAAATCTCCACCCACTTCAAGTCAAACTTGATTAATCTCTTCATGAATCATTTATATCTTCATTTATATTCACAAATATAAATGAAATATAAACTCAAATAATCAAAATTAAATCAAACTAAATCCAAATCCAATCAAATCCCAAGCTAACCCATATGGACCTACTTCTATGAGCTTAGCCAAATCTCAACCCAAATCAGTAAAAAATCAATTGATTTCTTTCAATTATATATCATTTATATTTATAATATAAATGAAACCCACATTTCAATGATCAAAACTAAATCAAACTAAATGAATTTCCCAACTTGACCCTTTTGACCTACCGCCATGAGCTTAGTCAAATTTGCTTCCAAATCACGACTTAAGTGATTTCTCATAATTCATTTATATCTTTATTTATATTCACAAATATAAATAAAATATAAACTCAAATAGCCAAACCCAATCCAAAATCAAATCAAAACCCAATTTAAGCCCTTTGACTCAATTTCTTAGACTTAACCAAAACCCACCTAAATCAAGCCGGTAATGAATGGATTTTTCTTGAATCAATCATTCCTTCAATCATCTATCCAAATATAAATGAAACCTACAATGATTAAGCTAAATTGAAATCAACCCAAGTCAAGCCCAACTTAGCCCTTTTGACTTGAAAATCCCAAATGAACCAAAACCTATCATAGCTCAAATAGATTGCACTTGGATTTATATTTCAATTCTAAACTCATATATAAATTCAACTAAATCTTAATCAAACTAAAACCAAGCCAATTGACCCATTTAGGTCCACTTGATCCAAAGTGGCCTAAAGAATCCATATGAACCAAGTTCTAATCCAACCTAAATTGGATTGAACCAAACCCATCCAAACCTTATACCATGATCATTGATCACCCTAGAATGATCAATTGCCTTGAATTGTGTCAAACCAAGTCAACTTGGTCATTTGACCAAGTAAACCCTTAGCCCATATGAAACCCAAATTAGCCAAAACTCACCATACACAAAATTTGTTGAAACCATTGATTCACACCAACTCATAATCAATGATTGAACATGACATGACCATCATTTGAGCCAAACTAAACCCAATTGGCCATTTGACCCAAGTTGACCCAAGTTGACCCAAATTGGCCTAAAAGGCCAAAATGGGTCAAATCATGATCCAACATAAATTGATTGCAACCAATGGCTCAAGTTCATTCTAACTTTATTATTGAACTTGACAAAATCCATAATTAAGCCCTAATTTACCAATTGATCAACCTAACCCAACTTAGCCCAAATTGATCTAAAGGGTAAAATTGGCCAAAATCTAAATTAAATTCAAACTGATTCAAACCAAAATCTACAATCATTTTCAATTAACCAATTAAACTTGAACCAACACCAACCCAAGCCAATTTGGCTAATTTGATCAAATTGGTCAACTTGACCTTTATGAATCCAAATGAGCCAAAATCAAACCTAGGCCAAATTGATTGAAACCACTTGAACTAAAACACTTCAAATAATCATTTGAACCTAACCCAAGCCTTGGTTTGATCCAATTTGACCATTTGGTCAACCTAACCTAACATGACCCAAATTAACCCATTTGACCAAATTGAGCCAAAACTCATGAAACCAACCTATGGGACCTTAGGAGCTGACCTAATCTAACCTAAACCCATCCTAGGTCAACCCAAAATCATCCCAAACCCAATTGGAGCCAAACACAAGTCAAATCCTTATTGGATATGCCTCCTCAAGTGGGATTTTGTCAAAATTGGCTAAGTCCACTCTCCTATCATCCTTAGCAGTTATCAAGCACCCAAATGGGGCATCACCTAAGACACTTAGCCCACCCTAAGTGGGCTAGGCTTGCCATGAACCAAAGGGAGGTGAGTTAACTCACCTCCTTCCCAAACTAAGAACCCCATGGACAAAAGGAGTTACAACCAGCCATGTCAAGCATTGAGCCACCTCCCAAGCATTCCTTCACTCAAATCGAGCAATGTGGACTCGATTGTGACCCCTCCAGCACTCTGACGGTTGATGGCCTATCAAAAAATGGGAGGCAATCTCGTTCGTCCACCTCAGCCAATTAAGGAGTATACCCCCTCAATTCTCAGAAGAAATCACATGCATTCATTTCAAGAGAGGTCCCCAAGCATTTTTAAAACCCTTTAGCACTCCCTAGAGCTTCCCAAAGGCCTCCTCCTTCGAATTTCTTCTTCCCCGAGCGAAGCTGAAATAGGGCAGCCTTCTTTCAATTCTAACATTGCCAATACCTCTTCTCAATCAAATTCCTTCTACATACACCTTCCACACACCTCGTCGAAGCTATCCAAGCCATTTCTCGAGCTCTAAATCAACCAAAGGATGAACTTCAATCAAAGTCGAGCATCCAAAGCATCATTCTTGGCCAACCGAGCAATCTGCTTGGAACCAACCCATTACTGCTCAACAAGGCTTCATCTCTACTAGACGAAGCTACCTCAAGCGTATGAGCCACCGGTCTTAGCTCTGGTGAGGTAAATGCTTCAAACTAAGCTCTAAGGAAAAAATGTGTTGGAGCTTTCTGAAGAAAATTTGCATGTGAGTCCATCTTAGCCATTAGATCATCGTGGATCCCTCACGCAAAGGTGTGGGTCTATTTTATAAGGAATCCGAAATCATGTGAGCTCAGATCGAGTGATCCATGGAGAATGGCTCTATCATTTGTCGCTCACGGGAAGAGAGATCACGGATCATCTAGTCCACATGATTAGAATGGACAGCCGTGATTAGATCACTAGATCCTCTGTTTACTCCTTCTTTAGCCACGAGTTTGATTGTGGTCATCCGATCTTAGATCGGATAGCTCACAAGAAACTGCATCCCCCCGCCATCCGAGTCCACGGATGTGACTACTTAAATACCTAATCCCACGAAGCCACGCAGAAAGTGCGCATCATTAGTGTGCCACATGGCGTCGATGGGATTAAGGTTTAATTAGGCTAATTAATTAGTTTTTAGGCTGAAACTTTCATTAAATATAATAAATTGTAAAAAAATCCAAAAATATAAATAATAGCTCATTTTAAAGGTATTTTAGAGAGGAATCCATTAAAATTATCCTTGATTGATTTGGAATAGTAATTTGAGCTTAATTAAGGTTTAATTAAAAAGTTAATTACCCTAATTACTCTCTAATTAATTAACTAATTAACCTCAAATTTTTTGAGATTAATTAGGAGGATGACCTCCTCCCCTTATTCTTGGGATTTATTGATTAATTAATTGGGAAAATTGATTGATTAAGCCTTAATCACCTTCTTAACTTAATTAAGTGATAATTAATCATATAAATAGTAACTTGCCTAATTAATTGGTTCATTTATCATTGTTTAACAATGAGGAGACTTAAGGAATTGGATTGGGGCTTTTCTCCCAATCTTTTCCCTAATTTCTTTCACTTTTGAGAGAAATTAATTAAGGATTAATGGATTAATTAATTACCTAAGTAGTTTACTTGAAGTTTAAAACACATCAGGACCTAATTAATTCATGGGTAGATCTTTAGGTGTCCATTATCCTAAAGATATTTAATGAAATTATTATTTGTTCATATATATGAGAAAGTCATAAAAGTAATTAAGTAAGTTCTTTAAGCTTAATTAACCATTAATTATGAGCCAATTGCATTCAGCCCCTTTTATTTCATAGAACCATTACTAATTTACTTTTCAATTCAATTGCATATTGCATTGACTCATATTTATTTAGTTAATTACTTTAAGGTAACATAGGTAAGGGGTAATAATTGAATTAATTCATACCTCAATTTAATTAATCTATAAAATCAACCTAATTACTTTTCCATTAAATCAAATTAACTTACAAACATGGGATGGGATTAGGATTAGTGAACCTCTTTCTATCTTTCCTTAAATCAAGTTAAACATCAAATTAAAAGTGACATTTAAAAGCTTTAATTTATTTTTAAATGATTTTATTTTATGATTGTCCTTAGGAATTCGTTTGGTTGAATGAAATTATATTCTTATGTTTATTTATGCCTCTCCAATCATATTAAATATTGTATGTCATTCTATTCATGCATTCATCTTTTGCAAAATTAATTAAATCAAATGGTTTCCTTTATGTCAAGCTTGCATGTGCTGATTTGATTTAATATATGTGTGGCTATTATCACTATTAAATCCAAATGTATTTTTTAAAGCTTATAAATGAATGATTACATATGATATGAATGCTAGTTATAAATATATAGGAAATGTATGTGATTATACCCTAAGTGTATGGATTGAAGCTTTCTTTTCTTGGATTCATGTGTAGCTTTACATGCATTTGAATGTTAATAATATATGACATCCCTGAATACTGAGGCTTTAGTTAGCCCAAGGAGGTCATTTGATTACCTCACTTCCATGGTTAATAGTACTTATTTGATTTCATTTACATGTATTTCTACATTAAATTTTGAATAAGAACTTTAATCCATATGCATAAATGTTTCAATCAAGTAAAAATATAATCTTTGCATGATTTTTTTCCTTTAGTTATGTATACATCCATATATATTTGAGAAAAATAAATATTTAGTCTGGACATCCCGGGAATGCAAGGCTTTAAGTAGCCCCAAGGAGGACATTTGATTACCTCACTTCCCTAGTTAACAATGACATATACTAGTTTATGTCTCTTATACATGTGTGTGTATTTAATTATGAATTATAACTCTTTTTTTTATAAAAAATACATGCATTTGCAATTGTTCAAGTGATTGACTTAATTGATCATGTGATTAGAAATTCTCTTTCTTATATTCATGTATGCAAATTTTCATATGGTTGAATGTAATGGTATATAGTCTAGACATCCAGAATAGGCTTTAGTTAGCCCCAAGGACTCACTTCCTTGGTTAACAATGACACGCACCTATTTAATTTCAACCCTATGTATTTTTGTATAAGAGTTTAAATAGAGATTTAAATTAATATGATGAAATAATTCAATCAAATGAAAAATATAAACTTCAAATATACATACTCACATCCATCATTCAATGTGCTAAAACATATTGTATGTGTAGGTATACTTAGGTCATATGCATGTTATATATGATGGAAATGAATGATTTAACATGTGTCATGTGATAGTAATTCAATCAAACTAATCTTAGGATGTCTTTTATGTTGAATAGGATTATTTAGAGTGAACCTAAACTTAGGATTAATTTAAAATATGTAATAAGCCATTCACTAAATAGAAATTATTAATTAACATGCTTTAGAAGTGACTTAAGGTAGGGATGAAAGAGAGTAATCTCTTTTCTTCTCTTTATAACACTTAGTTACTAACTATAATAATATGAAATAAAGGAAAACACTAAGTAAAATTCTCAAATTAATTAAACCACTTAAAGTGAAATCAACCTCTTATAATTAAAGCCTTTCACACTTAGAAAATAATAACCTTAATGCTTAGTTAGTATATACCACACAAGCCTTAATACACATACATTAGAACTAAGTCACCATTTCTAGTCTTATGTTAGGGTGATGCATGGTATGATGTATGTTTAGTTTTGTGATGTATTATTTTAGATTGGATGTTAAGGTGTATGTTTCGTAGACTGGATGGTAGGCCGTGATTAGCCTAATCATGTTTTTTGCATAGGATTATGCTTGAGGGGTGCTTAAAATAAATATAAATGCTCTCTTTTACAGGTTGCTTAAACCCCTAAGCATATTCCATGCTAGGACAGGTGGGCTTGGTTACCCATGTGCAGGATCCTAAGTCCAAATTATATATATAATTGCTTGGGATTGTATATGTGTTTAGCTAACACTTGTTTTGTAGGTGTAGTTAGATTTACTTTTTCTATTTTTAATATAATTTTATACTAGGAATTAAGATTAGTATTATGAGGGGATAATGATGAGCAGTGGTTAGAAGGCTTACCCTGGGTGCCATGTGATGCCTTGAAGCCTACCAAATCAAGTGGAAATGAATATATGAAGACATGAAGAATGAAGAAAAGAAGACCCCCATAGCATTTATTCATTTATAAATTATAATTATTCTTTCATATTACAGGTTGTATAAAGGTAGAGTTAGGCTATCAATTTTCTCTTTTTGGGTTGTACGGTGGTACCCGACCGCACCGACCTTTTATTCTTTTGCGTTAGATTTATAAAATTGATTATTGTTATATTTAGCTTGTGCATTAGAAATGGCATGCCTCTTCATAGTTGTTTTATAATTGGTGTTTGTTTTATGGCCTGGATACAATTAGGCTCTTAGGGAAAAATAAATTTTCTACCCAACTACAACTCATAACTAAAGTTTTAAATAACTCATAACCTCACATAAAGCTGAGGCATTAAATCAAGATAATTAAAAGATTTAAAAACCCCTTAACTGAATGTTGCATGTCTCACATCATGCATTCATGTTGCTTCACTCTTGCTAAGAGAGGATTTCCATCCTTGCATGATAGGGGAAGACTTGACCTTTGAGGGTCTCTATGGTGAAAACACCTCTTTCCTACTAATTTAGCCCATAATCTACTTTCATCATGCATTTAGACATATGAAAATCCTATGGCCTTGGTCAAAATGAAGTGTTAAATACAAATAAAATTGAAAAGATTTGCATTAGACTAATTCATTGCTTATACCACTCATGCTTTAGTATTGTAGGGAGTGGGTTTAAAGACTTTACTTTCTTTCTAAATAATAACAATCTAATTAATCTTGCAAAATCACATAACTTGCCTACATATTTTTAAAGTGTAGGATGAGTTAGGGTTGCCACCCATGCGTTATTATAAGTCCAAGAGTGGTTTACTCTCTCTTGTAGAAATCATATATCCATCTTCGCTTAGATTTAGGATGTGCTTTAGCTCTTATTAAAGCTCCCTAGATTTATGATCCGAGGTAGCTCTTTTCTTTGGGCTACAAGCATAAATCCTCACCGCTTAAGTATCTCCCCAACCTTGTGTTGGTGGATTATTAGCCTTAGTGATCTAATAAAAATTCAACTCAAAACAAAATAATTCTCCTCACTTTCAAAATTATAAAGTCCAACTATAGGATTGATTGGAATGCTCACTAAGTTTCCATTGTATCATGGGCATTCCCTACTTATTTCCTTTGGTTTCCAAAAATAAGTCTTCTCCTTGATCTTTCACTCTTGATTTTCCAACATAGCCAACTTATTGATAGTCTTAACTTTGACATCTTTGGAGACAACAATTGTCTACTTTAATCGAGAGTATTCTTAAGGAAGACACCTTCCTTAGGATGTAATTACTTTAGAGGCTTTCCTCCATGAGGAACTTTAGAACCCGATTTAATATAAACTCTACTTTATTCATCCATGTAAAGTAGGAGAAAAATCTCTAGTATATTCGAAGACCCATCATGCCTTAGGAGTCCATATTAGGTGATTAGGTCCATTGAATGGTGATGTCTCTATCTTTTGAGATAGTACATCATACCTCAATGTCGTACCTGATCACTTCAATAACTACACCCTCAGATATGCATGGTATCCCACATATACATCTAAAAATAAACATTATAGGCACTTTCCAATTAGGCTCAAATTTACCGTCTATTCTATAGTGAGGAATAATTGGTCTTCTCAGCACCAAGACCAATTCTTCTTCTTGAAAGGTTCAAGGATGCACCGTATGATCGAATGCTTTGGACATCCTCGCTCGGTAGACTTCTAAATTTTTCTTATCTTGGAGTCTAACTTCATCAAGTGCATCAAGCTCTTCCATCCATAGACATGCATTCTTATTTTGAGTGAGATTATATTGAATGGCTACTCAGAGTGAATGTAGTTCAACTTCAAGTGGTAAGACTGCTTCAATTCCAAATACTTGCGCATAAGGAGTGGATTTTGTGAGAGTATAGTCTAAATGTCACATTTTTGCCTTTCTTTAAGGTAGTTTCACTTCGAGGCTTTGGCCTCCAAATTTGCTTGACTTTTTGTCAGGACCTTTCGACAGAAGATTCTTGTACCTATGGTCCAAGTGTCACACCGCGATGCTCACCAAGCGGGACTTGAATTGGTTGACATCTTGTCGAGGTTGTAAGAGGAGGCCTCCTTGGAGGATCAACTCTAATCTCCATGATGATAGAACCTTGATATTTTTTTTTCATTAGACATTTCTCATTAGAAACTTTGAGGATCTGATGCACTCTTCAACATAGTTTTGAGTTTTCTCACCTAGAACGACATAGTTGAAAAATGTTGTTGATTTGAGGAAGAGCTTTTACTTTACCCATCTTAGGCAAACATGTTATGGTTTGGAACACTCTCTTTTGGTTCCATAACTGGTTGTACAATTGTGGTGAAAAATTTCTATAGGGGAGTCACCTTTCAAATCTGTTGGTGAGAAAAGAAAGAGCACACCCTTATAGAAATTCATCTTTTTAGGATGCCACGCAGATCCACAGATATACTTATTCAGGTGATTTAGTACATCATCAAGGAATAGTATACTATCTCTAAAGATAGAAGTCACTACCCTTTAATGGACCTAATCACCTCAATAAGGACGATGGGTTTGCATATGTACTAAAGATTCTTCCCCTACTTTATATGGAAAAATAAAGTAGGGTTTATTTTAAACGGGGTTCATTAAGTTTCCTACATGGGCAAGCCCCCATAGTTAATTACGTCTTAAGGGATTGGATCCCTTAGGAAAACTCCCATTAAGGTAAATGATCATTGTCTTTGAAGATTTTAATAAGAAAAGACTATCAATCGATTGATTTATTTTTTGCAAAATCAAATGGGATTTGATCAGAAGAGGGAGCTATTATCGAAGATAAAATAGAAGACAAGTAGGAGATGCCCATGATAATAGGAAACCTAGCGAGCATCTCAAAACTATCCTATAGTTGGGCTTTACATTTTTGAAATTGATTTAGTTTCTTTGAGTTGTATTTTTCATTAAAAATTTAGGACTTAAGATTCCTTAACACAAGATTAAGGAAATGCCTAAGAGGTGAGGAATTAAGCTTATGACCTGCAAAGGGGAAAAGTAACTTCAGGACTTAAATCTAGGGAGCTTTGGCGAGGGCTGGAAGCATAACCTAAATCTAAGGTAAAAATTGGGCAATTGGTTTGCCTCCACAAGAGAGGAAAAATCACCCGACGGCTTGGACTTACAATCGCCTGGGGGTGGCCGCCAACTAACTCCTCCTACAATTTTAAATACATGTAGGCAAGTCTTTACACTTATGCAAGAAAGCTAGGCTATTATTTATTTAGAAAGAGACTAAGTCCCTAAACTCACTCCCTAAAGAGACTAGATCATGTAAAGGGACATCCTTTAAATGGCCTAAATCTAATGCAATTCAAATTTCATTTTATTTTCATTTTGGACAATTATTTTGACTCAAGCTAATAGGATTCATATGACTAATGCATGAGAAATATAAGTATTGGCCAAAATCAGTGAGAAGGGAGGAGGTGAGTTTCCACCATAGCTCTCAAAGGTCAAGCCAAGTTTCTCTGGCAAAGGTGGAAGCCCTCAAATCAAGAGTTAAATAAGATGCATTTGTGCATGATATTACAAAAGAAATCCTCATCCAGTTAAGGGGTTGCTAATTCTTTTATCTTGATTTTAAAACTAAGCCTTAGGTGAGGTTATGAGTTATTTAATTTTTATTTTAGTTGTTAAGTTGGGTAAAAGATTTATTTCTCTCTAAAGAGCCTAATCCACATTCAAGCCATACATAAAGCAAGGAAGAAACTAGAAAAATCATGCCACTTAATGCAAAAGCTAAACAAATCATCAATTAATTTATAAAGCTAATCACAAAAAGAATAAAAGGCCGTTGTGGTTGGGCACCACAGCACAAATGCAAAAATATCAAATGTGGGTAGCCGAGCTCTACCTTTATACAACCTGAATTACAAATGAATTAAATTATAATAAAGCAAGGAATTCATTATTATGGGGGTCTTCAAGCTTTATTTCTTCTTTTCTTATTCCTTTTTTTTTTTCTTCTTTCTTCCTTTGGTTCCTTCCTTTGGATGGTTGGATGGTAGATACTCCAAGGCTTCACATGGTGCATAAGATAGAATCTTATGACCAATGTTTATCCTAATCCCCATAATAATCATTCCAAATCCTAATTATACAAATTTATATAAAAGGGAAAAGTGGAAAATCTAACTAACACTAGCAAAACAAATGTTAGCTAAAACAAACCACACAAATCCCAAGCATTTATATTGGACTTATCGTCCCACACATGGGTGACTAAGTTCACTTGGCCTATGGATTATGCTTAGGGGTATAAAGCACCTGCAAGCAAAAGCATTTATATTTTTATTTATAATAGTGCCCCTTAAGCACAATCTCCTACAGAAAAGAATAGTTAGACTAAGAACGTCCTACCATTTATTCTACGAGCATACACCCTAACATCCAGTATAAAATATATATCATAAAACAAAATAATCATCAAACCTTGCACTGACCTAACCTAAGGCTAGAAGTGGTGACTTAGGTTAATGTGTGTGCTTTGAAGGTTTGTGTGGTATGCTTAGCTATGGCTCTAGGTTCAAATTTTCTAAGTGTGAAGAACATGTTCAACTTAGAGGAGAGTTTCATTTAAGTTGTTTAATTATTTTAGGTTAATTTTATTTCATGTTTTGATTTGGTTTAAGTTGATCCTACAATTAATTACTATGTTATGAAGAGAGGGAAAGAGAAGAGAATTTCTCTTTTCTTCCCTAACCTAAGTAATTTCTAAAGTAGATTCACATTTTAGTTTCATTTAAGTAAACATTTTGATTAAATCTTTTAATCAATCCTAAGTTTAGATAAACTCTAAACAAATCTATTCAAAAAGAAAGGTATTTTAAGATTAAATAAAATGAATCAAAATTCACGAATGCACATTATTTCATTTCCCCAACATATATAACATGCATATGGATGGACCCTAAGCATATATATACATGCAAATGAGAGTATTTAACACACTTTATGATGCATGCTAGGTAATCCATTAAGAAAATTTAGAAGTTGAATATGCATGATTTTTCTTAAGTAGAAAGGGTTTTCCTTATCCAAATTTTCACACACACACATGAAAGTAAGAAAGGCATATGTGAGTACAGCGTCATTATTAACCAAAGGTGTAAGGTACAAACCTACTTAGGGCTACTTAAAGCCTCATAAGCTCGGGGTTGTCCAGACTAATATACCACTTTCCTTAAACACAAACATATGTATAAAAGAAATGAAATGGAAAAGGAGAATGCAAAAGTTATTTAATGGATTCATTTTTATTTTATGCAATTTATGTATGCAAGTATAAGTAACCCTTCATAGTTGATAGCATAGGGATGAATAGGACATGGAATTAAGTAAGTGTTGGGTTCTTTTCAAATGAACCCTACATCTTACCAACTCCTATTCAAAACTATGCTAACATAAGAAAGAAAGGAAACCTATGCTTAAGCATACCTTTATAATCTATCACATGCAAGCTTATAATTATGATATAAGTAGCATACTTTCAGATTTGGTATTTGATTTATATGTTTTGAAAGTAATTTGGATTTAGTAGTGATAATAGCCACTCATATTTCTACTTTAGCCAACACATGCAAATTTGACATAAGGTAAACAATTTCATTTTAAAATTTGAATTTCAAAATCTTGAATGCATAAAATCACATGACATACAACTTAACATGTTGGGGAAAGATTCAAAGTAATGAAAGCATGTAAACAAACTCATTTCACTTAAATCCTAAAGATATTCTTATGGAATAAGAAAGTTTAAAATAAATCAAAGTGAATTTCAAAGTGATTTTTATTTGGTTTGAAGTTTGGTTTAATTTTGAAAAAGTGAGATGAGTTTGCTATTCCTAACCCATTCCCACATGTGTTTGATATTTTTGTTTAATTTTTAAACAATTAAATCCATTTTTATGTGTTGATTAGGTTAAGGTATGAATTAAGTAACTTAATTAACCCTTACCTACACCACCTTAGAAGAATTAACTAAATAATTATGAGCCAATGAGATGACATAAAACCCACAAGGAATTTAAATTTGTGATCCACCTAATAAGGGAAAGGCCTAATACAATTTGGCTCACAATTAAAAGTTAATTAAGCTAAGACGTTTAGCTTAAGTAATTTCAAAACACCCTTTCACACATGTGAATTGAGTTTTGATTTCCTTAATTGAACTTAGGTTATTAAACACCTAAGCATCTACCCAAAGTAGATTAATTAAGTTATGAAACTTTTTAGAATTTTTAGAAATTGATTAAGGGGATAATTAATGAATTAACCCTTAACTAAGAGGAGATTAAAGAGAGAAGAGGGGATTTTGTGAATAGCTTAGAAGAAATTCCCCAAAAATATTCCATAAACCTCCTACTTACTGGATCTGACCTTAATCAACCCTAACCATAAATTAAAATTACTAATCATACCCTAATTATGCTTAATTACATAAGGAGGGTAATTAAGGAAACCATATGCAATTATTCTAATTAAGCCTTCAACAAATCCCAAGAAAATTAGGGGAGGCAGAAGTCATCCCTAAATCATACCCAAGAAATTTGGGATTAATCAGAAGCTTAATTAAAAAGTAATTAGCAAAATAAACTTTCTAATAAAACTCAAATTCAGAGAAAAGCACTAATTAAAACTAATCAAAATGAATTTTAAAATGTTCTAGGTTTAATTATCTAGCCATAGGATTTTATTTCACATTTTTCTAAATATTTTACTAAGAGTTATGAATTTTAGAAGATTTCTAAGTTAATTAGAAATTAATTAAGCATTTTAAATAATCCCTAACTAATCCCTGGCTCACGGCGTGACGCGTGGTGACAACGGCCAGCGTGCTTTACATGCATCACGCTGTGAGGGGATTACTTAAGTTGTCACATCCCGGGTGGTGGTGGCGGCGCACATGCTTTAATCCTCTACCGCCCGATCAAAGATCGGATGGTCAAGGATCTCCCTGCATTTTAAATCGGATAAAAGGAAATCTAAAAAAGCTGAATTATCTCAGCCGTCCATCTAAAATGCGTGAATGGACAGTTGAGATCATCCAAGTTCTTCCCCTTGATCAGCAGAGACTGTCCATGCTCAAGGGGAAGATGCAAGCTAGATTTAGCATGGAATCAAACCAAATTCAACCCACACCATCTAAAGATAGAGAGCAGCTAATCCAACGATCAAAAATTAATGGGTGAAAATTTCTTTCACAAAGTTCCACACCACATTGAGTTTAATGGTTATAAAATCTCATACCTCGACAGAGGTGATCACCGAAGCTCAATACCCTTGGAGAAGCTTTGTCTGGTTGAGACGAAGCCTTGCTGAGAGTATGAGCACTTGAGGTTGAGTGGATCAATGTATGGACCAACTCCTCCTTAGGTAGCTTGCAACTTTGATCGAATTGGACTCTTCCTTGTTGTGGGAACTCAGAAGCTGCACTTAGCTCCTAGATGAAGTGTGCAAGAGCAATTGGAAGGAAATTGAGTGAGGAAGAAATTGGCTAATGAATTGAGCTCCCTGTTTTTTTTGCAATGTACAAAACCAAGAAATGGATTTTTTTCTAATCCTCTATAGGAAGCTTGGGAGTGCTCCCTGATGATTGCTCTAGGTTCTTTAGCTTCAATCAACAGAGGGCAAGTGAGAATTAAATTGAATTAGGGGGAGTACATCTCCCCCTTGAAGGATCAGATGGTCAGTAATGCTCTTGCCATTTTGATCCAATTGATCATATTGGATTATTTATTTTGACTATTTTGAGTGCGCATATGGTCAGTTTGAGCCAAGGAGTGGATTGTCAACATCCCATGTGCTTGAATTTGAGCTTGAGAGGGAGTTTGAAATTTCAACTTTTGACCATAGGGTCAGGTTTGGTCTAGGACCAACTGGGCTGACCCAAACCTATTGGGTTGGGTGCACCACTCATCACTAGGTCCCCTTGAGCTTTTATGAAAACCTCAAGTGAATGTGAAGAGGGTATGACCAAATTACTCATGGGTAAGCCAAAATTTGTTCTATGGCCTGGGATAAGATGGTCATTTTGGAATTTTTCCACTTTAGACATGTTGGGTATGTGGAGAAACTAGGTTTGGTCAAGTTTCATTGGATTTGGATCTCATTTGATAGGGTTTGGCTCATGTTGACCCATTTAGGTCAAAATGGGTCAATTTAGGTCAAGTTAACCAATAGGTCAAATTGGGTCAAACCAAGGGTTGGGTCAAGTTCATATGACCATTTGAAATGTTTTGGTGGCTTTAGTTTGATTCAATTTGCTATAGTTTTGGATTTGGCTCATATGACTTCATTTAGGTCAAATAGGTCAAGTTGACCTATTTGACCCATTTGACCTATTTGAGGTATATCAAGGGTAGGTTTAGGTTAGGTTAGTCATATGGAGTGGATTGGTATTTTTGTTTCCAATCAATTTTGGCTCAACATGACCCCTTTAGGTCATGTTGGGTATAAGGTCAATTGGGCTAGGTTAGGTCTAGTGGGCTAATTGAGGCTTTGGTCAAGTTCCACAAGTGATTTGGAATGGACTTGACCCATTGGTTTCAATAAATTTGGCTTAGATCAGTTTTGACACATTTTGACCCTTTAGGTCAAAATGGGTCAACTTGAGTCAAGTGGGCCAATTGGGCTAGGTTAGGCTCAAATGTTGGCTTGGTCAAGTTCAAACATAGGTCATGAGTGAACTTAGATTAATGGTTTCAATCAATTTGGCCTATGATGGAATTTGACTATGTAAGGTTTCATTTTGGATTAAGTGTTGACTTGGTCAACCCTTAGGTCTGACTTGCTTTGACCCAATTTGATTGATTAATCATCCCATGATGATTATTGATCATGATGAGAGGGGTATATGAGTTTGGTTCAATCCAATTTGGTTAGGATCAAAATTTAGCTCATAAGGGTACTTTAGGTGACTTTGGGTCAAGTGAGCCTAAGTGGGTCAAATGTCTTGGTCAAAGCTTGATTTGAAGTTGGTTAATCTTGCATATGGACTTGTGATTGAAATATAAATCCATTTACAAATGGTTTGAAGTCAAATGGGTTTAGATCCATTTGACAATTTCATATTCAAAGGAAGAATATGAAAGAGTTTTGAGTTTGATTTTTGACTTGGGTTTTGTTGAGTGATTGAAGTTTGGATTTATGAGCTCATGATTGTAGGTTTGATTGAATCATGAGAGAAAATTAAGGATTTGGCTTGATTTAAAATTGATTTAGCTAAGTTCAAGATTTTGACTTGAAAGGCTTGGATTAGATTTTGAGTGGATTTGAGTTTGCTTTTTGGAATTGGTTTTGATTGTTTGAATTTATATTTTATTTATATATGTGAATATAAATGAGAATATAAATAATGAGAAAATTTCAAGGATTTGAAGTGGTTTAATCATGATTTTATAAGTCCAAGAAGGATTTTAAAGGACTTAGGAAAATTTTGGAGTTAAGAGTTTGAATTTTTGAATTTGGTTTGATTGATTTATATTTATATTTCATTTATATATGTGAATATAAATGAGAATATAAAAGAATTATGAGAAACTCCCATGAGTTTGAATTGATTTGATCAAGATTTAGGTTAAATCCATTACATGGAATTTAAAGGATTTAAGGAAATGTTAAATTGGAATTTAATTTTTGAATTAGATTTGATTGATTTATATTTATATTTCATTTATATATGTGAATATAAATGAGAATATAAATGAGTTTTGAGAAAATCCCATGAGTTTGAATTGATTTCATCAAGATTTAGGTTAAATCCATTAAAGGGAATTTAAAGGATTTAAGGGAATTTTAAATTGGAATTTAATTTTTGAATTGGATTTGATTGATTTAAATTTATATTTCATTTATATATGTGAATATAAATGAAAATATAAATGGATTTTGAGAAAATCTCATGATTTTGAAGTGATTTGATCAAGATTTGGTTAAATCCATTAAAGAGAATTTAATGGATTTAAGGGAATTTTAAATTAGAATTTAATTTTTGAATTGGATTTGATTGATTTATATTTATATTTCATTTATATATGTGAATATAAATGAGTTTTGAAAAAATCCTATGAGCTTGAATTGATTTGATCAAGGTTTAGGCTAAGTCCATTAATGGAGAATTAATGACTTGGGAAATTTTGGACTTAAGAATTTCATGAATTGAGTTAGAATTTTGAGTTTAGTTTGATTGATTTGAATTTATATTTCATTTATATATGTGAATATAAATGAGAATAGAAATGGATTATGAGAAAATCTCAAATATTTGAATAGATTTGAGTCATAATTTTGATTACGTCCTTAAGGGAAGGTTAAGGACTTAGGCAAAATTTGGATTTAGAAATTTTTATAGATTTTGATCATGGGTTTCAATCATAGATTTCAATCATGGATTTCAATCATATGGAGTTGATTTTAGTTTGGAGAAAATCAAATAGATTGATTTGGAGTTTGACTTGATGGAAAGAAAGTGAGGAATGGTTTAGGCTAAGGGTAGGAAGTTTTCTTAACACCCCTAAGGCATGACTATTCCTATGGCTAACTCTTCTAAGTCTTCTGGTAGAGTGTCCACCTAATCACTTTATGTGTCTTAAGACTAAGAAACTCTTAAAGTCTAAGAGAAGTCCTAAGAGATGGAGGGGTCGAGCTCATTCTAAAATGAGGTCAACAATAATTTTCTCGCTTGAACAATGGTTGTTGAGCATGCTTAAAGATTTCTCTTTCTCTGCTATCTCTGGGTTAGCTTGCTTCCAAATGAAGAAGCTCATGTGTCACTACTTCTTCTTGAGGCTTCGGCCTCCATATTTGTTTTTTTTTGGGACCTTTCGGCGGCGGATTCCTGGACATGCGGTCTAGATGTCATACCTCGATGCTCACTGTACAGGGCTTGTTTAACGATCTTGAGTTCTACCCACTAAGAGTAGCCTCTTTAGTGAAGATTTTTAATTTTCTCTGATAATTAGGCCTTAATACTTTTTCTTCATAACACCCTTCTTATTGAAAACTTTCAGCACCCTGTGCACTTTAGAGGACAAAGTCTCGGGATGCCTCCTTTGTGGAATCATAGCTTGGTGACAATGCTCCCAAAATGTTTGTTTGATATCACCAGTAGAGCTGTTCTTTTTCTCCCACTTGAGATTTTTAAACTTGTTATGAGTGAGAACACTCGCTTCTAGCATCAAGTCTGGTCATCTGGCTAGCGATTCAGGCAATAATTGTTGAGCTCACAGTTCATCATTTCTTCTCTTTTTTTGCCTTCTACTCAATTTTCCTCTAGAAGAGGAGGCTTCAACATCATGCTTTCCTAGTGTGAAAGGTTTAACTAGCAGTGGTCATGATTGAAACTTTCTTGATGGCGGTTATGACTGTCCCTAGAATGACCCAATCTTTTGAATACAAAAGCTCTCTTCAAACCTCAATAGTAATAGAGGCCATTCCAGTTGTCCTCCTCCCCTATACAAGTTGGTGTGTACAATATGCAGGTACTTCAAGTTGACATCGTGCTTCAACCAAAAAAAACATAAAGGGGACATTTGTAATGTCAAATTGAAGAACAGTCCATCATGCCATGTGACTTGTCAATGTTGATCTTATCATCAAGAACTTTAGCGGATCAATCCTTGAGATAAGAGTAATTTTATGAGATAACATGTAATGACGAAGCTTCTGGATAGCAAAAATCAGAGTCAAATAATGCTTCTCGATTGGAGAGTATTGCATTTTCACTCATATTAGCCTTCGATTCATGTAGTGTAGAGTGTTCTCCTTTCCCTCTTCATTATGTTGTGAAAATAATGTACCTAGAGATTCTTCTAATGCCACTATGTATAAGATAAGTGGCTTTCCTAGGATTGGCACTGCAAGAATAGGTAGGTTCAACAGATACTTCTTAAAACTATCAAAAGCCTCTTGACATTCATTATCCTATTTGAAACGAGTATCCTTTTTCATCAACTTCTTCCTCTTGGACACGAATCTCTGATCAACACCTCCAATTAATTTTTGGCTTGGCGTGAATATGTATATCTATCGAGGACTATGATCAAAGCGACCTCCTGAAGATATGGAGCGGTTGGCGATGGGATCTCTTAGATGACTCCCAAGATATGTCATCAATTTTTTATCATATATGACCCTTCTCTTAGATACCCATTCTTAACAAGTTTTATTCTCTAGGAGTACAGTTCAGATGTCATTCCATTGTCTTTCTTTAAGACAGTTTCACTTCGAAGCTTTGGCTTCCAAATTTGCTTATCTTTTTACCGGGTCCTTTCAACGGAGGATTCTTGGACCTGTTGTCCAAGTGTCACGCCTCGATGCTCGCCGTGGGGGACTTGAATTAATTGACATCTTGCCAAGGTTGTAGGAGGAGGTCTCCTTAGAGGAGCAACTCTAGCCTCCCTGATGACAAGACCTTGATATTTTCTTTTTATCAGTCATTTCTCCTTAGCAACTTTGAGCGATCGATACACTGGAGAAGAGAGAACCTGATGTTGTCAGGTCTAGAAGGACTATTTGATTTTGAGTAGAGTTGTTCCGCTTTACTCATCTTGTCAACAAACTGTTATGGGTTGGAACACTCACTTCTAGTTCCGGTTGTATAATTTTCTTGAACAATATGAGCACACCGTAATTTCTCTTTCTTTGTTGTCTCTAGGTTAACTTGCTTTCACATGAAGAAGATTCTGCATCACTACTTCTTTTCAAAGCTTCGACCTCCATATTTATTTTCCTTCTTGTTGGGACATTTTGGTGGTGGATTCCTAGACATGCAGTCCAGGTGTCACACCCCGATGCTCACCATACAGGGCTTGTTTAGAATGATCATGAGTTCTTACTATCACTGATGGTAGCTTTTATAGTGGAGCATTTTTAGCTTCTTTGATAATTGGCCTTTGATACCCTTTCTTCATAAGGCATTTTTCATTGATAACCTTTATGACTCTTTCGCGGATAGAGTTTCAAGTTATTTCTTCTGAAGGGTTGGAGCAGCTATTGTACCCAAAAAAATTGCTTAACATCACTAGTAAAGTTATTTCTTTTCACCCATCTTAAAATTTTCAAATATTGTGGGTAGGAATACTCGCTTCTAGTTGTAATGCTGACCGTGTAACAAATGGGCCAGGTGAGATCTGATGGACTCACAGCATAGCATTTCTTCTTCTCCTCTTCCTTCTAGTTAACTTTCCTTCAGATAAGGAAGCTTCAGCATCATGTCGTCCTTGCACAAAAGGAAAGGTCACCAAAGAGGTAGCGTTCTCATGCATTTCTAAAATTGTTTGTTCATTGATAATTCTCTTCATTGCTGGAGCTTCAGTATATCCTAACATTTTATATACAGAGTCCTCTTTCGAGGAGCCTCAATAACAAGAGCTTTACTAGACTTAGCCATAAGGACATGCTTTATTTAAATTTAATTTCATTGATTATTGATTTTAAATTTTAACTTTTATCATGCTTCACTACTACTATAGCTCATATTCAACTAGCTAAAGATGGAAAAAGAAACTTGTCCCAAACAAACTTTCCAGAAATCTGTGGGCTCCAAAAATTTATCACCGACCTCTCAATGAAGTGAGTTTGAATTAAATGTTAGTGAAATTTTCAGAATTCATATGAAATAGTAGATAAGACACTAACTAGAGATTTCATCCTTATTTTGTGAGGACTTTAAATCTGGTTCCAGGTTTCCCATAGGCGCAAGCACCTAAAGTTAATTACTCCTCCCAATATTGAGAGAAAACTTTCGCTTAATGCTAGTCATTAGATCACAAAATCCATAGCATATAGTAGTAGTATGTGGAGTTTCAGAATTTAGATTTATGAAATTCATCATCCTTTAACTTAAAGTAGATGGTTGGGGGAATGATGATGTGCCTGACCAAGATCCTATGGTTCTATCATCTAGGATTATCGTGGTCCCTGCCTACTTAGTCGGAGGTAAATTCCACGAGAAGGATCCCTGCGAGCCATGGGTTTGTGTCGAAAGGAATCTTGTGACTGAGGTGGTGTTTGTATAAGGAGATAAGTTTAAGTCAACCTTAGCTAACAGCGAGCTTTTTGCTTATTATCAAGTGCAAACTATAGTTCACAACTCAAGTACAGTCATTGAGCATACGATCGCGATATAATATAATGATCATTTGACAACCACGATTAGAGGACTTTGGTCATAACGCGTCATATGTGGAGCCATGCGGTCGAGGACACGCCATATCCTATGAGATTGATTAAGAGTGAGCATAGTAGAATACTTGAGTTGACTTTGGCTCTTTTGTGGTCTAGAGTTTTCATAATTTATCACCTCCAATAAATAATTGTGGGTGGGTAGAGTGGAGTTTACTTTAAGTTGTTAAAGATTAAATTTTATTTAGGTGTTTATAGCTTAATGACATGTTAGATTTTACATTTAGATTAATATTTAATTTGAGTTAATTTGATTTCAAATTGTAATCACATTTTGATGAAAGTATCCCATCTGGTTAAAATCTTCCATTCAACACAGTCATTATCGGGGTATGAATGATTTGAGCACTCATACTATAATGTGATAATTTTATTTTGAGACTGAATCCTTTCGAATTAAATATACAATCAACACAATCATCACTAGGGCGGATGTATTATTTTGTTGCTCGAGATCCTATCGACTCTATTAATTTAATGATAAATGATCATATCTACTGTCATATGATAGAATTAGCTTCTCAGATATTTTACTTAGCTGAAATTCTTATAATATTATTATTAGATTTTTTAGTTTTGTTAACCTGGACTCAGTCCTAAGACCCAACCGAGAATCAACCCGCATAACATCCTTAGACACTAGATTTAAGCATTCAACATAGTGTCGGGGCCCATGCGATTATATTTAAGAATACTAGTGCACTTTTGAGGCTTTGAATTTGAATTTTAATCATACTTCATGATGTGTGCAAAGCTTATCCCATTAGTTCATTTACACGCATCTCGATGCTATACATTTCAATATGTGATTGCCTCGTGCTACATGTACTCTTCGTTTCATTGAAAATTTTAATTAGTTGCACGCATTTTGAGATAATAAATTTAATTATAAGCTCACTTCATAATGCATGCAAGAGTTCAATTGAAGCATTAATTAACACCTTTTGTTCACTTATACGATGTGTTGTGAATCGAGTGAGGTTGAGTGCTTTGGTTCTTATTCAATCAATCAAAGTAATATTTGTTTTCTTCGCATTTAGTTTTGAATTCATTGAATTTTAAACTTCAATAAGATTCGACTAATGTCATTGATGAGCTCACAAATTCATCACGGTCTTATTTAAATTCTTTAGCCCACTTTTGATTCATCCAATTAAACGTGAATTAGTTTAAGTGCTTATTGAAAGGCTTTGCACATCCTCGTTGACAAGCTAATTTATCTTATTCTTGTTTGCATGTGAACTATCAAGTTGATGAGCCTTCATGTTCTCAATAAATTCTTCATAAGCAATATTTGTTCTAGATCACACATGAGCTCATAAGATTATTGAAGTTTCTTTTAATTTAATAAGAGATTTGGTCACCATGATAAATAGTGTGGACTGAATGTTTGATAAAACTTCGATTTAGGCTCATTCACGAATTGATGGAAATCTTTTATGAACTATATTAGAGTTCCATTCTAACTTAAAAATAAATATTTGAAGATATTGCAAATCCTATGAATATCAGCTTCAAAATCAGATGTAAGATCCAAGTGTTTCTTCGAAAGATTTCATTCGAATTCACTGTGAGTCATCCAATTTTGTTCTTGCTTCTGAGCCATTGTTAGGTGATGTTCTTGTATGAGGTAAATTCTCAAGATTTTACAAGTTCCCTTAAACATAACTTTGCAAACTTTTTTTTTTATTTCAAGCTTTTGTAATTTTGGTTTGATTTTTATTTTATTCTATTTTGACTTAAGTTTTCATTTCAAATTCAACTTAAGTTATTTTCAAGTTCAATCATTCTTTTATTTATTTCCATTCAAGTCATTTGTTATTGTCCAATCTGACGATATTTCGGCAGCCTCCTGGCATCATCCTAGTATAGGGGACTGCATCGAGGACTACTTTGACCTACCTGCCACGCCCTTCTAAGCATAGCGGTCAGTATCTTGCGATATCGCGGTCGTAGTCTTCAATCCCACCACGCTCTTCTAAGCATAGTGGGGTCTTCAAATATACCTGCATAGCACAATATAAGTTTGCACATATATTCATTTTTTTATGAACAATATAAGATGCTATGTGTGCATGATGAAGCTTAAGCCATATTGGATCATGATCCTCCAAAACAACCTCTTTCTTTTCAGTTGTTAACCCCAATTTGCTTCGCACTTCATAAATATAGTTGTTCCCATCCATGTTTAGTAAATCATGGCACATGGCATCATAGGTCCATTCATGAATGATAGGAGCAATTAGATCAATTAATCGGTCTACAATTAGTAAATCAGATGTCTCTTTTTGGAAAAAATATTACGTCCGGAGTCCGCACGTAGCTTTACGTGCGGACTCCAATCCACGGACGACATGTGTCCCAATTTTTTCCCATTTTCATCTGACGGCGAAAGCGGATAACTGTAAATATATTTCCCTCGCCCCAGAACGTCGCGTCGATGGCGATGATAGGTAAATACATTTCCCCGGCCCGAGCCCGTAAGCGTCGTTGGAATCTTGAGAGAAATTTAAAAGAAATATATAGATAGATTTAGATTCGTGGTTAGTTTTTCCAAGTAAAATGAAGAGAAATAGAAAATCTCATTTCCTTTTTAAAAGAACCATGAAGATGGAGAACGTTGAGGAAATAACAACCATTTTAGCTGAGGATGTATTAAATAGAAATTCATCAGTAATGCTTTTCGTGCATTTTTTCTACGATTTATTAGTGATATTCTTGTTCTATCTAAAGAGAATATGTTCATTACATCCAATTAGAAGCAATTTGGATATTTTTTTTGTCGAATATTTAATTTTGAGTGTTATTTTGCATCACTCACTACGCTTTGGAGGCTGAACCATTTTGACCTTTTTTTCCCAGTTTATTTTGCCAACTTCTTATGATTATGTTTAGGGCATTCCAAAGGAAGCATTTGATGGCAGTTTGGGTGATTTTGGGTGAATATTTTATATCTGTACTCTGTGTACCTCTTTGGAGGGTACAGACCATTTTTGACCTTTTTTACAGTTATTTTTTTGCCAACTCCTTATGATTATGTTTAGAGCATTATAATGGAAGCATTTGATGGCAGTTTGGGTGGTTTTTGGGTGGTTTAGTGTATCTGTACTCTGTGTACCTCTTTGGAGGGTACAGACCATTTTTGACCTTTTTTTCAGTTTTTTTTGCCAACTCTTTATGATTATGTTTAGGGCATTATAATGGAAGCATTTGATGGCAATTTGGGTGATTTCTAGGTGATTTAGTGCATCTGTACTCTGTGTACCTCTTTGGAGGGTACAGACCATTTTTGACCTTTTTTCCAGTTTTTTTTATCAACTCCTTATGATTATGTTTAGGGCATTATAATGGAAGCATTTGATGGCAGTTTGTGTGGTTTCTGGGTGGTTTAGTGCATCTGTACTCTGTGTACCTCTTTGGAGGGTACAGACCATTTTTTACCCTTTTTTCCATTTTTTTTGCCAACTCCTTATGATTATGTTTAGGGCATTATAATGAAAGCATTTGATGGCAATTTGGGTGATTTCTGGGTGGTTTAGTGCAGACTGTGCCTCTTTGGAGGGTACAGACCATTTTTGACCTTTTTTTCTAATTTTTTTTGCCAACTCCTTATGATTATGTTTAGGGCATTATAATGGAAGCATTTGATGGCAGTTTGGGTGGTTTTGGGTGGGTATTTTACATCTGTACTCTGTGTATCTCTTTGGAGGGTACAGATCAATTTTGACCTTTTTTTCCAATTTTTTTTGCCAACTCCTTATGATTATATTTACGGCATTATAATGGAAGCATTTGATGGCAGTTTGGGTGGTTTCTGGGCGGTTTAGTGCATCTGTACTCTGTGTACCTCTTTGAAGGGTACAGACCATTTTTGTCCTTTTTTTGCAGTTTATTTTACCAACTTCTTATAATTATGTATAGGGCATTGCAATGGAAGCATTTGAAGGAAGTTTGGGTGATTTCTGGGTGGAATTTTACATCTGTACTATGTGTACCTCTTTGGAGGGTACAGATCATTTTTGATAATTTTTTCCAATTTTTTTTGGCCAATTTCTTATGATTATATTTAGCGCATCTCAATGGAAGCATTTGATGGCAGTTTGGATGATTTTGGGTGGGTATTTTACATCTGTACACTGTGTACCTCTTTGGAGGGTACAGATCATTTTTGATAATTTTTCCAGTTTTTTTTGGCCAATTTCTTATGATTATGTTTAGGGCATCTCAATGGAAGCATTTGGAGGCAGTTTGGGTGGTTTCTGGGGGGTTTAGTGTATCTGTACTCTGTGTGCCTCTTTGGAGGGTACAAATCAATTTTGACCTTTTTTCCAATTTTTTTTATCAACTCCTTATGATTATGTTTAGGGCATTATAATGGAAGCATTTGATGGCAGTTTGGGTGATTTTGGGTGGGTATTTTGCATCTGTACTCTGTGTACCTCTTTGGAGGATACAGATTAATTTTGACCTTTTTTTCCAGTCTTTTTTTTGCCAACTCCTTATGATTATGTTTAGGGCATTATAATGGAAGTATTTGATGGCAGTTTGAGTGGTTTCTGGGGGGTTTAGTGCATCTGTACTCTGTGTACCTCTTTGGAGGGTACAGACCATTTTTGTCCTTTTTTTGCAGTTTATTTTGCCAACTTCTTATGATTATGTATAGGACATTGCAATGGAAGCATTTGAAGAAAGTTTGGGTGGTTTCTGGGTGGAATTTTGCATCTGTACTCTTTGTACCTCTTTGGAGGGTACAAATCATTTTTGATTGTTTTTTCCAGTTTTTTTTGGCCAATTTCTTATGATTATGTTTAGGGCATCTCAATGGAAGCATTTGATGGCAGTTTGGATGGTTTTGGGTGGGTGTTTTGCATCTGTACACTGTGTACCTCTTTGGAGGGTATAGATCATTTTTTGACAGTTTTTTCCAGTTTTTTTTTGGCCAATTTCTTATGATTATGTTTAGGGCATCTCAATGGAAGCATTTGGAGGCAGTTTGGGTGGTTTCTGGGGGGTTTAGTGCATCTGTACTCTGTGTACCTCTTTGGAGGGTACAGATCAATTTTGACAATTTTTTTAGTTTTTTTTGCCAATTTGTTATGATTATGTTTACGGAATTATAATGGAAGCATTTGGAGGAAGTTTGGATGATTTTGGGTGGGTATTTTGCATCTATATTTTCTAACATATTTTTGTATCTGTTTGGCCAGGTAAATGCAGTTAATGACCCAAATTTGGAGAAACTCCTTATTCGAGAATGAAACAGGCATATACCTTTATCGATGCACATCAAATTAACTTAGTGTTGGAAGGACCATACTAGTTATTGGTCAAACTCAAAGAAATTAAAATCAAAAGATTTTCTATGTAAAGTCGGTAAGAAGTGCCGATCTAAATAACAAAATTCTGAAAGTTGATACAAGCGGTTGTCCAATGATTAGATTCTCTGTTGATTTGGAGAATTGGATGATTAAAAATATACGAAAGTCATAATCATTCTTTGGCAAATCCGACTACATCTTCTCGGATCACGATGCATTAGCGATGAAAAATCGTGTTGAAGACAATGACAGAGGCGGTATTAGAGCAAGATGCATCTACTATCTCGAGGAAGTTGGCGGGAGAATATCGGGTTCACCAAAAGAGATGCTTTCAATTTTATTGAAGAGAAAAGATCGAGATTGCGAATGATGGCGGTAATGCATTAATCTGATTGTTTAAGGAAAGGCAAGCTGGATGGGATGTTTGCATGGGATGTGCAAGTTGATGAGTCGATTGCTTAGTAAGTTTTTTTTGTAATGGCATGTCTAGGATAGAATATGATTATTTTGGGGATGTGATAATTTTTATACAAGCTCGACTCAATAAATATAATCTCATTTGTGCCCCTCTTGTTGGAGTGAATCATCAGCAAAATGTATTATTTGGAGTAGCCTTTTTCGAAGAGACAATTGAGTCATTCTCATGGCTATTCCAAACATTTCTTCATTGATGAATGTGAGACATCCTATAACAATATTCGATCAAGATCGGTATGGTATTGAAATTGTATTGTCGCGTACTCATAGGTTATGCCAATGGCATATTTCAAAGAAAGCTCCTTCCAAGGTCCATTGCTTTAATAGTAATAAGATAATAGTCAAGGCTATTTTATAAATGCATGTAAGTGTGACTCGGAGGAAGAGTTTAAAGAGGCTTGGTGCTAGAAGAAATTTGCATGATCATGCTTGGTTGTCCGAGCTTTATAAGATTAGATCCAAGTGGTCCACACCAGGACTCATTCTGCATGGGCATCTTGTCAACGCGTAGTGAGTCCACGAATAATGTATGTCATGGAATATCTAAACCAACAAGTTATCCAGATTATTTCTTGGGGTTGGAAAAGGTTATGGAGATATGGCATCGAATGAACATGATGAAGACTTCAAGTGTAGCATCATCGATTGTTCACATTTGTTAAGACCATCAATTCTAAAACAAACTGTATGTTTTATACAAGAAAGGTTTACACTATGTTTGAAGAGGAATTTTTGCATGGGGTTGGGGCCTATCGATGCTAAGTCGGTGACAGGAGTATTTGGTGAGAAACTTAGAGAATAAAAATGCATCCAAAACATGGGCGTGTATTTCGATAGACTACCCTAGAAGTGACTTGTGCAAAAAAATTTGAAATGATGGGATTACTTTATGCCCATTGTATCGAGTTCTTAGTTAGGAAGATGTTGTGCATTAGGACAAGTATCTTCTCATGCGATGGTCAGAAAGAGGGATATTTACATTGATAGTGCATCTGAAAATTAAGAGATGTGGCAAGCGATGGAAATGCCGGCATTATTTTGAATCACATAAGTCGATATGCATATCAAATAAGCGTCGGGGCAGGGCAATAAGAGGCGAGGAATATGCTTGGATCCCTAGAAAAACTATATGACGATACTCTATAATAAGTGAGAATTCTCCTCCAACCGCGGTTAAGAAAAGAAGTTAACCACGGATAAGGGAAAAGACATCTTAAAAGATCCGGTTAAGCAACGTCAGGGTGTTTCTAACTCAAGGCTTAAGGGATATTGGGAGAGATCCAAGAAAGCCAAGAGTAATTTTACTAATATTATTTTTGGTATTTTAAATATTATTGTTAATCTTCAAACCCTTCTACTTTTTTTGGTTACAGAAACCAAACTACTGATCGATAGCGTTCGAATGTTTCCTCACAAGTTGCATCACCTTTCTCTCTGCTATGCCGAGTGTTTTTTGAGTGCGCACATAATATCACACATCGATGTTGTAAGAAAGTATCATTCTGATGTTCTACATGCGGGGTTAACTTCGAGCTCCATGATGAAACAATCAGAAGGGTACTGTGATGATGGATATTATCTCGGAAAACATTTTGATACATGACATTATCCAATTTTATTTGTATTTTGGAGGTTTTGACACGTGCTTTGTAGCTCTTTAAGCAATAGTGATTGAGTTAATCCCTGGAAAATTTGTAATCAGATACCAATAATATATACAATAATAGATCAATTTTGACCTTTTTTTTTTGCCAACTCTTATGATTATGTTTAGTGCATTAGAATGGAAGCATTTGATGGCAGTTTGGATGGTTTTAGGTGAGTATTTTGCATCTGTACACTGTGTACCTCTTTGGAGGGTACAGATCATTTTTGATAGTTTTTTCTAGTTTTTTTTTTTGGCCAATTTCTTATTATTATGTTTAGGGCATCTCAAAGGAAGCATTTGGAAGCAGTTTGGGTGGTTTCTGGGGGGTTAAGTGCATCTGTACCCTGTGTACCTCTTTGGAGGGTACAGATCAATTTTGATCTTTTTTCCCAGGTTTTTTTGCCAACTTCTTATGATTATGTTTAGAACATTACAAAGGAAACATTGGAGATTGTTTGGGTGATTTTGGGTAGGTACTTTGCATCTGTACCCTGTGTACCTCTTTGGAGGGTACAAACCATTTTTGACCTTTTTTCCAATTTTTTTTGCCAACTCCTTATGATTATGTTTAGAGCATTATAATGGAAGCATTTGGATGCAGTTTGGGTGGTTTCTGGGGGGTTTAGTGCATCTGTACTCTGTGTACCTCTTTGAAGGGTACAGACCTTTTTTGACTCTTTTTTTCCATTTTATTTTGTCAACTTCATATGATAATGTTTAGTGCATTCCAAAGGAAGCATTTGATGGCAGTTTGGGTGATTTTGGGTGGGTATTTTGCATCTGTACTCTGTGTACCTCTTTGGAGGGTACAGACCATTTTTGTCCTTTTTTTCTCAATTTTTTTTGCCAACTCCTTATGATTATGTTTAGGGCATTCCAAAGGATATATTATAATCTATTATAAAAATTCGACTCATGTCGAATAAATTAAGCCTCTAAAGCCGATATATTATAAAAAATTTATTATATATAACTTCTTTAAATCATTGAACTAATATCTAAAATTTAAAATATATATGCACATGAATAATAGAAATTCTCAATATTTGAATTACCATAAAATGAAGTTTGTTAAACTCGAATAGATTCATAAGAGCATCACAATTTATATAATTGTTCAAATCAATGATTTGATTTTGATTTAACTCAAGAAAAAGCCTCCATAATGTATTAATCATTAACATCACAATCAATATCAACCCTAATGTGACAAAGCATAAATTCACGACTCATAAATATGTTCAAAGTGAGAAAAAATACATGTTAAGCAACTAAGCAACAATCTACCCTAATAAATAAAATTACTAATCAACATTTACCTCACAATCAGAAATATAAAAAATATATATAGCTGCAACAAACCACACTACTTAATTAAATCATCACAGATACCTTTACATGCTCGGCTGAATATATTTAACATTCATTAATCATAAAACAAACAACAGAGCCATTTCCAGGAGTGAAAAACCTAAGCATTCATTCAAAGGGTACTTCAGTGACTCTGAATATTTGATCTTCTGAATCAATGTTCGCTTTTATTTTGAAAGGTAATTTTTTATAGATCCATCTCATAGAAGGCGAACACGATTATCAATCATCACTATCAAATACAAATAGATCCATATCATATGTGAAAATATACAATGCAGAATCACTCTTCATGGCAAGGAAATACTCAATATTCAAGGAAAATATACAATGCAGAATCACTCTTTATGGCAGGGAAATCACTCTTTATTGCATTCACCTCCATGCCAAGTCATCTTCTTCTTCTCTGTTGTGTGACTTGCGAGGAGAAAGAAGCGAGGATAGAGAGGATGAGTTCCCTCCCATTGATCTCTTCACAAGACTTGAAGAAGAGCTCTTGGAATTAGCTTTGGGAGCTTCACGATCGATGCATGCACTTCAACGAGGCAGAGTAAAATATCATCCCAGGTCCATGCACTTCAACTATATGAGATGAGAGAAGAAAAGTTAAAAAAGTAGAGTAAAATATCATCCAGTGCATGCACTTCAAAAAAAATGAGTCTTCAAAGCCACCTATGAGATGCATTAAACAAAATCTATATCAAACAAAATAATATTGTTCTCACTTTGGATTTTTAAGTCCCAAACAAAATGTAAGCGAACTTCATTAAATATATTCATTTTCTTTGGCCAATCCTGTTGGTCCCAATCCACGGAGGTTTCTTGATTCGCCTCCATGTATTTGCAAACAAACATTTCGCACTCGACACTATTTTCTTGGATTGGTATCCCACTCACTATGTCGATTGGCCATTTCCTTGGATCGCTCGCAAAAGCTGACATCTTCAACAAGTAATTTGATCTAAATAGCCAGAACAAAATCTCAATAAGTTGGGCTAGGAAAAAAAAAGTAAAGATGAACCAAATTTGAAAATAGTTCTTACAATCTCAGGAAGAATGCTCTTATGGGTTGGTTTGGGCAATGAGTCATAAAAATACCTCTGATTTAATATGCCCAACCAAGAGTGTCAGTCGATTATCTATAACGGCGTAAGATTAACTACCCTCGACTCTCTGCAGTGATATGCTGGATGAACATTTTGCTTTCCATCTTTAGGCCGTACCTGGCATAACTCTGCAGGAAAAGAAGAGAACGATTACACATTACAGCTTTCATCTAAACAAACAAGAACTGAATCGTAATACTGAACATTCCTGTGGGGTAACATACCCAATGCAAGCATGAAATGTACAAATATGGGACATACAGCCCCGGGCAGAGCGAGTACTTCTCGGCTAGTAAGAAGGCGAAGGCATCAATGTGTGCATCTGAGAGATATTGATCCGTCGGAACTCATCGATCGCCTGCAATAATGATATTCCCGGAATCTTGTATCACCCGCAAGTAATAAATATTTTAAAGTGATCTCAACGAGCGAATAGGTTATTTTTATGAAGGACGAGAGGCTTGACTTACTTGTCCTCGAGCAGGAGCGACGTGTCAATAAGATCAAGCATTGGCTTAGGCAAAATAGCTCTGGATGAGAACTCAACAACATGAAGTGCCTCTGATGCCTGCAACGAAATTACTGATGACAAAATCTAGTGATGAAGAGCTACATTCACTATGAATAAATCCTCGATCTACTGAGATGATGCATACCTCCGACTGATGCTCCTCCATCACGACGATGGCAGTTTGTGGGTCATCGACCTCTATTGGCTCATCTTTGCGAACCTATAAAATAATTTAGTGATGACGAGCTAGACTAACTATGACTTTGGATTGATCTACTGAGATGATTAATACCTCCGTCTGATGCTCCTCCACCAAAACAGTAGCAGCCTGTGGGTCATCGACCTTTATTGCCTCATCTGTGCGAACCTATAAAAAAATTTAGTGAAAAACTATTTCTATTATCTCAAATTTAAAAGAAAGTAACCTGCTCTGCGGAGTGGAGGCCACCACATCATTTGTTCTTGCTCGAGACTTCACAGTGTGTGTAAAATGGGAAATGCAGTTTTCCTCTTTCTTATCTGGAGCTTTAACACCACGCTCAATCGCCAATTATAGGTTTGAGCGTCATGTGTGTGGTGGCCTCCACAAGAACTTCTACGGTCAATTCCACGGGCTTCCCCTTTTTAGTATCCAACTCCATGAAGCTCTGTGGTAGCCTCCACAAGAGCTTCCTCTATTGTACCCTCCTCAGGGGCTGTACACGTGGTAGTCTCCCAGTGGGTACCATCCACAGGGGAAGCTACCGTGGTAGCCTCCTGAAGAGTTTCCCCTGTGGTGACCCCTAGAACCTCCCCGCATTTGGGGTGGTAGGACCCATTGCACTGGTGTGGAAGATGATCTTTGTTTCTCTGGGTCCTTCACACCCGACATCCTCTCCCATAAAGTCTGCTGTGGGGGGTGGAGGCGGTAGAAACGACGGGGAGGAGAGATATAAGGAGAGTCGGTGGGGGCTTGATATTGGACTTAAAATGGGACTACTATTGGGCTCCACATGTGGTGTTGGTGGGACTCTGAAGGAGCCAATTCTCGCCTTCCAATAAGTCCTCGAATGAAAGGCGTATGGTAAGGATAAAAATTTTAAAGACATACAACATAAATAAATACATTCTAATTTGAACTAAGTGATATTATTATATGTCACCTGACATCCTCCCAAACCAGTGAAAGCATTTTTTGGGAACTCTATTTTATCAGCATTGGCTTTTTGCGTTCAAATGGCAGACTTATGATGCTTATGTGCTCTAGCCCATATCTACAATGAATATATTAAGCAGAAACTTCAAGACATTATATTTCCATGTAGAGATATAAAACATACCATCATAAGAGTGACAAATCCACTCATGTAACCAGCTGCCCTCTGGGTCTGAATCTTTGATGCAATAACATCAAATTAGGAAATTAGGAAGTCCCAAATGGCATCTACCCAGTTGTACTCGAAATCTATCTATATCATCTGGTAAGCAATCAATTTCGATGCCACCCGTAATTATGATATACAAAAATAGATTTGAAGCGATATATACAAGCACAAAGCTGTCTTTGCAGAACGAGCCATCAATTCTCAAGGCGATTCTTGTAGTCAGATGAGCAATGACGGGGATTTCACATACAACCTTCTCTCCTCTGTTTGGCATCCCTATCATCAATGCAACTTCATCGTGAAAGGAAATCGCAAGAAAGCTTGCTTTCTATGTCCCAAAGAAGACAGATCGATGTAATGGCAACCGAAGTCTTGCTTAATGCCGTGAGTCTAATGAATTGATGGAGATGAAGCCTCTTTAAAATGTCGTGGCTTCATCAAAAAGCGTCGTAATATTATCGAACACATTCTCATGGTAGACACGCACCGAAGTTATCCTTTTCTCGGACATGGTAAACTTCAAAAGAGTAATTAGGTCAAATGGTGCACCCCTCCAAAGAGGTACAAGTCTGATGCACTAAACCACCCAGAAATCACCCAAACTGCCATCAAATGCATCCTTTGCAATGCCCTATACATAATCATAAGAAGTTGGCAAAATAAATTACAAAAAAAGTCAAAAATGATCTGTACCCTCCAAAGAGGTACACAGGGTACAAATATAAAATACCCACCCAAAATCACCCAAACTGCCATCAAATGCTTCCTTTGGAATGCACTAAACATTATCATATGAAGTTGACAAAATAAAATGGACAAAAGCGTCAAAATGGTATGTCTCAAAGAGGTACAATCTGTCTAACCACGAAACCACCCAAAGCGCCATCAAATGCTTCTTTTGCAATGCTATACATAATCATAAGAAGTTGGCAAAATAAAGCTCAAAAAAGGTCAAAATGATCTGCCCTCAAAAGAGGATACAAATGCAAAATACCCACCCAAAATCACCCAAACTGTCATCAAATGCTTCCTTTGGAATGCACTAAATATTATCATATGAAGTTAACAAAATAAAATGGACAAAAATTATCAAAAAAGGTATGTACCCTCCAAACAGGTACACAGAGTACATATGCACTAAACCAACCAGAAACCACCCAAACTGTCATCAAATGCTTCCATTATAATGCTCTAAACATAATCATAAGGAGTTGGCCAAAAAAAATTGAAAAAAAAGATCAAAAAAGGTCTGTACCCTCCAAAGAGGTACACAGAGTACAGATGCACTAAACCCCCCAGAAACCACCCAAACTGCATCCAAATGCTTCCATTATAATGCTCTAAACATAATCATAAGGAGTTGGCAAAAAAAAATTGGAAAAAAAGGTCAAAAATGGTCTGTACCCTCCAAAGAGGTAAGTCTGAGATACACTAAACCAACCAAAAACCACTCAAACTGCCATCAAATGCTTCCATTATAATGCTCTAAACATAATCATAAGGAGTTGGCAAAAAAAAACTGGAAAAAAAGATCAAAAAAGGTATGTACCCTTCAAAGAGGTACACAGAGTACAGATGCACTAAACCCCCCAGAAATCACCCAAATTGCATCCAAATGCTTCCATTATAATGCTCTAAATATAATCATAAGGAGTTGGCAAAAAAAACTGGAAAAAAAGGTCAAAAATGGTCTGTACCCTCCAAAGAGGTACACAGAGTACATATGCACTAAACCAACCAGAAATCACCCAAACTGTCATCAAATGCTTCCATTATAATGCTCTAAACATAATCATAAGGAGTTGGCAAAAAAAGATCATAAAATGTCACGTACCCTCAAAGAGGTACACAGTCTGATGCACTAAACCACCCGAAACTACCAAGCCATCAAATGCTTTCATTATAATGCCTAAACATAATCATAAAGTTGGCAAAAAAATGGAAAAAAGTCAAAATGGTGCGTACCCTCCAAAGAGGTACCTGAGTCTGATGCACTAAACCACCCGTAAATCACCCAAACATCAAATGCTTCCTTTGATGCCTATACATAATCATAAGAAGTTGGCAAAATAAAGCGCAAAATAGGTCAAAATGATCTCTACCCTCAAAGAGGTACCAGTACTGAATGCAAAATACCCACCCAAAATCAACCAAGCCATCAAATGCTTCCTTTGAATGCACTAAACATTATCATATGAAGTTGACAAAATAAAAAAAATGACAAAAAATGTCAAAAAAAAAGTGCACTCAGGAATACCTGATCTGGCTAAACCCCGAAACCAGCGCAAATGCTTATTATAATTCTAAACATAATCATAAGGAGTTGGCAAAAAAACTGGAAAAAAGGTCAAAATGGTCGTACCCTACAAAGAGGTACACGTCTGAGATGTAAACCACCCAAAATCCCGCCATCAAATGCTTCCTTTGCAATGCCCATACATAATCATAAGAAGTTGGCAAAATAAAGCGGAAAAAGGTCAAAAATGATCGTACCCTCAAAGAGGTACAGTCTGGTACAAAATACCCACCCAAAATCAACTACCATCAAATGCTTCTTTTGATGCCCAACATAATCATAAGAAATTGGCAAAATAAACGTAAAAAAAGCGTCAAAATGTGTACCCTCCAGAGGTACAGTCTGAATCTCTAAACAAAACCACGCTATCAAATGCTTCCTTTTATATAATGAACATAATCAAGAAAGCTAAGCGGTAAAAAAGTTATGTACAGAGTCTGAGAGTCTGAATCAAAATAATATATAAAAAATAGTCAATCTTTCAAGGGTGAAACAGTAAACCCTAAATTCATTCAAGTTGAATGCGTATAAATACCTCATGTAGTCTACAATACCTCAATTTATGATTTCTATATATCAGCGGTCGGACGTGTCGAGCGGAGCTAAGTTGAGAAAAATCCTTCAAAGAAGAAAGCCCTAGCTTTCACTTACGAGGAATGTCGAGCGTCGGTGTTTCTCGTTCTTCTTCTCCGCTTTGAATGCTTACGGGTCGGGCCGGGGAAATGTATTTACGTCGTCCGTTAATACATCGGCGTTCTGGTAGGGTCGAGCAGAAATATATTTACATCATTATCTTCTTTGCTCAGTTAATGGGTAAACGGGAAAAAAATGGGACACATTAGGATTAGAGTCCACAGTAAAACTACGTCTGGACTCGACATAATATTTTCTCCAATTTTGGAGTCTATTTTAATGATTTTACCAGCTTTTTAACTAATGCACATAATAAAGGACTTGTAAAATAGTAGTAGTAACAATAAAAATATGATCATAAAGTAGTGAAACAATAATAGTTATTATAATTTTGAGACCCAAAGCAAAAGGTGGAAGATCAATAAAAAAACACAAATTTTTTTATGGAAGTTCACTAAATTAAAAACTACATCTTAGTACTATCGCTATGAATTTCACTATAATTTAATTGTGAAAAATTATAATTCTAATTTCTTAAATATGTAAAAAAAAATTACTGACCTAATTTAATTTTAAGAGATTTACATACATATCACATAATTTTTATGTATTTATATATCTAATACCTCAATCTTTAATATCACATTAAAAATATTATCATCATTCACTTTTTAAAAATGAAATATATATTTTTTTAATCATAAAAATTATTAAATAAATAAATATTTGATTTTAGATGTTAGATATGCAAAAATATAAAAATTATGTGATATAAATATATAAATATATGCAAATCTTCCTTAATTTTATTAGGATATTCTTAAGAATTTACATCTATCCAGCCTTCTATGACATTTATTATACTGATTACATATAAACAACTTAATTAATACACTTTATAATAAATAATTTTAAAAAAATTATATAAAAATTAAAATCATGTATTTTCATGCCACTTAAATATAATAAATTCTTGTGTTAATGTTTTAAGTCAATTTTGATGAAAGCTTTTTTTTTTTTTTACATAAAATAACTCTCAACTAAGTCTGAATATCATATTTTCTTCGTCGGGTAAAATTTATGCTAAACAATAATTAATCTTCATAATCTTTTGTGAAGCCTTCATTATAGCCCAATATAATTATACATCTCTTTAATATACAATGTTTTTATCTCGCTCTATTATCAGGATGTAATATCCCCTTTTATTTAAGCAAAAAAAAAAAAAAAACTTTTTTAAGGCATATTGGAAGACCCAAAAGTAATTTTCAGAATTTAAATTGAAAGAATATGAAAATATTCAAAATTATTGAGCATAAGTGATGAAATTATTATTTTGTGGAGTATGATTATATCAATCAATTGGAGAATTAATATCGACTCGGCTCTCAATGTTGGCCCTGGAATAAAAATTCTAGTATATAGCTCTATGGTGTTGTGAAACGGAGGATTTATCTTCAAAGATGGAGAAGATAGCAGCTTAGCACTAGGAGGTTAGTGTAGGGCTGCAAACGAATTGAGCCGAACCGAGCAAAGGCTTGTTCGAGTTCAAGCTCGTTTGTCATTATTGTCAGCCTCGAGCTTGAGCTTTAGGATGGTGTTGAGCTCGCGTTTAAAAAATCTTGTTCGAGCTCGCTCGAGTTTGTTCATATCGGTTCATATTGGGCTGTCGAATTAACAATTGTTTAATGAAATCGCCTTAATCGAGCTTGTTTGCGGCGATCTTGAAAAATATAAATAATCTTGTTTATGAACAAATGTCGGCTTAATCTAGCCATTATCGAGCTCATACGAAACTGTTTGACTTTAAATGATACTATTCATGAACATAAATGAACTGAATCACAACTTATTCAAGCTTGTTCATTTAGCAATCAAGTATTTACAAAATTATTCAAGCTCGTTCGATTAATTAAATGAACGAACATAAATGAGCTCTAATCGAGCCGAGTCACGAGTAGCTTGTTGAACGCTCAGTTCATTTGCAACCCTAGGTTAGTGCCTTGATGCTAGGAGATCAGCATCTTGGCGCTAGGATCTATGGGATTTCATTAGAAAGATAGGAGAACGAGAGCCTTGGTGATATAGTATTAGCACCACGATGCTATAACTCATGAAGAAGAACAAACTAACAAAGCGGTCAATGCCACGACATTAAGGGGCTATTTGGTTGACTGAAAAAGAAATAAAGTGTAAAGTGAATACAATGAATTCTAAATATTTTACAGTTGTTTGGTTGTATGTAAAGTAAATATATGAAAATAATATTTTTTGTTTGGTTAGGAAATAAATACCTATATTCTAAATACTATTATATGTAAAGTAATTATAAGATTTTTTTCATTAATTGAATTATTAAATTAATAAATTAAATATATATTAAAATATAAATAAATTATAAATAAAAATTTACTACTTGGTTAAAAAAGGATTACAATATATTTATTTTAAAATTAAAAGCTTCTTCATGATTCTAATTTAATAAATTGATTTCCATTGATCTCTATATTATTTGAAAACTCATCATAATCACAAGATCATCCTTCACTCTCTTTAGATGTCTAAATCATTGATTTTTATAATGATATTCACTAAGCTGAGTCCTCAGAAAATAAGAAAATATGTTTAGAAGAATAACAAAGTCACCAAATTAGTTGAGAAACAAATGAATTATAAAAAAAACAATAGAAGGTGAACGATATGAACAAAGAAGAAAAATCATTATTTTTGCAACTATGGACACTTCAATGAACAGAAAGTAAGATAAAACTAAAATTTTTTGACTGAATTTATAAATATGTATGAAGGGATCGAGAATTCCTAATATTTTTTTCAACCTTTAATAAATTTAGGTGAAGCAGTCTTTAGGGAATACTATTTTCTTGCATTATTATTTTATATCATAAAATATTTCTGTAAACTTGATGTCTTCCTTAACAATCTATATATTGCATATTAAATAATAATACATAGCTAAATAATACTATTATAGAAATTAGCAAGACAATTTTCATTAAAAATAATACATAATGAGGCAAATAAATTTTGATTAATTATAACATTATCAAGATAATCCTACAATGCAAATATAAATTTTATTTAAAACTAAATCTTAATAACAATGAATCAAACAACTATCAAGCACACCACCACCTTATAAGAGTCAGGCTACGACAACTTAAGTTTGATACAACTATTGCTAAGCATCAAATGAACAGAAATTAAACTAACATTTCTTCAATAATCCTGAAATTCTCCATTATTCTCATAAAGCAATATATATATATATATATATATATATATATATATATATATATATATATATATATATATATATATATATATATATATATATATATATCATCAAATATGTAATCTGCATGAAACGAACATAAAAACTGAATATACACTCTAAATTTCAGCAATATACAAATAAAAAATCAAGAAGCAATCAGGAAAAAAAATGGGAAAAATCTAAAAGTTATCGGAGACGCTGAGGGCCTAAGGCAAAAAGCTCCACCTTGAAAGGAATCGCCAACTAGCTAGACTTGGGATCGCAGAAGAAGTCTCCATGAAGTGAAGACTCGCGGACACAGCTAGCATGATCGCAGCTCCAATTGGCACGGTAACAGCTCTCGTGGTGGCAGCTCTCGCAGTGGCAGCTCACGCTGTCGGGACGCTCACGGTGGCAGCTCACGCGGTCAGGGCGCTCGTTGTGGCAGCTCATGCCGCGATCTGCAAGTGTTTAATCGATCCCACCTCTCGCCGGCACATCTATTGCGGGAAAAGCATTGTCGATCCCAAGAACTGAGGCTCAGATCTCGCAGTCGCAGGTTCCCTTGTGTGACAGTTATCGTGGGAGACGAAGGGGCTTACACGTGCAATGAGTTTTCAACCTTTGATTTTAAATTTCGTTGGATTCGTAGGTATTTGATTTACACAGAAAATAACTTGTACGAAGAATTTCAAATACCGTAAATTTTTACACGGTATTTAATTTATAACACACCAAATACCAAATAAGTTAAATTACATATATTTGATTTACATTACACTCCTTTTACTTCCAACCAAATAACCCCTAAGAAGCGTCAGAGTATATCGTAAAAAAGATTTATGCATTTTTAACTTTTAAGTGTGGTTTTTTATTGTCTTTTATGTGTAAAAGAGAAGTGAGTGTGCCTTATACTAAATGAAGTGTGACAATTGCTAGAGAAGCTTCAATGAAGAATAATTTATATAATTCTCCTCAATTTTTTCTTCATTGTGAATTTATTGGTGTGTGTGACAATTTTTTCCTGTTTTTGGATTTTCACATAGATTCTAGCATTCTTGCTCTTTTATTTTTATTTATTTTATTTTGAGTTTGCTCTGATATTCTCGATCTTTGTTTTCCCCCAAAATAGAAAGTGATTATTCAAATGAGAATACATTTATTACTCCTGCAAAGAATGTCAAAAAATTGATTATAGTTCTAAGAACGGAGATTCAAGAAAGTTTGATTGCAAGAGGAAAACAAAATACATTTCAATAAAGCAGAATTGTATATATATATATATATATATATATATATATATATATATATATATATCACTGTATCATCCTCAACTTTCATCGACCCGAAAATGTAGTGTTAAGAAAGGTAAGAGTAAAAAGATTTGATTAAAATGTATAAAAATGACCTTAGTATCTTGAATAAATGAGAATTTAACACATAATAAGACATTACAATAACGTTAATTCACGAAAATTTCACCCCACTTAGTTGGATAAAGACTTGTTGTTATTGTTGTTATTGTTGTATAACACAATTCTTCCTATTTAGAAAAAAGGCCCAAAAAACAATCCTATATATTTTATAGAAAGAAATAGGATCAATCACAAGATTTTAAGAAGAGTTCCTGAAAAAGATAACTCTAATATAAGAGCCAAATGAAAAATGCATGTCTGCTATTTTTCTAAGAAGTAAGTTGTTATTTTGTGAAATTTGATTGTGTCAATCAATTGGATAAGTACAGTTGACTCATTCCTTAATTTCACTATGGAGCTGGTGTGTAGCTCCTAAGTGCTGCATTTGCAACGTCTCGATGCTGTGAAACAAAGAAGTTGCTTTTGAGATAGAAAAGCAAGTACCTCGGCATTGAGATTTAGCACTTTGGCGTAAGATTCATGGGATTTTACTAAAAAAATAGATAAGCTAATGTCTTATCATTTCAATTTTAGTATTTTAATATGGGTCCTACAATCTTTCGCCATGGTCAAGGCAATCTTACTAAGATCCTTAGACTAAGGCCAAGCGAATTTGAACTCGATTCCTCAACTAATAAACCTGATCAACTAAATCAACATGATAAGTTATAGTCATTTAGTTGAAGCATATTAAGACAATTTTTGCAGCTTGTTTATGCATGAGTTTCATATGATATTTTTGTAGTTTTGAATTTCTAGATTTATTAGTATATTTTATTATTAATACAAGTTAAATCATAATTTTATGACCAATATCAAAATATCAAGATGCTCATTTACAATCTCAATGAGAATTTATTTACTAATAAATTATTATTCAAATGCTTTCATTATATTATTATATTTTAAATTATTTATTTATATAATTAAACTGAGTTGATGTATTTTTGTAATATAAAAAAAAGACCCTCTTTTTTATGAATTAATTTAAATACAATAGAATTCAATATTGAGATCTATTCTTATGAGTTTTAAATATTTCTGCAACTAATAAACAAAACATTAATTACAGAAGCTTAACACATAATACTATGTACATTTAACCAAATTATTTTCAGATGTATGTAATGATAAAAATATATTAGCTTATTTAATAATCTTCTTATTAATCTGAAATTTATTTAGTTTGGTGCAAAACATTTATGTTAAATATTCTTAGTAAGAGACTACTTGCTCATCACTTATTATTATTATAGATTTATGTTCACGCCCTTAACTTTGCATATAATTTTGCTTATAATTATTCAAATAATGGGATTTCGCAGAGCACAAGTGAAGTTAAGCTTTAAGCATGTGTTGATCATGAGATATGAGAGGGTGTTAAGTCGGCCAAAGGGGGACTCGCCAAAGGAGTTGCTTAGCCCCCACAGCTACGAGAAGGGGCCTGTAACACCACAACTCTCCTAAAGAAGAATATTGTGCACTAGGGAAGCTTCGCTTCTTAGAAGACGAACATATTCAGAGGGGAAGCTTGCCATGAAATCACCAGGGGGTAGTAGCAAATAAGGGATTGAACACACTTGTCTGAGCCGAGCACTCAACTCAGCCCATACACTCGCCTCAAATACTCACTTTTGGAGTAAATTCTCAATCTCTTCATCATAGATCTAACACTCTTATAGACACTAAAAGTTCCTTAGTCTTAAGATTTCTCTTAGCATTTCGCCAGCGCAAAATCTTCAAACACCTCCCCAACAATCTTGAAACCTATTAACAATATTCATATTATTGGTTATTGGCTTTTAAAGTGGAAGGAATGAACACCACAAGGGAAGCACTATAATATATTCAAAGATATAAATAAATCCTTCGTAAGTTCAAAATGAAAGCAAATGAATCATCTCTTATGAACATGTGAATTAATACAATCGCAAGAGACATAAGGACAAATGCATAAATCAAAATATATCTTAAAGATTTTACAAAAAATTATCTTATTTTGAGGATTGTATTCCTTTTAAGAGTAAGCTCCTATAATTAACTATATCTAAAGAAGACAAAGCTATTAATATATTTCAAAGTTGCAAACGGTGGCAAAACGTGTGTCTACAAGGAGTTAGTGCTATTAGATTTTATATTAATTGGTGAATCAATCAAAGTTAAAATTTGTGAACTTAGCTTATCTCTATTTCTCTCTAAACTTACTCTCTTAAAATCTCATCACCTTACTAAAACTAAAAGCCATTCCAACCATTATAAAAATCAATTCATACCCTTTTGAAAAAGCTTTTAACCCCTATCATCCCCCAACCACTAATTATAACTAATTCGCATAAAAACACTCATAACTTTCTATCCACATATGAATCCAATCAATAATACAATGTTTGCATGGCTAAAGCCTGATGGTATTGAAGGGTTAGGTTTTTTTTTATAAAAAAAGACAATGACCTTAATATCGAATGTCAAGATGTTAGCTAACTAATGAAAATGATTTTAAATCAATAATAGATAATAATTGTCAATAAGATTAATGTCATACATTGGAGTGAGAGAGAAGATGTAGATAGATTACTAGGGTTAAGATTTGGATTGAGAGAGAGAGAGTGTAAAACTTTCCAAGGTGGCCAACCAATCATCCAAGATGGAGTAAAAAACCTTCCAAAATTTTATTCAAAGCAATCAATTCAAATTCATTTCAAAAGTTCATATAAATATACATATAATATTCACACATTTCCTTAAAAATTAGGAGCTAAATGCAAACTTTATAAAACAAAACAAAACATTCCAAAAAAAATCTAAAACCAAGAAGATTCATCTTTTCCACAATTCTTTCAAAATTCCCTCTTTTATTGCTTCTATCTTCTCTTTGAACTCGCCTTTCTCTTCATGATCCCCACCCTTAAATCTTACCATTCGAAAAGCATCAAATCTAAAGTTAAGAAGAGCATTGTGAAATTTTCTAAGTCATGTATATAAAATCTCCACAAGACAATGTGTATTACAAACAACATTAACTAAAACAGAGCAACTTTATGCAGGCGGGAGCAACTGTTTGTAATACAAAATAAAAAAATATGTATATCAGAATATTCTAATCAAATTATATATGATTTTATATCTATTAAATTTATTTTAAAATAATTATAATATATAATTAATCAAAATTTAAATTATATTTATCTCAACATAAATCTAATATTTTTAAAATTACTGAATAAATAGTCAGGATATCCTGATCTTATATTTCTCCATATGAAAACCCCTATACCACATACAGAATACTAGAAATAAAATCAACTGAAATACTTACAATCAAAGTGCAAGGCATATCAAAATGCTAACAGATAGATGAGAAGTCATGCAAAACTCATTTTCTATCCTTTTACCAAAAGTTATACAAAAATTCTAATATTTACATACATAACACATAACACTTAAATCTACGACTTACTTTTTGAAGTGAAATACATCTTTTCATGTATAAAAATGTATATAAATATAAAAGTTGAGGTAATAGATATATAAATATATATAAATTGTATATTTATATATATATATATATATATATATATATATATATATATATAAAATAAATATAAGAATCCAAACTACACAACATAGCACAAAGCTAACAGCTAAATGATATAACTCCAAAAAGGTTAGAGATGCAAAACTCATTTTCATAGTTCAGCAAAAAAAAAAGTATTCTACAGTTTTAAAACATAGAAAAAACCAAAACATAGTCTCTTATGAACTTAGAATTTCAACATAAAAGCATTAATTTAAAACTTACCTACCTCAACACATCCAACCAAGAAATATTCCTCCCAGCTGCAGTAGTGACCTGTTGATTAAGCAGAGGCACCTGCTTCAGCACCATCTCCATGCTCATCAATCAACTCCACCACTTGAGCCACACTCCTCGCAATCTCCCTCGGAATTAAGCCGCTGTTAGGTAGGTCGAACTTCCTCCGCCTCAGTGATCCGAGTTTCCCGGTTGCCGGCTGCGGGTCCACGACCTCGAGAATTATCTCCAGTTCATCGATGATGGACTTCTTCGAGGCCCGAATCATGTAATCAGATCCCTGGCATGATTTTGCAAAATTTCATCGTTACAGGTTTAAAAGGTTTATTTAAGAAATTCTTTTAGAAAATGGAACATGGTGGTTGAGGCTGAAAATCATGGCGAGAAATTGGAAAAAGTAGGCTCTCGATCGCAAACAATATCAATTATATTTGAGTATTGTTCATTGATTTTTTTTAGAGGCATTTACATACATAGCATGCAATTCTTATATTTATATTTACACATCTAACGCCTGAATTTTCATAGTTGCATAAATATCACTCAAATTTTTAATATTATATGAAAAATAGCACTATCATTAATGTTTTAAGTGACATGCAACGTTTATATATAAGAAAAGTGTTATATTTATAAACATCAAACTTTGGGTGTTAAATATGTAAATGCATAAGATTGTGTGCTATATGTAAATTTTTCAAACTGATAACATCATTTCTAAGCTTCAACCCGAAAGCTCTAATACAAACTTGTTGCAAAGCATGAACCAAGAAACAAAATTTGTAGCGAATTAGAACAAAACTACATGTCAGTGGATTTACAGATTTCATGCAGTTCACATGAACAGGAATCAACCATGGTTTCACTCAGAACACAATCTCATTAATAGAAACCAAGTAAAAAAGAAGAATAATTTTTAAAGACTATAGGCATATACCTGAATGTCTTCAACGGTTAGGAGGAGAACAATAATTTTTTCAGTAAATCTCTGTCGCTCCTCTGTGTCCCTGACTATGCGGCGTCGATAAGAAATATTGCTGAATAGGGATCTGATCTCCTTCAGCTTTGCTTTGGCCACAGCAAGTACTCGAAGGGCACGAATGACCTGAGAACGCCTGACCAGATAAGCTCTAAAGCTCAACTGAATTAACACTGCAGCGTCTTGAGGTGACAATTCCTTCCTCTTACCCTTGCAATTAACAAGAGTTTTCTTTGCAAAGGCCTTCAGAAACAAGGGAAACAATAATTTAGTTCTAAATTATTCAATCATATCAATCAAGAGATTTAAACTATTGAAAATATGGAAACTAAAAATCAGTTTGGGAAGCACAAGAGAGTATACAAAGAATAATTGATAATGCACTCGTTAGAAAAGATGTTAAAATTCTCAAGATTAAGATGAAGAAAGGTACACCTGAGATATAACAAATAGTTGTTCAAAGTGATTATTGAAGAATAGATTTGACTCTTCACACAGCACTCAAAAGAAACAAATGAAAAATGAAGACTCGTGAAGCTTGCTTGCCCAGATCCTGGGATAAACCTAATGAAGATGATGAAACTGATGATGAGTATATAGTTGCAATCTGATAGCTGGTCATATTACCAGGTAGTTATTGTTGGTTAAAGAAATCCATGAATTTCAAAATATAGCTAACACTAGTTGCAATTGTAAAATAAGTAATTTTTAGAAGTAATTTTCGTAAATAATCTTTAAGAAAATTGTTTTATAATGGAAGAATGCAACAAAGGTTTTTTTTTTTAATTCAGATTAATATCCGGTTATCTTGAAACACAGATGAATCTAATGTTTATTTTGTACGTCATAGAAATATAAGCTTGTTAATCAGCCTCCCAACAACACATCAATCTATTGGCACTTTCTTCAATGAAGTCACTTTTATTGTTTGTTAGCTTTTCGTTGTATTAACCACAGCATTTACTAATTCACCCATATACTTATGATTTTTCATCACAACATCGATTAATATAAGTGTGTCATAAATGATAATTAAAGTGTTAAAGGATTTGTGACATTTTCATTGCTCCTTTTTGAATTTAATAAGAGAAAGATCTAAATCAGTCAATCAATTCATAAACTTCTAAAAAATTGTCATTAAAACAATCAACTATCATTTTTTTTAACTCAGCCTTTGCTTTAGGTCAACTTAGTATTCATTGCCTTAACCACTAAACTAATGTGACCTATTATGAGTTTAAATATTGGAATTCTAGCCCATACATACCACTCTTTTTTCTCACAAATCCACAGACCCACATGAAAGGCTCAATTGTTTGAATAGAATATCCAAATATCAAGTCAATAAATATCTTAATTTTTTTCTCTGTTAATTTTGTAGAAAATTATGTCCTATACTGATACAACAACAACCTTTATCCCACTACGTAGGGTTAGCTACATGAATCCTTTTTCTCCATTACGTCCTATTAAATGCTATATTCTTATTTAAGCCTAATAAATTAAGGTCATTCTTTACACTTCTTAATCAAGTCATTTTAGATTTACCTCTACCTTTCTTAACATAGGCCAAATCTAATAGATCTACTCTCCTAATTGGGACATCAAACGGTCGGCATTTTATGTGACCAAACCATCTAAGGCAACTCTCTCTAATCTTATCTGTCATTAGAGAAACTCTAACCTTATCACATATATACTCGTTTCTCATTTTGTCTATAAGTGTAAAGCCACCTATCCACCTAAGCATCTTCATCACTGCAACACTTAATCTTATGCTTCTCTTTTATTCGCCAACATTCTGCGCCATAAGGCATTGCAAGTCATACCATCATCTTATAAAAAAATTTTCTTGAGCCGAAGCAATACTTTCCTATCACACAATAAGCCTGATGCATTTTCTACTTCAACCATCCAACTTAAATTCTACTAATAACATCCCCATCTATATCACCATCACTTTAAACAATATACTCGAGATATCTAAAACGTTGACTCTTTTTAATGATTTGATCACCCATTCTCACTACTCCGTCACTAGATCTTCTACAACTAAAATTTACACTTCCTAACCAAGTCATTTTAGATTTACCTCTACCTCTCTTAACATAAGCCAAATCTAATAGATCTACTCTCCTAACTGGGACATCGAATATTTTTTATGACCAAAACCATCTAAGGCAACTCTCTCTAATCTTATTTGCCATTAGAGAAACTCTAACCTTATCACGTACGTTTCTCATTTTTTCTACAAGTGTAAAGCCACCTATCCACCTAAGCATCTTTATCACTACAATACTTAATCTTATGCTTCTCTTTTATTCACCACCATTCTGCGCCATAAGACATTGCAAGTCATACCATCATCTTATAAAAATATTTCCTTGAGCCAAAACAGTACTTTCCTATCACACAATAAGCCTGATGCATTTTCTACTTCAACCATCCAACTTGAATTCTACTAATAACATCCCCATCTATATCACCATCACTTTAAACAATATACTCGAGATATCTAAAACATTTACTCTTTTTAATGATTTGATCACTCATTATCACCATTCCATCACTAGATCTTCTACAACTAAAATTATACTTCATGTATTTGATTTTAGATCTACTCAAACAAAAGCCTTCAGACTCAAAAGTTGACCTCCATAATTTAAGTTTTTCTTGAACTCCATCTCTAATCTTATCAACAAGAAAAATACCATCAACAAAAAATATACACCAATGTACATCCTTTTTTTATTGTTTACTAAAAACACCCATGACTAAAGCAAATAGATGTTTAAAGCCAATCCTTAACATAATCCAACTGAAATAGGAAAATATCTAAATCCTCCTTGTGTTTGAACACAATTGACAACTCCAACATATATATCCTTAATGACTTCAATATAAGAAATATTAACTGTCTTCATTTCTAGAACTCTCCAAAGCACTTCCTTTGAAACTTTATCATATGCTTTCTCTAAAACAACAAATGTTATATGTAGATCATCCTTACTCTCTCTATACTACTCCATCAAACTTTTCAACAAATATATAGCATCCATTGCAATCCTACCTGATATAAATCCAATTTGATTTTAAGAAACTTTTGTATCACATCATAATCTATGCTCAATTACTCTCTCCCATAATTTTAATGTATGATACATTAACTTAATTCCTCTATAATTAACACACTATTGTGCATCACCAACAACAACAACAACAACAACAAGCCTTAATCCCACTAGGTGGGGTCGTCTACATGAATCCTTCGCCTCCATCAGGTCCTATTATGTGTCAAATTCTCATTTAATTCAAGTATACTAAGATCATTTTTTTACATCTTAACCAAGTCTTTTTTAGGTCTACTCACCTTTCTTAACATAAGGAAAATCTAATGCATCTACTCTCTAATCGGGTCATGGACGTAGGTAGCTTTATGTGGCCAAACCATCTAAGGCGACTCTCCCTAATCTTATCTATCCTTTGGAGCTACTCAACTTTTTCCCATACTCATTTTGCATTCTATCTCTAAGGGTAAAGCCACTCATCCACAGCATCCTCATCTCGTAACACTTAACTTACTCTTATGTTTCTCTTTTATTGTACGCACCATAAGTCATTCGGTCTTACCACCATCTTATAAAATTTTCCTTAAGTTTAAGTGGAACTTTTACATCACATAATAGGCGGATGCATTCCTCCACTTCAACCATCCAACTTGAATTCTACTAATAATATCTCCATCTATTTCACCATCATTTTGAACAATAGAGCCTAAATATCAGATCATTTGCTCTTATTAATGACTTGATCACAAATACTAAAATTTCTACAACTAAAATTACACTCCATATATTGAGGTTTTAGATGCCTTAAGCGAAAACCTTTAGACTCTAAAGTTGACCTCCATAATTCAAGTTTACATTTGGACTCCCTCTAGTCTTATCAACAAGAAGAATGTCATCGACATACTACACCGGGTACATCTTCTTGTAAATGCCTCGTAAGAACATCCATAACTAAAGTAAAAAAAATAAGGGCTTAATGTTGATCCTTGATGTAATCCAAGCGAAATAGGAAAATAGTTTGTCAATCCTCCTTGTGTTTGGACACAAGTGACTGTATACATATCCTTAATGACTTGAATATAACCAATATTAACTTCTTTTGTTCTAGAACTCTCAAAGAACATCTCTTGAGACTTTATCATAAGCTTTCTCTAAATCGATAAATATCATATGTAGATCCTTTTTATTTTCTCTATGCTTCTCCATCGAAACCTCTTAACAAATGTATAGCATCCATAGTAGATCTACGGCATGAAACCAAGCGATTGTGAGAAACTTACGTATCATGTGTCAATTACTCTCTCCCATAATTTTAATGTATGGCACATTAACTTAATTCCTCATAATTTGCACAATCTTGTGCATCACCTTTATTCTTAAATATAGGAACCAACAAACTCTTTCTCCTCATCGGCATCTTTTTTAGTCTTTAAAATAACATTAAAAGATTTGTAAGAGAAATTCCTTGATCTCTAAACATTTCCACACTTCATTGGAATATTATGGTCTCTTGCTTTTCCACATTTCATTTTCTTTAAAACTTTCTTAACTATTACTATCTGACGATAAAATGAAATTCTCTATTTTTTTTGTATTAAGGTTCTAAAATCAATCTTTCAGATCCTTGAAAAGTTTATTAAAATACCTCGTCCACTATTTTCAATATCTTTTTAAGAAAAGCACTTTATTATTTTCATTAATACTCCTCACTTGAACTATGTCTTTCTTCTCTATCTCTTTGGTTGGCTAACTTATACATACATCTTTCACCTTCTTTGGTATCTAATCTTGTATAAATCACTAAAATTTAAATTTTTGCATCGTATATTCTTTCTTAGAATCTCTAGATTTTATATCTTTCCCAATTCTCAGGGTTTTTTTAAACCAAGTTTTATAACAATCTTCTTATTTCTTATCTTTTCTTGCACTCGACTCACACCAACTATTCTTATTAAAAGAACTTTTCCTTTTGATTTGAAGCATTTTTAGCAACTTGTTTAATAGCATGATACTTTTCCATAGCGTTAAGCTTAATTTATGAACATCCCAAACTTTAATTTCTTGTAGCTGCTCTTAAAATATTTTTATTTGTGTTCTTTAAGTGTCCCCATCTAATCTAGGATGATAATTAAGTTTATTTTTTTCTTCAACCTTTCATCTTAAAATCTAAAATAATAGTCGATGTTGGGTTAAAATTTACTTGGAATGGCCTTACAATCTTTCTGATCTAATCTAAGCGATCTATTTTTCTTATCAAAATAATCAATCACGTGTTTTCTTAGATCCATTTTATATAAGTAATATGTTCATCTCTTTTCTTAAAGTATTAGCTACAAAATCATAAGGCAAAATCTAATATAGTCTGCATTCTTAGTCACTCAAATCCATGCCATGAATCTTTTAAAATCTTCTTACAACCCAAATGTCCATTTAAATCTCCCCGATAAATACTTTTCTTGAGAGGTATCTTTTGTATTAATCCCTCAATTCATTCCAAAATTTTTTAACTTGAGCTTAAACAACCTGAGGGGAGCATACTTATAACATTGATAATCTTGGTATCAATATAATCTTCTATAATTATCTCGTATCTTATACATTATCTTGCTTTTGTCATAATCAGCATTTTAGTTCGACTTTTCAGATACCAAAGTTTAAAACCAACTATCAATCTCATTCTCCTGCCATTTAGTTTTAACAACCGTAAAATATTTATCTTTTCATGACCATAATATCTGATAATTCCATTAATTTACTGTAAGAGTACCATTGTGTGCATCACCCTTATTCGTTAAAATATGAACCAACAAACTCTTTCTCCACTCATCAAATATTTTTTAGTCTTTAAAATAACATCAAAAAAATTAATAAACCAAGAAATTCCTTAATCTTCTAAGCATTTTCGCACTTCTATTAAAATATCATTGTTGACCTCCATGTATGCCACATAAGTCAAGTCGAGCTTACAAGCCAAATTCGCCGGACTTCGGATATAATAAGCGCAAATCAGAGCTGAAATGCGTTGGACATCGCCGAAATTGGTCGAAATGACCTCCGATTGACGAACGGACTTAGACATCGAGTTCAAAAAATTAATTAACCAAAATATATTGCATAATTGGCCGATTCGGAGAAGAATGCGTCAATCGCTCTGTAAATAGAGTCGAAGTTGCGGCGATGCCCCTCCCTCGTTAGTATTGAGTCGTTAGCAAAACATTGAAACCTATCAAATGAGGCTATGGCCAATTCCGGACGAATATGCCGAATGTCAGCGGTCGAAAATGACGAGCATTTTTGACCAAAGAATTGGCTCGATTAGTAGACTTTAATCGAAACGATCTTGATCTTGAAATAGATGCGTCGTTGAATCAGGAGCATCGAATTTACTGAAGCGATATTCATATAGCATGAGGTTAATTTTGATGAATTTTTCATATAAATATAGTCATGAAAATAACTAAATTCAAATATTTATTTTAATATTGATCAAATCTGATTTTTAATATTCGAATTATTTCACAATTAATTCAAAGAAATCTGGGTATAAATTGTTTCCAAAATAGACCTAATTTCATTCAAAATTTTCAAATCCCGCTCAAATTAATTTGGAAGGGCAATTAAGCTACAATTAAGGTTCTCAAATCCTATAATTATATCATTATTATTTCCCCTAACAGAGGAAAGAAAAAAAAGCTCTCTCTTCCTCCTGGCGGCTGGTTCGATCAAAGAGCTTTTCGTCCGTCTCTCCATCCTCCCCCTTTTCTCTTCCCTTCTCAGATCGCATCCTCGGTGATCTAGGTTTTCACCTCCTCAACAATATCACACGAGAAGATGGAAGAGAATTTGGACGCTAAGATAAATGCTCTATTGAATGTGGAGAAGCAGATGAGACTGGCTGGTGATGTTACCGGGACAAAGAAGGCAATTATAGAGATCGTGGAGCTTTGCTACAAGGCTGGAGCATGGAAGACGCTCAATGATCAGATTGTACTCATCGCAAAGAGGAGGGGGCAGCTTAAACAGGTTGTAATTGTTATTGGTACAACAAGCAATGCAATATATTGATGAGACACCTGATATTGATACTCGCATGGAGTTGATCAAGACATTGAACAATGTCTCAGCTGGAAAGATATATGTTGAGATAGAAAGGGAACGTTTGATAAATTAAAAAAAAAACTTGCAAAGATAAAAGAGGAACAAGGCCTCATTGCTGAAGCTGCAGATTTGATGCAAGAAATTGCGGTGGAAACTTTCGGAGCAATGGCAAAAACTGAAAAAATAGCATTCATACTTGACCAAGTCCGTTTATGCCTAGATCGTGAGGATTAAGTACGTGCACAGATCTTATCAAGAAAATTTAGTCCTCGGGTTTTTGATGTGAACCCGTCCAAAGAAGCAAAAAAAGCCTGCTGAATCCCTCATCTCTCAATCCCACTCCACTCCACCCGAATTCTCTCAGCTTGCCGCTGACCATCTTCCTATTTCTCAAAGTTTCCATCCGATCAATTGCTCCAATCCACGAAGAGTTGAATCCTGTCCAAACCCCAATCCTGCCATAACCGAAACTTTCCTTTCTCACTATACAGCCGAACTCATCTACAGGCCCCGCACTGTAGCACCATTGAAACCCGATCCAGCTGAACCTATATTCCCTTTTTGATTGGAGTCTAATTCCCTTTGTGACAGAAACCGAGAAGCAACACCGTCATCAGACGGGTTCTCCTCTAAGTTTCTGGCATTTCCACTATCCCCTGCAGCCAAACAACCCCTCTTTCTTGCCTTGTAAGCGACGGAAACCGAGAAGCAACACCGTCATCGAGAGTTCTCCTCTAAATTTCTGGCGTTTCTATTATTCCTGCAATCAAACAACCCCCTTTTCTTTCCTTGTAAGCGACGGAAACCGAGAAGCAACACAGTCATCAGGCGATTCTCCTTTATGTTTCCGATGTTTCCAATATTCCTGCAGCCAAACAGCCCTTCTTTCCTTCCTTGCAAACGACGGAAACCGAGAAAGAACACCGTCATCAGGTGTGCTCTTCTCTAAGTTTCTGGCATTTCCTCACCTATTCAATCCAAATAATTAACACTCAAATATCTCCTATTCAATCTCTGCTAACCGAACTCACGCAAAATCATTGATGATTGTGGATTGTGTATTGTGGATGTATAGAAATATGTGCATATACTTGTGCTTTTTTACGTAATTAGCTTCTCTTACGCTCATCATGCTGACGAATTTATTGGCTATAAATGTCAAGACGCCGCTTACGCTTCAATGTCATACCGAAAAGCCCAAAATTTTAAACGCCTTTGAATGTGTGAAAATTGAATATATGTTTCAGGCTTTCTTTACGCAGGATCAAGATCCCACCTAATATTCAATACGCTTAGTGGGTAGAAGACTGACTATTACGCATGTCAAGACACATAGCGCTAATAAAAAGGCTGGGTACCTAATAAACCAAAATAGCTCATGTAGTCCCCTACGAAAATGACATCGAAATATCGCCAAATTTCGATTAAATTTGACTTAAAAAAAGGGAAGAATCAAGATTCATTTAAAAAAGAAATCAAGCACATCGAAAAATAAATAATCTAAAATAAAATTTGAATAATTTGAAATCAGTATATATATTGTTTTACGCAGATGATCACCACTAATTGTAAGAAGACTTAAACTGACAAACCGAACCGAACCGATGTTAATTGGTCGGTTTGGTTCGATTTTTATATTCATTATTTGGTTTTTGGTTGAAATTATGGGTTAATGCGGTTTTATGATTTTTGGTTTGGTTTTAAATTAATAAATTTTGATTTTACGGTAAAACCGATTATTTCTATATAGGCCTCGACTTTGACTGAGCCTACTAAATTTCGCCTCTCGTCTCGAGTCCGTGGAGTCGCGGACCACTTGAGTTGAGTCACTTGAGTCGAATAGTCGATTTAGAGACGCCGGATGGAGGTGTCTTCATTCCTCGACTCGATGGTCGAGATGCCATACACTTCTTCGAGGATGGAGAGTCTCGAAGTCTCGACTAAGGCATTCTGCATTCCGTCGGTTCCGCCTTCCATCAATCTCGATCTTTGGCGCCACTTTCCTATTTATCCGACTTCTCCTTCCTTTTTTATTTTTTGCCCTAACGGATGCGGATATCCGATACCTGATAGCCTACCACTTTCTGTTCTCAGGACTTATGTCTTCACTCTTCACGCTCACTCTTCACATCCGATTAATTTAAGTCTCTTGATTCTTTGAGAGGTAATGCCTAACAAGAACTAAATCACATTATCTCAACTCCTCTCTCTCTCTCTCTACTCCTTCCTTTGTTGAAATTTTGTTGATGGTTTGATTCACTGGTGAGCATTTGGCTTGGTTTATTGTGAGCTGTGAATTGTGATTGTCACACTCGGACTTATTGTCATGGTTTAGAGCTTTATGCTATCTATCATGTTGTACTACCTACCACTACTGAAGTCTGAAGAGCCCTTTTGAAAGAAGTTTTCTTTTTTTTTTCTTATTGATAAAAGAAAAAAATAGCTTCAAGTTATTGACATGTTGATATTATGTTATGCATCTTCAAGTTATTGTTGGTTTGATTACCGCATATCGATATCATATATTCAATTGTTCTCTATGCACTTATGTTATGCCTATGTTACGGCTTATGCCATCGCTTTTAAGCCTTTTATCTAACCTTATTACTACCACACCGTTATGCCTATGTCTGCTTTATGATATTCAATTGTTCACAAGTTATCAGAGTGGTTACCATCGCTAAGAATCATTTTAGGCCTTTTACTCTTTTTTTACCTCTTTTGAGTGTTGGGTTTTTTGTGTCTGCCGCCTAGTGCTCACTTCCTACTACCTGTGCCTATGAAATATGAACATGCTAACTATGCTAACATGGAATTACATGCCCTTTACATCATATCGATTATAATATATAACATATGATTTGAACTATCACCTATCTCTATTCTCCGGATAACTGTTTTACGCTTCATTCTAAGGCATGTAGATGTAGATGCATGTCTTGGAAAAATAATGTAAGCCTTATGATATTTTTTTTTTTATCTTAGTGTTTTTTAAATGCAACTATGCAAGTAATACAATTTGATTTATTGGGATGGTTTTAATGAAAACAATATTGAACAGTAATGTTGAGAAATGTGATATTATATTATAATATTTGGATACATCATGGGATGGACGATGATGGAGAGCATTACAATTTGTTAACATAATTCACATGAATTAACATTGTTCAATTATAATGATTCATTCTTTTCTTCTCAATATTATAAGATCCAAGCGTTTTAATTGAAGTAAGTTTTGTTGATGTAATTTATTAAAGCATGCTTTTTTTCATTCTTTTAATTTATTTAATTTTAGATTCTGTAGAAACATGTCACAAGTTGGAAATAGTTCAAACACAAGTTCAGAGCACAAGACTAAAGTTCAACTTACGAGATGCTAGATGAGAAACCACCAATTTCAAAGAAAAAAGAAAAGCTCCTAGACCAGAGAAGTTTGGGATCACTTTGTGAGATACTAATGGAAGGAGAAAAATGAGTAAGTGTAATTATTGGAAATCATATCACAAATGATCCAAAGATTAATGACTTCAAACTTACATCTTTCGTGTCAAGAATCCTAAAATGAACCAAATCAAACTAAACTTGCATTTCAATTTAGTGGTAAAGGTGAGGAGCATTACGCAAGTCTTAGGCATGGAGATTTGACCAAGAAAATGTAAGGAAAGCTTTAGCAATGATGGTTATTCTTGAGATGAATTACCTTTCAAGCATGTAGAAGGTTGGGGTTTAAACATTTCATGTCTCGGTGTTGTCGATATTTCAAATACCTTCACGGTGGACATTGACACGTGATTGCTTTAAATTTTATCAGGATGAGAGAGCAATTTTAAAAAATCTATTCAAAAAAATCACACGAGTTTGTCTTACTCGATACTTGGACATCAATTCAGAATTAACTATATGTGTATCCTTTGCACATTTTATTGATGATGATTGGAAACTCAATAAAGAGTTATAAACTTTTGTCCAATCTATAGTCATGGGGAGAATTCTTGGGTCAACAAGTTGAGAAGTGTCTTGTAGATTGGGGATTGAAGCAATTTTATTTTTGTGATAATGAGTTCTAATAATGGCATCATACAAAAAAAGGGGAGTGAGGTAGTATTACATGAGATGCAACTTTACTTAATTGTGCAAGATGGTTTGAAAGAGATATCGAATCATCATGTGTTGAAGAAGCGATAAGATATATTATCACAGGTTACAAAATTTAAAGAATGCATTGAAATTGAAAAATAAAACTAAAAGCATATTATGCTTAGATGTTCTCTGAGATGGAATTACATTTTAATGTTAAGTCGCAGTTAAGTTGGAGAGAACTTTTGAAAGGTATGAGGAGATTGATACTCAATTTAAATCGAGAGAAGGATGATGATAAGTCATATTATAAATGGTGTTTTAAGTGATGATGATTGGAATAATGTTAGAAGATTGCTCTTTCTTGGAAAAATTTTATGAACTCACTTTAAGAATTTTTGGTTCTTTGTATGTGACATCAAATACTTTTTTCATGAAATTGCAGAAGTTCTTTGTCTACTTCAAAATTGGAAAATGGATGGTGATCCAAATGTGAAGTATGGCTTCCAAAATGATGACAAAATTTGCTAAATATTGGGGTCATAGAAAAATGAATTTGAATATATATCTTTCTGTTATTTTAGATCCGCTTGCTTATGTAGAGTTCTTTATTATGGATATGTATGAAGGACGATGGCGTTGCTCAAGACTTATTAGTCATCATGTTATGATATGTTTCATGATTACAAAATAAAAGTTCTTGGTGAAAGCCAAATAGGAAGTGGTCATGAAAAAAATTTTTTACGAAGGGTGCAGTGTTTTACAAGCAATCTTACGGGACAAATATTCAATGATAGAGAAATTCAAAAGATCCAATTTTGGGAAGGATGATGTAGATAACAAATCGATCTAGATAAGTATTTGGTGAGTGCGAAATGATGGTTTGATATTTTAAATTGGTGGAAGGTTAATGCACCAAATATCCTATTCTCTCATACATGGCTCGTGATGTTTTATTTCCAATTTCAAGCTGCCGAATCAATTTTGATAGGTGGTGTATTCTTGATGCATTTAGAAGTTCATTATCCCCAAAGATTGCAGAATTTAATATGCCGAGTTGGATCTAAAAATGGAGTGTAAATCCAATAAAATGTGGAAAGAAAATATTAATGACATTGACAAGTTTGATGAAGGTATTGTTTATCTTTGAAATTCTGATGATTTATTTTTTTAATCGTAATTAGAAATTTAGAATAAATGAATAATTAATGATTCATTTGTTTCTGATTTAGCAAAATTAATAAGTGAAACACAAACTTCTTGGCTTGGGTTATGATGAAATTGTGGAATCTTGATTTGATTAATATGGGATATAGTCTTAGACTTTTAGATTTCAAATTTTCATTATGGTCTTCCTTTCGGTTTATCTTATGTTTTGCTTTTTTTTTTGCATTTCTTATATATTCTTTGTTGGATTGTAATTTTGGTTTGGCTGTTAGTTTTATCTTAAGGTTTTCAATACAAATAGGTTTTTTTTAGGGTTTAGGGGCAATGAAATGATGAAATGATCAATGTATACATGGTGTGACTTTTTTTTGATGTTATTCTTAAGTCTTAAAGGCTTTGGCGATTTCTCAAAATTATTGATGCCATATGTATATATGGTGATCATATTTTTATTTGAATCTTGATAATAAAAGATATTTTATAGTTGAGCTTGAGCCCCAAAATCAAATTATCGTAAGTATATATTATTTATTCTTGTAGACTTTTGAGAACAGGATGTTGGATGACACTAAATATTTCATATTTGTAATCCTTTTCTTGATCAAGTTGATGGCATCCTTTTACTTTTGAGAACATGAAATTGCATTGTCTTTTAAACTTGTACAAATCTTACTTCGGTTCCTTGTTGCATAACTGCATTCTTCCTTCTTTGGTGGTGGCTCTTTCACCGCTATCGATTCTTTTGGTGTTTGGGTGTTTGTGATTGGTTTAGTGGATGTTATTACGCGTGTATATTTTATTAGTTGTTGTTGGTGCTTTGGAATTGCCTTGTCTTTTAGACTTTTACAAATCTTCCTTCAATTCCTTTGCATTCTTTGCACTGGCAGTGGTGGTGTTGAGTGGCTCTTTGTAAGTATCGATTCTTTCGGTGGTGTTTGTGATTGGTTTAGTGGATCTGTGGATGTTGGCTATTTTTTTTATTAATATTGTTGGTGCTTTAATTACTTGTCTTTTAAACTTATACAAATCTTCTTTGATTCCTTGTTGCTTTGGAATTGCACGGTGGTCATTTTGTTATTCTTTTGTTTCTTGGTTATGGTTTTAAGCTCCTCTTATATTGGACTTCCTCTTTCGGCTATGGTGGCTTTGGATTTGGGTATTGTCCAAGATTGGTTGGCTGAAGGATATTTGGTGGCTATTAGTTGGCCTAGGGTATTTAGGGTACGGTGGCTTGGTTGGGTGCCTTTATTGATGTTATTCCTGTTAGTTGGCTTGTAGTTTGTCTTACTAGGCTTTGTATCTTTTTATCTTTTGTTGGCTATTCTATTAACCTGGATCAGATTTTCTTTTGCCTTTGTTGGGTTTAGTGGCTGCTATGCTACTTTCCCGGTATCTTGGGTGATTTTGGCTTGATGACTGATGTTGGTCTTTACACTAACTTTAGTTTTCTACTACTATGGTGGTTGGCTAGGAGGATATGTTGGTTGGCTAGTTTGGTTGGTTGTATTGGCTAGTTAGGTTGGTTGGAGGGGTGGCTATTTTGGCTGGTTTTTCCTGCTCCTTTGGTGACTCTTTTGGGAACCTACTGGTGTTCTTTTTGTGACCTATATTTCTGGTTTCCTCTTGCTTTGTTTTTTTTGGTTATGGTTTTAACCTCCTCCTATATTAGACTTCCTCTTTCGGCTACGATGGCTTTGGATTTGAGTATTGTCCAAGATTGGTTGGTTGAAGGATATTTGGTGGTTATTAATTGGCCTAGGGTACTGGTGGCTTGGTTGGGTGCCTTTATTGATGTTATTCCTGTTGGTTGGCTTGTAGTTTGTCTTACTGGGCTTTGTATCTTTTTGTCTTTTACTGGCTATTCTATTAACCTGGATCAAATTTTCTTTTGCCTTTGTTGGGTTTAGTGGTTGTTATCTGCTTCTACACCTTCCCCGGCTGTCTTGAGTGATTTTGGCTTGATGATGTTGGTCTTTACACTAAACTTTAGTACTACTATGGTGGTTAGGAGGATATGTTGGCTAACTAGTTTGGTTGGTTGTATTGGCTAGCTAGGTTGGTTGGAGGGGTATTTTTGACCGGTTTTCGCTCCTTTAGTGACTCTTTTGGGAACCTACTGGTGTTCTTTTTGTGACCTATATTTCTGGTTTCCTCTTGCTTTGTTTTTTTTTTGTTATGGTTTTAACCTCCTCCTATATTAGACTTCCTCTTTCGGCTACGGTGGCTTTGGATTTGAGTATTGTCCAAGATTGGTTGGTTGAAGGATATTTGGTGGCTATTAGTTGGCCTAGGGTACTACTGGCTTGGTTGGGTGCCTTTATTGATGTTATTCCTGTTGGTTGGCTTGTAGTTTGTCTTCTTGGGCTTTGTATCTTTTGTCTTTTCTGCTATTCTATTAACTGGATCAAATTTTCTTTTGCCTTTGTTGGGTTTAGTGGTCGCTCTTTCTACACCTTCCTACTGTCTTGGGTGATTTTGGCTTGATGATTGATGTTGGTCTTTACACTAACTTTAGTTTTCTACTACTATGGTGGTTGGCTAGGAGGATATGTTGGCTAACTAGTTTGGTTGGTTGTATTGGCTAGCTAGGTTGGTTGGAGGGGTGGCTATTTTGATTTTTCCTACTCCTTTGGTGACTCTTTTGGGAACCTACTGGTGTTCTTTTTGTGACCTATATTTGGTTTCCTCTTGTATATTTTTATTTAAATTTTGTGGTATTGTTATTATCAGGCCGCTTGTTTCTTTGTCTTACATCGGAAGTTCTACAGTTTGCCAACCGGACACCATCAACCCCGAGTCCCCGACTTACTGACTTGGCACTTGTCTGCCTTGTTTTAATAGCTGTGGTTCATGAAGGCCTTTGCTCATTTTTTTCAACGTGAACATTAATTGCTTAAAATTATTCTTTTCATGAATTCTTATGCAAACATAAGGTTGTCATGAACGCTAAAGAGAACATCATGAGGAAAGACGGAGATAAAGATATTATTTTACATGAACAACCTGTAGAAAGTACCCAACATTTGATTTTAATACACAATTGAATTATGTTGTCTATTTTTTTCTCTTTCGTTAATTGTTTATAATTTTTATTTGTACATTACATTCATAAATTGTATCTATATGAAAAACTATTTATATTGTACATTACATTGTATCAATATGTATACATGTAGTTTAGTAACTTTATTAATAAAATTTCTATTATTTGTTTGTTAACTTTAAAATTCTTTTTTTTAATCCTATATAATGAAAATCAACCAATAAACCGAACTCTAATTCGGTTTATATGGTTTTTTGTGCTACTTTGGTCGGTTCGGTTTTTTTAAAATAACGATTTGGTTTATTCGGTTGGAACAAAACCCAAACCGAATAAGCCAAACCGACCGAATGCTCACCCCTACCACTAATGCTCAATAAGGCTTAGTGGGTATGAAGATTCGGATGTGGTGTCGCAAGACACTATCCGCTACACTTAATACAGCATACCGGGTAGGCCAAAATAGTTCCGATATAACCCCTAGGGATGACGTCGAATAAACGCCTAAATTTTGACTTAAAAAAGATAAAGAATCAAGATTCATTTAAAAAAGATATCAAGCACATCGAAAATAAATAATCTAAAATAAAATTTGAATGACTTGAAATTGCATATATATTTATTTTTATGCAGGTGATCGAAAACCCCACTAATGCTCAATAGGGTTTAATGGGTATGACGATTCTACGTGTCACAAGACACCGCTTCCGCGTCAGGTAAGTAAGCCAGCAGTTAGATGTAGCTCTTACGGGGATGATGAAAATCTTGTTAAAATCCAAAATTTTATCCAAAATTCATACTATAAAACAAAATTTAAATAAATAAGTTGTCCGAGCTCTAAAATAAAATTGATATGAAATTGAATTTTGAATTACAAATGTGAATGAATTTAAAATAAATTTGAAAATTATATTTCAAATAAAAAAAGATGTATTGAACTCAAACAGATTTATAAACTTGAAGCAAATTGAATATTGTGGCAGCAAATATAAATTTAACACTTCAATATATGTTATTTCAAGGAATCTAATAAGATGTTAGAACAATTTAAAACGCCTTCCACGCCACCGAATCTGTAACTCTTTATACAAGCAACAAAAGGCAATATTAAATCAAATCCTACAAAAACCATAGGGCTTCTTTCAATCAAAAATTAAAGATTTCATTCTAATTATGATTTTTAAAATCAATGATTTCATTAATTATATGAAATTATCTAAGCTATAAAAATCTAAGCGTCTGGACGTAGAGATTTAAAATTTTAATATCAAAAGCGCATGCTAAGTTAAGATTAAATAAATATGAAATTAAGCTCATAATTTAAAAATGAAATTACCTAAATTATTAAATAACCGCATGGGCCCCGACAAAGCATTGAATGTTTAGATTCAAGTGTCTGAGGTTGCTACGTGGGTTTAAAAATAAAAGAGAAAAATGATGAAATCAATTCAATCATTTATGGCTATATGTATATAAACTAATGAATGTCTTCATATGCTAAATCAAGTCAATGAAAGATATAAGTATTCAACTCCATAAAATATGATCATAAGTTTAATCCTCATGTTTGAAATAAACACATTGCCTACTAAATAATTAACTTCTAAATGAATGTAAATTACATTATATCATAAGCCCTATCCTCTACTAGCAAATAAGTAGAGTTGACAAGATATACCCGATGATGGCCGCGTTAATTGAAAATCTCAACCGAAGAAGATATTATCATTAAAAAAATATTTGAGCTTTAAATTAATTCATCTTAAAATTAAATTTCAACTAAGAAAACATCTGAACTAAATGAAATTCATTATTTAAATACTTAAAGCAAACAATTCATCCACTCATCTCCCATGGTTTGTTGGAATGACATATTAAGAAAACTCTAGCTCACAAAAGAGCTAATATCAAGTTAAATTTCATGTCAATAAGGACGTGGCTCGTGTCCTCTGTCCACGTGGTTTGGCCAATAGGCTCCACATATGATGCGATTACGACCAGAGTCCTCTGATGGGGTGGTTTTCACCAAATGGCATCATTATATTACGATTATGACTGTAACCCACATGTTCTCTAATGGCTCAGCCTTTTGAGTTATGAATCATAAGATATATTTGATAGGCACAAAAAGCTTTCTATGCTAAGGTAGACTTAAGCATGTCTACAAAGATTTCTTGGACGACGTAACTCATGTGTTATTGATAAGGATCCTTCAGTCAAGTTACATCAACTACCTCCTCTAACTGGCTAAGTAAACCACAACGTAGATAATAACCACGAGATCTGGACGGCACGTCATCATTCCACCAACCATATGATTTAAGCTAAATAATGACAAATTTCATAAATTCTAAACGAGAAATTTTAAACTTCACATGTTACTATACGATATGTATTTAGCGATCTAACAACTAACCTTAATCGAAAGTTCTCTCTCAACAAGTAGTAATTAACTATAAGTGCTTGCGCCTATAAAAAACCTGGAATCAGATCTAAAGCCCTCACAAAATGAGTACGAAATCTCTGGGTAATGTCATATCTACTATTTCATCTGCCTTCTGAAAATTACACCGATACACTTAAATTTTACTCTTTTCAATCGTCGAGAGGTCGATGGCGAATTTTCGAAGCCCACAATCATCAGCTCTTACTGCTTTTCAACACTTCATTTTCTTTAAGGCCTCTCCAACCTCAATTTTACTAAACATAAAAATAAAAATCTTTATTTTTATTTAAAGTATTAAGAACATTAAAATCAATCATATTCTCACAACCTTCAATAAAAAGTCAATCAAAATATCGCATCCACCTATGTTGAAAATCCACTTCTAAGAAAAACACTTTATGATCCATCTTTAATACTTGGCTAACTTATACAGATATCTTTTACCATCTTTAGTATCTAATATATTATATAAATCACTCAATACTAAATTATTTCCATCACATATTACTTTCTTAAAATCCCTATGACTCACTTTATATATTTCCCAATTCTCTAAGCTTTTACATCAAAACTTCTTATTTTTTAATATTTTCTTATATAAATGACTCCACCATTAACTATTTTTTTATTAATACAAACTTTTCCTTTTAATTCTCAAAATATATTTTTGCAACTTGCTCAATCTTGTTATTTTTTCTCATATAGCATAAACGTTTTCATGAACATCCCAAATTCTAAAATCTTATAACTTAACTCTTAAAAATATTTTTATTAGCGTTCTTTAAATACCCCAATCTGATCTAAGAATAATGCTTCTATTCATTCTTCATCTTTAGCCCTTTATCTTAAAATTCAATACTACTAGTCAATGTTGGGAGCTTAAATTTTCACCCAGAATAATCTTATAATATTTAAAATGTAAATGATATATTTTTCTTATAAGAAAATAATCAATTTTTATGAAATCCAATTTTATTAGTGATAATATGCCCCTCTTTTTTTTTTAAATAAAGCATTAATAATTACAAAATTATAAGTTAAAGTAAAATCCGACATAATCCGACATTTTTCGTTAGGTACTCCAAATCTATAACCAATCTACCACTCTACCAACATGTCCATTTAAATCTCCTCCAATAAATACTCTTTCTTCAAGAAGTATCTTTTGTATTAATTATTTTAATTCATTCCAAAAATTCTCTTTTGAGCATATATTCAAACCTACTTAAGAGGCACATGCACTTACAACATTAAATAATCTTAATATCAATAATAATCTTTAAAAATATAATTTTATCTAAAACTCTATTAATTTCAATAATATTATCCTTCAAACTTTTATCTATAATTATACTTACGCAATTTCTAATACAACTTCTATCATAATACCAAAGTTTATAATCTAAACTATCAATCTCTTTTATTTTCTCCTCAACACATTTAGTTGCTTAAATACATAAGATATTTATCTTTTCCTATGAATCATAATATCTATTAATTTCATTAATTTACCTATGAGAATACATATACTCTAAATTCCAATCTTAATTCTAATTTAACGGACTAACTTCTTTGCTAACATTCATCCATAATGTGGAAACCCTTGCTTATTTAGCAATATACTTGAGTGATAGTGCAACAGCCCTTACGAAATTTTCATTGTATTTAGGCCATTCAGTGCATCGCCTCTAGGGAACACCTTAACATTGGCATAATATATTAAATGATTCATATCAAGACCTTTCAACAAATTTTATGCTGACTGCCAACTACCTAACACAACCCTCCACTTTTCTCATCCTGGCACATCAACACCATTTAGTGAAAGCACATCTAACCACCTCAAGATTAATACCTTATAAAATTGCAACACTAACACTCGTTTTAGCAAACATAATAACAACAACAAGCCTTTACCCCACTACGTGGGGTCAACTACATAAATCATTTTTCTCTATTATGTCTTATAAAGTATTATATTCTCATTTAATTCTAATAAAATAAGATCATCTTTTATACTTCTTAATAAAGTCTTTTTATGTCTACATCTATCATACTTAACATAGGCCGAATCTAATACATCTACTCTCTTAACTAGGTTATGGCCTACATTTTATGTGATCAAACCATCTAAAGCGACTCTCTCTAATCTTATATACCATTTAAGTTACTCAAACCTTTTCATGTATATATTCATTTTACATTTTATCTCTAAGTGTAAAACCACTCATCCACTTGAGTATCTGTTGACCTCACTTTTAGAGTGAGGGTTCAATCCTCCATCCGTGAGTTTTGATAAGAGCTTTCTTTAAGACACTTCTAGTGACTAGGTGAACACTTAACCTAAGCCCAGAAGACTTAGGAAGATTAGCCATAGAGTTTAGATCATACCTTAAGGACTAGGATAACCTACCTACCTTATAGCCTAAGCCCAACTTATGTCTACCTCCTTAGCCTAAATCAAACCTCAAATTCAATCCATCCAAATCCAATTAAATCTACAATAAAATCCAATTGAAAATCAATTCAATCAAACCTCTCCTAAGCCCTATAATTTAGCCTTATAGACTTAACCAAAATTCCTTGAATCTAAATCAAACTCAATTGATTTTCTCAAAATCAATTCAATCCTTCAATCAACATATCAAGATCAACAATCAAATTCAAACCTCCAAACCAATTTCAAATCAAGCCCATAACCCAAACCTTCCCTTAAACATTATGATTTAATCCTATGGACTTAGCCAAAATTCGTTCAATCCAAATCAAGTTTGATTAATTTTCTCATAAGTAAATTCAATCCTTCAATTATCATTCTGAACCAAAAATCTACAATCACAATCACATCCAATCAAACTAAAACCAATCCAAATTAAACCAAGTTAACTCACCTGATCTAAAATACTCAAATGAGCCAAAATTCATTCAAACCCTAAATCAATTACAACCAAAGTTATAAACCAATTCCAAATCAATATTCAAACTCAACTAAACTCAAATCAAACCTCAATCAAGCCAATTGACCTATTTAAGCTCACTTAACCCAAAGTGACCTAAAAGACAAATTTGAGCCAATTTTCAATCCAACACAAATTGGATTGAATCAAACCCTTCAAAACCTCCTATGATGATTGTTGATCATCCTTGATTAATCAATTGCAATGAATTAAGTCAAACTCAGTCAATTTGATTATAACCTACATGAGTCAAATTAACCAAATTTCATTCTAAGCCAAATTAATTGAAACAAATGACACAAATCAACCTAAGATTAACCCTTGAACATAACTTGACCATCAATTAAGTCAAACCTAACCCAATTGATCCTTTGACCCAAGTTGATCCAATTTGACCTAAAAGACCAAATTGGGTCAAATCAATATCCAACCCAAATTAATTGCAATTAATGGCTCAAATTCATTTCAAATTGATCACTAAACATGATCAAAACCTTGGTTGAACTCAATTGACCTATTTAACCCAAATTGACCTAAAGCCTAAATCAAAACTAAATCCAAATTGATTCAAATCAAAGCCTACAATCATCTTCAATTGACTAATTAAATATGAACTAATATCTAACCTAAGTCAATTTGACCAATTGGTCAACTTGACCCAACCTAGCTCAATTTAACTTATATGGATCAAATTGAGTCAAACTCATTCAAACCAAGCTCAAATCTAATGAAACTTAGCATGACCCATCCATTGGCTCACATTGGGTCAACACAAATCAAACCCAACCTGAAATGACCCAAAATCAAATGGGTTAAGGCCACCATATGGGACAAATACTCCATTTGAATGGTCAAACCCACTCTCTATCCACTTGGCAGCCTCTTAGACCTCCGCATAGGAAAGTAGGACATTGGCTCACCTGACCCAAAGGTGGTTGGGTCGGCCATGAGCTAAAGGGAGGTGATTTCATCTCCCCTCCCTCATTGGAGCATTTGAAAACCCAAGGACAACCACCTCCCATGGCAGCCACTCCTCACTTGGCCAACAAAACTGAGCCACCTAAGATGATTCCATGCCACCCACGGCTACCTGTGGCGATCGAACAGCCTTTAGAAGCCAAACAGATCAAGGTCATCCAATCCAAGGGAGGAGGGGGTATACCCCCCTCAATTTGATTCAGATCGGGCCATTCGACCCTCAGTGAGCCCTAACAACCAGAGACGAGTTCCCTAGAGCCCTTCTCGAGCTTCCCGAGCCTTCCCGTCGCCGGAAAATACCAACCCGAGACAAGACAAGCTCTCATTCCATCCATCCTCAAAATTCAACCCCATTCAAATTAACTTCACCCACACTTTCACCAAGCTCCGACGAGGTGAAACAAATCTTTTTCCAAGCTCTCTGATCACCGGAAGTACCTCCTAGGCTAACTCTGGCGAGTTCTACAACGATTCTTGGTCCACGGAGCATACGACGGGGAGGCATCACGAAAACTTCTCAACAAAGCTTCACCTCGTCAAGACGAAACTACCTCGATCAATTCTCCGCCGGTCTTGAGCTCCGGCGAGGTACTATTCCTTCAAATCGAGATTTCTCAATTTTTTTCTAGGCATTTTCGAAGAGAAGGTCTCTTAGGATCCTCCCAGTGGAGGTGTGGGATCAATCTTGAGCCAATCCGATCGGAACAGAGGTGTAATCTTGCGATTAGATTTAATCTGATTTAATCCTTAGAAATGACATTAATCGTGTCCACCATCAACCACGTCAATCCATTTCGGGCCATTTTAAATCAATCTGGCGCGTGCAAGCGTGACGATATTAAGCTTAATTAATTCATTTTAATGACCGAAATTTTGAAAAATCATAACAAATTATAGAAAAATCAGAAAAATACAAATAAAGACTCATTTTAAAAGTAATTCATAAGAGAATTAATTAAAATTATTTTCATTTGATTTTGAACAGTAATTAAATCTTAATTAAGATTTAATTGTAAACATAATTAGCTTAACTAAGCACTAATTACTTGGACAAATGATTTCAAACTTTATGTCCATTCAATGGGATGACATTTGCCTCCCATGATTTTCTTGGAATTTATTGCCGAGTAATTAAAGAAAATTAATTATTCAAATCTTAATTACTCTCTTTAATTAATTAAGTGATTAATTAACATCTAGAACAATAATAATTAATTAATTAAAGTGGTTAGCAGTGAATGGATGACAGAGTGATATTAGGACCTCTTTCCTAATCCCTTTCGAAAATCCCTTTCCTAAATCTATTTCATTTTAAGAGAATTAATTAAGGTAAAATTAATTAAGTGATTGATTGATTGATTAAGTGAAATTAAATCAAATTTGAATGTAAATCATATCAAATAATTAACAATGAGATTAAGGGTTCATCTTTATATGTTTAAAAATATAAAGACTCTTAAGAAAATTATAATTAACCCATAAATATGAGAAAATCATAAAAGTACTTAATTAGATTCTTTGATTTAATTAATTCTTAATTATGAGTCCATTGCATTAGTCATTAAAAATATTACAATTTTATTTCCCCACATGTTCATTTCATTTATGGCTCATAATTAAATGAATAATCAAATTAAAGAAGCATGAGAAAAGAAATTAAATGACTTATTTAATGATTAACTTAATCAATTAATAAAATCTATTTAATTATTTTTCTTAAACTAATTAAGATCACCAACTTGGGAATGGGATTAAAACAACAAAAGATAATCTCTCCTCTTTGAAGTTAATCCAAATCCAAAATTAAATTAATAAGAAACTTTAATTTTCTTTAAATGATTTTATTTAATGTGATTGTCCTTAAAAATTAATTTAGTTAAATGAACCATGTGCTTATATTTAGTTATTCCTTTCCAATCACTTTAAATATTGTATGTCACATGATTTCATGCATTCATTCTTTCAAATTTAAATAAATCAAATGAAAGTTATTTATATAAACTTGCATGTGTTGACTTAACGTAATTATATACGTGACTATTATCACTAATAAATTATAATCTATTTTTCAAAGTTTATAAATTGATAAAAATATATTGAGTGATAATAGTTATGAATACATATAAAATTTGCGTGTATTTATAGCTTAAGTATGTGAAATGAAGCTCTCTTTCTTATGTTTATATATAGATTTATATAGATTTGAATGTTAATAAGTATATAGTTTGGACATCCCAAGAATACACTTTGAAGAAGGTCATTTGATTTTACTTCCGCTTAATAACGACCTTGCTTATTTGATTTCATTTTTATATATTTTTGTATTAAGATTTGGATGGAACTTTAATTCACATACATAAATAATTCAACTAAATAAAAATATAATTTTGTATAATTTATTGTTCTTATAATTATTTATACATTCATATGTATTTAAGATAGCAAATGCTTAGTCTGGACATCCCGGAAACACGAGACTTCCAATAACCCAAAGGAGGTCATTTAATTACCTCACTTCTCTAATTTAACAACGACACGTACTTATTTATATATTTTATATATGTGCATGTATATTTGATTGGTAATCCTTCCTTTCTATTAAAAATGCATGCATCCAAAATCATCTAGGTCATTGAAATATATTATATATAAAGATATAGCTCTCTTTCTTATGATTCATATATGAATTTACATACATTTGAATGTTAATAAGTATATAATCTATACATTCCGGAAACACGAGGCTTTAAGTAGCCTCAAGGAAGTCATTTGATTACCTCATTTCCCTAATTAACAAATGTATGTACTTATTTGATTTCATTCCTACGTATTTTTGTATAAAAAACTGGATAGAGCTTTAATTTACATGTATTAAATAATTCAATCAAATAAAGCATAAGTTCTAAATATATGCACTCATCATTCAAGTGTGCTAAAATGTCTTATATGTATAGATATGCTAAGTATTAAGTCATGTGCATGTTATATGTGATGGAAAGGAATAACTTAACATATTTCATGTGATAAAAATTCAACTACATTAATCTTAAAATGTATTTCATGTTAAATAGGGTCATTTAAAGTTAACATAAATTTAAGATTAATAAAAATATTTAATAAATCATTAACTAAAGAAAATTAAATCATAAAAATATGCTTTAGAAAAATGGCTTAAAATAAAAATGAATGAGGATAATTCTCTTTTCTCTCTTTATAACACTTAAATGCTAAGTGTAAATCAAATGAAACTAAATAAAACATAAATTAAAATTCATAAATCAATTAAACAAATTGAAATGAAACCAATGTTTATGTTAAATTAAATCCTTCCACAATTAGAAAATTATAACTTTAATGCTTAGTTAAAACATACTACACAAAATCTTAGCACACATATTAAAATTAAGCCACCACTTCTAGTCCTAAGTTAGAACAGTGTATGTGTGATGTAATGTTTTGTTTTGTGATGTAATATTTTATACTAAATGTTAGAGTGTATGTTTCGTAGACTAAATGTTAGAGCTCTTAATCTAATCATGTTTTTTATAGGAGATTATGCTTGAAGGGTTGCTCAAAAATAAATATAAACATTATCTTTGCATGTTACTTATACCCCTAAGCATAATCCAAGTTATGACAGATGAACTTTAATTTACATGTATTAAATAATTTAATCAAATAAAATATAAGTTCTAAATATATGCACTCATCATTCAAGTGTGCTAAAATGTCTTGTATGTATAGATATACTAAGTAGTAAGTCATGTGCATGTTACATGTGATGGAAAGAAATGACTTAATATATTTCATGTGATAGAAATTCAACTACACTAATCTTAAAATGTATTTCATGTTAAATAGAGTAATTTGAAGTTAACATAAATTTAAGATTAATAAAAATATTTAATAAGCCATTCACTAAAGAAAATTAAATCATAAAAATATGCTTTAGAAAAATGGCTTAAAATAGGGATGAATGAGGATAATTCTCTTTCCTCTCTTTATAACACTTAAATCAAATGAAACTAAATAAAGCATAAATTAAAATTCACAAATCAATTAAACAAATTGAAATGAAACCAATGTTTTTGTTAAACTAAATCCTTCCACAATTAGAAAATTATAACTTTAATGCTTAGTTAAGACATACTACACAAAATCTTAGCACACACATTAAATTAAACCACCACTTCTAGTCTTAAAGTTAGGACGGTGTATGTGTGATGTATATTTTATTTTATGATGTAATATTTTCTACTGAATGTTAGAATGTATGCTTCGTAGACTAGATATTAGGTCACTCTTAACCTAATCATGTTTTTATAAAAGATTATGCTTGAAGGATTGCTTAAAAATAAATATAAACATTCTCTTTGCAGGTTGCTTGTACCCCTAAGCATAATCCAAATTATAACAAGTAGACTTGATTATCCATGTGCAAGGTGCTAAGCCCAAATTATATAATATAACTAATTGGGATTATATGTATGTTTAGCTAACCTCTATTTTGAAGATGTAATTAGATTTACTTTTTTCATATAAATATAATTTTGCAATAAGAATTAGGATTAGGGCTACGAGGGAATTAGAATGAGCAGTGGCTAGAAGGTTTAATCTTGGAAGATCTTGTGATGCCTTTGGAGCACAACCAAATCAAAAAGAAAGAGTAGGAGGATATTAAAAAGTGAAGAATGAAGGCTCCACATAATATGTATTCAATTTAATTGTAAAATTATTCTTTTATATTCTGAGTTGTATAATGGTAGAGCTCAGGTACCCAAATTTCTCTTTTCCAGGGTGTACGACGATACCCGGCCGCACGGACGTTTTATTTTTTTACGTTAGTTTATAAAATTATTTAATGTTATGTTTAAATTGCGCAATAGGATTGCCTCATCTTCATAGTTTCTTTATGATTGATGCTTTAATGTGTGACCTGGATACGATAGGCTCTTAGAATAAAAATTAATTTTTCTACCAAACTAACAACTCATAACTAAGTTTTAAAGCAATTCACCTCACTATAAAGCTTGTGTTAAATAAAATAATTAAAAGATTTAGTAACCCCATAAATGTATGGTTGTATGTCACACATCATGCATGCATATTCCTTCTTCTTTGAATATGGGAGATCTCCATCCTTGCACGATAGAAAAATGCTTGACATGTGAGAACATCTCTTGTGGTGGAGAACACAATCTTCTTACTGATTTAGCCAACAATCTATTTCATCATGCATCTAGGCAATAAAAATCTCAAAACCTTGTCTAAATAAATGGGTCAAAATGAAATAAAAGTTAAAAAGATTTTGCATTTCTAGATTAAGTCATATGCTCATACCACTCATGCTCTAATCTTTTAGAAAGTGGGTTTAATGTTTTAGTCTCTTTCCAATTAAATAACTATCCTAACTATTTTGCAATTTCATAAGACCATACCACATGGATTTAAAATATAGGAGATGTTAGCTAGCGGCCACTCCAAGCGGTTATAAGTCCAGAAGTCGGATGAGTTTATCCTCTCTTGTGGGGATGAACATTTTATGTCCACCTATCACTTAGATTTAGGTCGCTCTTTAACTTGTACTAAAGTTCTTTAGATTTAAGATTCGAGATAGCTAATTTTCTTCGAACAACAAGCATAAATTCTCACCTCTTAGGCATTTCGTAGTTTTGCGTTGATAGATCATAAGCCCTAATAATCTAATAAAAATTCAACTCAAATAAATAAATCTCTTTACTTTTAAATGTATAAAATCTCACCATAAGATAAGTTGGAATGCTCACTAAATTTCCTAATATCATAAACATTTCCTACTCATCTCCTTTGAATTCCCAAATAAGTCTTCCACTTGGTCTCTCGCACTTAATTTTTCAAACATAACAAATCCTTTGATAGTCTAACTTCGAAATATTTAGAGATAATAATTGTCTACTTTAATCAAGAATTCTTAAAAAATCTCATTTCCTAGAATGTAATTAACTAGGCTTGCCTATATAGAACTTAAGAACCCAATATAAACACCTTTATTTTTTACATGTAAAATAGAGAAAAGATCTCTGATATATTCGAAGACCCATTAGGAGTCTTTATTAGGTGATTAAATTCATTGTAGGATGATGCATCTATCTTTCGAGATAGTACATCATATCTTAATATCGTATCCGATCATTTCAATATAATATGTAATTTGTAGATTGTGATGGATATCGAATCAAGATAAGTTCTTAATGTGGTGGTAAGAAAAGTTGTGGTATGAAAAGTGATGTACGTACAACTACCAAATGGTAAGATAAAGAAATTTATGTTGGGATAGATTTGCAAGAAATACAGTGATAGTTCAACTTCTTCACTAGTACCATCATACTAGATAAAATACACTTGCACAATTAAGATTGCTACAAAAACGGAACTTAAGGAATGCAAAAGAGATGTTAAACATCACATGTAGATTATTATGTTGGAGTTCATGTTGAATTTTAGTACTTCAGCTTCTATAGTTTTGTATACTTCTATCATGTATCATTTTCATATCCTTGTTATATGATAAAAAAGAAAAAATTTCTATAACTAAATTGGCAAACCAGACTTTATTCCAACTAAAATTTTTTATGTGATACAACAAGAACATAAAACAAAATAAACATATGTAATCATATAATGCCATGGCAACATATAGGCATCATAGCATTTATGTTCAGTGCGTAGGTATTTGGGGCACACAATGGTGACTCCTGAAATTAGTGTTATGGTGCAACATCCTCAGACTTTTCCTTTGACCCATGTGATGCTAATTGTTGACTCGGTTGTTACATAGTATGAATGTTATGGTTGAGCTAAAGATGGCATCCTAAATTCTAGTGATAGTCAGAAGTGGCCAACATCTACCCTAAAGCCATTCAAAAGGAGTGAAATAAGGCACTAGTTTATGGTTGTTTTTGATTGAACAAGATAGCCTTTCTCATAACGACTCTAGTGCAAGTTAAATGATGGTCAATACTGGAAATATCTTATGGTACATTGACCTATTGCATCGTCTAATGAAAATGTATCTTATGAGGCAGAAGGATCCAAATCCACATATCTAATGGTTGAAAATTTAGCACTTTAAATGGACTTGGACTCATGATGCAACTGATATGATGCACTGTCGCTTTGCAAATTCATGCCTACAATGTGTGCATTCTATTGCATATTATTGCATAACTTCTCTAAGTTGTTCATTGTAAGCTAAAAGGGACTTTCTTCAGCCCTGCAAAAAAAAAGGCTCACAGCTCTTCAAGCTCTAGCAAATAACCTTGATGCAAAAATGTTTAATATTTGACATTATTGTATATAAATAAATGTGAATTTTGTATCATTAATCTTGATACATATCATAGTCTCCCTTTAGATCCCTAAAAGGTGGCAAGGCCTAGAGGATTAATTGAGGCACTGAGCAGATATTATGAAGCCTACAATCTATACCTATACCATACTCTAAAAGAGTATGTTCCCTAATCTCATTATCCTGATCATACTTGACAACATATGTAAGCATAATATCCTATAACTTTATATAGCTATAGTGATAATCAAACTAATCTACATATTAGCAACTCTCTTAAATCGAAACTTCTTGGTATCAATATTGATCGATTGTACACTTCCATTGTACCAAACTATTTAACACTAGATCTGACAAGTACCACTCCACTCCTTTTCAAGTTCTAACAAATTAGTGTCACCCTAACTTGCCAAATCTGATGTTCGAGCACACATGCATTTGCTATGTGCAGTCAAATATAATCATTTAACATACATGTATTAACTCCTCATACCCCCGCATTAAGAGTTTATCCCAAAAAACTTTCTACTCTGGTTGTAATCTACATGTTATTTAAATTCTATAATTTCTTACTAACCAAATACATTATACATAAGCTTATAAAATCTTATCTAAATTTTATGAAAACCTACTAAAAATAAGTAATCTCAATGAATTTCTTATTTACAAACTTTCACAAATATTAAAATCATATCTCATGCCTTACTTTAGTATCATTGTCTTGCAATCTCACTAATAGTTCATCATGCACTACACCTATTCTTAAAATGAATTCATTGGATAATTCACTAGATTTTAAGTTATTTTTGGTGGATGCTATACATAACAACTTTTTTTCTTCTAACAAATACATATCTATATACTGCAACTTCAATTCTACATTATCTATCCATGCAATGATCGTTTGTGCCTATGTATATCTTGTTATATTCCAAAAAATCATGACTTTTATTAAAGCCTTTATGTCAAAAACTTTTGTTTGCTAATTTTTTATTAACAACATGAGGTTGTATTATTTTTAGGGAGTAGACATGGATTTTCCATCAACATCAATAAAAAATACCTTTAGTTAAGTCCTACAACCAAAATGAGTGTTGATGCCATAATTTTCTAAAGCATCTACATGTTGGGTTAGATATTTCTTTGCCAGCATTCTTGCTTCTTCGATTTTATCAAGTTAAATAAAAAAGAATCAAGATATTTTTTTCCCCTAATACTTAAATGTTCCACTCACAAAATTATCCTGACTAAAACTTAAACAACAAAAAACAACAAAGATCATAATATCTTGAGTCTCTCATATAGTTGTTTCGATTTGTGAAAAAGAAGGATAGTGAGTGTAGATATTTAAATACAACTACCTCAAAATCTAAACTCATATTAAGTCAAATGTTTTTTATAGTTGATAAGTTGAATGTAGAATTGATTTGAAGGAAAAGCTAAGTTAAAAGAATGGTAGAAGATGGATATAATAAACATAAAGCTAATGAGAAGTATATGAATTGATTGACTAATTGTAATCTTTCTCCCACAAAATTAAAAAAATAATAATTAAAATTCTCAAATCATTAAACATATTAATGATCAATGACCACAAAATTTATGTTAATCAATGTTGTGAATAGAATCAATATATGAGCAGATCAATAAATATTGCAATGAACACAATAAAAAATTAGCAAACATTTAATGACAAATAATTGAGAGACCAACAGATTTATATATTTTGCATATGACAAGTTCATCTTTATAATATGTGAACAACCAAAACACTACAAAATCAAACATTAGATTCATATAAGCTTTAAAACAACCAAGTATTTATGTGGATTACTAAAAAGAAAACATTTCATCATTCCAAAGTCAAACAATATTTTTAAAGATTAACCAGTATTACTTAAAATTCACTGATCTTACAATTATAGATTAGCTTTAAAAACAACTATAATGCTAGTATTATTTTACAATTTAAAAACTAACAAAAATTTTAACTCTAAGAAAAGCTAACTTTTAATTTGCACAAGATTTACGATAAAGGTAATTTAATATAATATAATTTTATTAATTTAAATAGAATCTACTTCATCTACACATTTTCCATAATCCATAATAAATCAAATACTTTAAATGAGGGCTATCAAAAAAGCACATTATTTGCAAATAGCTCATGTTCAGCTCATTAAGTAACTCGTGTTTGAATTGTTCGTTACATAACACAGACAAATGTTTTAAGCTCAAATTATAAACTAGCTGAATACAAACAACCCTTTGTTCAATCGTGTTCGGCTTATTTTAACTCAAAATAAATAAATAAAAATTGTATATATTACTTATATATATATATATATACTTACAATCTAAAAGCACCACAACTCATGTGGTGGAGTGGTTGCGTGCTTTTTACCCCATAGAAGAGGCATAGATTCAAATGTAGCATCCTGCATATTATTTTCTATTTAAATTTATTATTATTTTTTCAATAATATCTTGTTTTGTTTACACCGTAAAGAGAGCAAGTGGATCCACTGAATATGGATAAATACCATCTAACCTAAGTGTGAGCCTTCAAGACTCCAAGGCTCCTAGTTATATGAAATTTGAGTCAATTCAAGTCGAACGAACTCATTTCGAACTAAATGAGCCGAACACGAACAAGCAACCAGCTCGCTCAAGCTCAACTCATTTACGCCCTTTAAACCTCATTTGTCAACATATGTTCTGAAAATTAAGAATTTACTCATTTCCTTACTCCATACACAAAAAATTATCAACATTATCAACTAATTTTCTTGTTCATATCAACTTTTCCTTTTTTTAATAAAACCAATTGTTTTTTTATTTTTATTTTTTTGTGTAATTGTTAAACTGACTGTTTGATATGATTTTTTTTATTTTATCATTTAATTTGTATATCAAAGATATCATTATCTTGCTCATATGATTGCAATGAGTAATATCCCATGTTCCCGTCCATTGCCCCCACCCAAACCCAACCCTCAAATGTCTCCCTCAATCAAGTTAATATTTTTTGTCGAGTCACTTTTAGGACCAAAATTGGCAAAAAAACAGGCAAAAAAACTATTCTTCAGTAAAAGCCACCAAAACAATCCCTAAAAATAAATTAATAAAATAAAGGCACAAATTTACAGCTGCATTTATTTTGCGAACCAAAAGACACCAAATTTAATGCATTCATCTGATAAATTCGTCAAAATCTCTAAATTTAACGCTTATCTAACTGGAAGGTTCAAACTTACAACAGAACTTCCAAAATCACAAACCTTCCTGAGAACGATCCCACCAGGGTTCTGCTCCTCCTCGATCTCCACCAGCCTTGCAGACGACTCTGTCCCCTTCCCCTTCTTCTTTTTCACCTCTCCCTTCTTGTCCTTCTCATTTTCTTCGTTCGACCCAGTGGCGGCAGCTGGCGCTGTTGAAGCCTCGAACGTATAGCTACCCTTCCCTTTCACATCAGTGGTCCACTTCACACTCCTCTCCCCACCAGCCTTCGCCTCCGCCACTAACCTATACTTCCGATCCGACTCCTCACCCTTCGATCCCTTGATCTCCGCCGTCCATTTAAACTTCCGGTCCCTTGGCTCTCTCTTCGCCCCAATCGCACGATCGAACCCCACCTCTAGCGCCGCGATACGGTTGCTTAGGCTCTGCAACTGGATATCAGCCTCCGCACGCCGGACAGCGGCCACAAAAGGCACGAACGAGATCGAGGCCAGATCCGAGGCCCAGGAGTCGAGGTAGCACGAATGGACGGGAGATAAATCGAAGAAACTGGACTTAGAGCAGAGGCTCGGGCTCAGGACGTCCAGAGCAAAGCCTACCTGCTCATCAAGCTCCATTTCCACCATCTCCAGCTGAGGAGGGAACAGAAAAGAGGGCTTCGTCCCATTGGTGAAGGACTCGAACAGATCGAATCGTCTCGAGAAGCTCATCTCCACGAATAGTTCGATCACTCGAGGATTAGCGAGATAGAGACTCGTGATAGAGACGGTGAAGATTCTGAATAAGAGAAGTGAGTCGTGAGCTCCGACTCAGGAAGGTAAAAATAAGCGAAAGAAGAAAGGTAATTATAAAATTAATTATAATTTTAGTTTATATTATAATCTAGAAGAAACAGGAAGTGCAGGCCTTCTGCACCGCTGAAAAGATAAAATTTAAATTTATATTATAATTTAAATTGATTTATCATTAAATTTAATTTAGAATGAAAAATATTTTATAACTAAATTAAAAATATGAAGCATTTAAAATTTTAAATGACAATATTTTAAATTTTACCTATTTTTTACAAATAAAAATCTGCAGTAAAATTAATTGAAGTGAGTATTACATATATATCATTTAATTCTTATGTATTAATAAATATAATATTTTTTATTTTCTAAATTATTATTTATATATATGCATATCAATTAAATTATTAAAAAATTATAAAATTAAAATTTTAGATTGATTTTTTTATTATGAATTTCAATGTTTTTATAATTTCATGATATACATATGCAACTGTCATTTAATTACTATATTTTATAACGAAACTTTTCCCGCGGAAATGGACCGCCGCGTTTCTCTTGCGCGGAAATTGTCAGAAAGGGCATCAAGGCTTCGATTTATTTACGAAAAAGCCTCAATTCTCACCAACCCTGCCTTTTCCAGTAAAATAAATAAAATCTCAATATTATTTCACCAAATTTTGCACCCCAAACTCAACCCACAGTCAAAGTCTTCTGAGCGGGAAGAAATGAAATGAAATGACGAAACTAGCCTTGATTTTATCGTTTTCTAAGTTTGGAAGACTCGAAGGTATGGCTGTAGCGACAAGTGGCGGGCCGACGAGTGAGATTTATTTTATTTGGATGGGCTTTAAAATTTAAATCAAAGCTGGATATATTTTTAAAGAGGGTGATGATAAGAGTGTTATATTTTAATATTTAATAATTAAATAATATGTTCATATATATATATATATATATATATTTATTAATTTAATTGATTAAATATGCATGTGATATGATTTTTTATTTTTATAGAAGAATGATTTATCTTTTAACAATAACTTAAATGAATAGTTTTAATTTTTTAAAAAAATTAAAATTAGTAAATAAGTACAATATCATCTCAAAAATGTATTTTTGAAATTGAATCCTAAGTCCCCATATGTTTTCATTTTTACACAATGTCCAATTTTAAGTGGATGCTTCCAAGAATAATATGGAATGTGAGAGATAGAATAATATATCATTCAATTTTGGTGTGTTATATCAAAAAAAATTAGGGGTCAAAATATCATAATTTAGATTTAATCAAGATCAATATAATTTTTTGAATTTATATTGAAATAATTGTAATATATATTTTAACTTATTTCATATATATATATATATATATATATATATATATATATATATATATATATATATATATATATATATATATATATATATATATATATTACTCTCAAGAATAATTTAATGATTTAATTTTTTTAATCAAATTTTTATCATAATATATTATCATGATTCTTTTAATATTATATTTATCATGATGATATATGTCAAATTGAGTTGATGGGTCCGATTTGACCCAATCCGGCTTGTATCCTAAGTTTATTTGACCAAATCCAATTTATTTATTATACTTGTTGTCAATTAGAAAATCAGTTGCAATAAAACTTTATCTTGTCTTGTAAGTTCAACATCATATTTGAAAGAGAGATCAACTAAGATTTTAAGTGAAAAACTCAATAATGAGGAAAAATCACGTTTTCATAAAAATGTTTTTTGTATGTCAACTTTGGAGTATAAAATTTAAGTTTTCTAATTGTAGATTGTATGTGAAAGTCTACAATAGAATCTGATCATTAACCTATTATGGTAGTTATACTTGTTGTTGGTAATGAATACGATGGTATTTGATAATCTCATTGTTAATGGTCTATAATGAATATGACTAATCAATAGTAATTGATCATTAAAGCATTATTTATTTTCAAGATGATCGGCGATGATGGTTCATATAGTGATCAATGGTTGGGTAATATTAAGTGGTATCTTGATTATCTTTAGGTTACATTAGTTTCTCTTATTTTTCCTGCTCCTCATATAAAAAATGTATTTATAAATATAGAATTTGTAAATATAAAAATTAACCTATGATTTAAAATGATTTATTTGATCATCTGATATATTTTAAATATTTGAATGCTAAAATGAAGTTAGAATTAGGAGATATTGGATTTGTTAGATCATACATTTCGATTTATATAAACTCCATATTTGACTCTGTTAAGTTTTTTAATTATGTTTTAAGCGTTTGATCTGGGTTAGTTTAGACTCAGAATCAGATTGCTTTCGACATCAAGATTTATGCTTTAATTAGTATAATTTTTAATATCATATCAATACTATTCAAAAGCTTTGACTCAAATTTGCTTAATATAAATTGAATAAGTCTAACATATTTATTATATGAAAAATATTTTGAAAAATTATATTTATCTAATTATACTAAATATGACTTATTTGACTCAATTAACCTGTTTTAAATCCAACATAAACCTGGAGAGGTCATATTCATATTCATTCTGGGTTATATGGATCAACTTTAATTTAACTCAACGATAATTAGGTTAAATCTTTTGACCTAACATTAATTAGTCAATCTTAATCCAAATTTTTAATCTGGTTCGAGTTAGGTTGTCGATCGATCATTTTTTTTACATGCCATATATATATATATATATATATAGATAGATGAGATTAGATAGATTTTGATTTTTTAAATAACGTGTGAAAAGTTAATAAATATATTACGGCAGATTTATGCCTTGAAAAATATACAATTCACACTTCACAGTACTGAATAATAATAAGTCCATATTAGATGGCTGTTATAGTGGCTTCTAGCACAGCTTTTGCGAACGAACAACGCCGCGTGTTAAAATTCTAGAAGTTATAATTTAGTAGAATGAATCCATTGTTTGGGAAATACAACAAAATTAAGAGACTACTTGGAGTCAAATTTATTTTATATTTTATATTATTATTATTATTATGAAAAAATGCTTACATAGAGTGAAAGTTTACGCCTTTTTATTATGAAATTCACACAAATATTTAAAAGTGAATAAGAAAAAGTCCGGAATTTTACGTGAAAACCTCAAAAAAGAGGAAAAAATCACTTTCAAGAAAAAAAAATCTTCCACTATAGATCTATTTCGAATAAAAATCTTCCCGATAACGGATGATCAGATATGAGGGAACAACAACTATGTAGTACGCCTGCAGAATACATGTAAAGGTATGGGAATGGGACATGACCGATGATGGTTCTGTGATGGAGACCGACGAGATTGACGACGCTGATCGGCAGGCCAGCCGGGCGGCGGCTGAATTTAGCGTTAACTTCGGGCGGCGGGTTGACAACCGTCGAGTGGTGGCGGATTGCATGAGAATCTTCGCGCAGAGCTCTCCTCTTGCTTTTTCGCCTCCCCCATATGAGGAATGAGGCTATTTATGATCGGAGGAGGACGCTCAGAATACATGTAAAACCCGTACACTCTATTTCATCTGACGGCTCAAAATGATCCCCTGATCATATGATGTATTTTGTGTATTTGAATGGTCAAATGATGTAAATTACGATATCTTAGATTCGCTCATCAAGACGCCGATTTGACTATAAACACTCAATGTTTAAGTCGATTGATAAACGCCGATCTAAGTACTTGATTCACGATCGATTGCTTTCTACATCAAGATTCGTGCTTCAACTAGTAGAATTTTCAGGGTCATATCAATTATTATTTTAAATATATATATATATATATATATATTTATTAAGTTTTTATTTTTATTTTTTAAAATAAATATTATATATTTAAAATATTAAAAATAATTTTTAGATAGAAATATTTATCAATCAATCATATTATAAAATTTTTCGGTATATTTAAGACAACTTTCTTGGTGCTTTACTTTTTACAAAGTAACTTCGTTTTGCTACCAATTTTTGAGTTGTTTTTCAAAAAAAATTTGTAGTGAAAAGCTGTTTCGAGAACAAGAGATGTTAGAGTGCAGTGGCTGTTAGAAATCTGTTTTTTGAATTTTTCAAAAATAAAAATATTTGTAACACAGACAATAACTTTCTTTACAAAAACTTTACAACTAGTTTTTTAAAAAACTACAGCTGTCCTAAATAGTCCCTTATTCTGGTTCAAGATAAGTTGTTATTGAGATCATTTTTTTTTTTTTGCATATATATATATATATATATATATATATATATATATATATATATATATATATATATATATATATATATATCTGTAATCTCAATGACCCAATTGCAAGAGCGGAGTTCTACCAACTGAGCTATATCCCCTCAAGCCGAGTGCATACATGAAAGAGTCAGATGTCTAATCTATTCTTTTCCCAAGGCAGCTGGGTCACCCTAGACTTGAACCAGAGACCCTTTAGTGAAATAAATCATCGCACCTACGATCCAACCAATTGGTAGAGAATCAATAGATTCTTTTTTTGGGAGCGATTTATGCTTCCTTTGTTTGCATAATGTGTATGTGCCACACCATACAATTGAAATAAAAAGATTCATTAGATGATTCATGAATTTCATGAGTTAGCTGATGAAAGAAGTTGTTGTTGATAAATATGAAATTGGAAATTCTCAATATCTTGTACATTCACAACAAAATCTTTTCTTTGTGTGGGTAAAAAAAACTCTCTTTTTAGAGAGAGACTATTTCACCAATCCAGTCACAGGTATCTGACATCTTCATACCCAACGATTTCTTATAAAGTGGTGATAAAACATATAACTTGTACAAATCACACAAATCTTTCGGTCATTTCACAAAGAAAGAGGGACTCTCCTGTGAAGATTCAGCGAAAACATCGCCATAGGATCAGAATGTTCCAGTTCAAAGTAGTCTCCTCCTTGCTAAAAAAGACCAGTCTTCTTTGACGCCTCTGAAATTTCTTGTTGCAGTTTCTGCATGAGTTTTAGCATGGTCTTGTTACAATTATGTTGTTCTACTTTCATCATTTATCCTGAGGGACTAACGGATACTCACCAATTTTCGCACTTGGTTCACAACAGGATTCACCACATTTGAGATGTTTATGATGTACTTATCTTTGATGAGTATTTACACATTCACTTTCAAGATTCTAATAGTTTTATGGGTTGTTTGGTTGCCTGCATTTAGAATGTAAAGTAAATCAAATGCAGAAAATCTAATTTTTTTAGTGTCTCGTATGGTGCAAAATAAAATTTCAATACATTTGTAGTGTATTTGAAATACATTAAAATGGTATTTTTTGTATTAAATTCATCCATGAATTAAATACACCACCAATGTAAAGTGTTTGCCGTCATCGAATTAGATATAATACTATCGTACCGTCTGCTAACGCATGGCCATCAGCCATCGCAATAATAATCTCAAAATATTTTACATTATTTATTTTTCAATAAAAAAGAATTTTATGTATTTGTAGAATTTTTAACAAAATAAGTTAAAGTATTCTAAATACATTGTATTCTTTTTATATTGTATTCCTTTTATTTTACATTCTAAATGCAGATAATATATATATATATATATATATATATATATATATATATATATATATATATATATATATATATATATATATATATATATATATATAAGCGTGTGTGATTAGATAGATTGTGATTTTTAAAATATTGTGTGAAAAGTTAATAAATATATTATGCTGGATTTATGACTTGAAAAATATAAAACTCACAATTACTAAAAATAAGAATAGGTCCATAATTAGATGGCTGTTACAGAGGCTTCTTGCACAACTTGTGATCCATTTTATTTTTTGTTTTAATAATATATTTACTTATTGTGTTTTCTAAGTATTTTAATTTTTTATTTTTTAAAATAAATAATATATTTTAAAAATATTAAAAATACTTTATAGATATTTTAAATATCTTTAAACTTAAACATGATAATTATTATAAAATATGTTTCATTTTGAAATAAAATATAAACAGCTTAAAATAAAAATATAAAATAAAAACAAAAAACCAAAAAAGTGATCCCAAACATCCCCATAGGTGTAAGAATAGAAGTTCTTGTGGAATACTTGCCTTCCATTAATAACCTAATATGAAATTATGAATTAAGAAAATATGATAAGGAAAATTATGAACAAGTACCTAACAATAAAACTCCGTAATTTTATGAAAACCCCGAAAAGAAGGAAAACCACGGAATTCAAGAAAAGCTCCACATGATCTGCTTCGAGTACAAGATCTTCCCGACAACGGATTACAAAATCAGATATGAGAAAGGGACAAGTAATGGGACGACGATGTTGACGGACGCAAATGTTGACGACGTCGTTTGACGACGTATCGCATTGACGATGATGACGACGCGACGTTGATGACTTATGTTGACGATGATGACCGACGATAAGGGTCGGCAAGATGACGACCCAACAATGGGCCGACAACTACGAATCACCAAGTGGCACCAACGGGGCTGGTCAATGACCGTCCGAAAGTGGCGACGATTGTGCTTGAGGATCTTTAGAGCTCTCTTCCTGCTCCCCTCATATGAATGAGTGCAGATGATAGACGGAGGAGGCGCCTGTAACATGCAACCACTCCATCGACTCTTCCCATGATGATTCCGGATCATATGACGATTTTATGTATTTGAATGCTCAAACGTCGAATCGAAGATCTTTACCGAGACGCCGATTTGACTATAAACACTCTATATTTGAGAGAGCTTTTAGGGATTTAACTGATGTCTCAAAGTTTCCAACGATATTTTAAGCCGATCTCGACCAAGCCAATTTCTCTGATCACTTTGTTTTCAAAGATCAAGATCTGCAATTGTAGAGGAATTTTCGTGGGTCATATCGAGATAAATATAATAATGAGAAATTAGTTGTAATTTATGTTATACAGACCTTAAATAATTTTATTATTTTTGGAACTTAATATAATTAAAATTTTGACCAAGATATCTAAATCCCATTTTTTCCCTATTACAAATTCCCTCATTTATTAAGGGCATAATAAATGATGTGTGTAATTAAACAGAAGGGATACTTTAACTTCTATGCCTCATGCCACACTTATTTAACAAAATGTTCTCGCAATTTCTTTTTCTGTTGAAATATGCTTGAAAATTTCATTTTGTGTGAAATTATGTCTACTGCGAGATTGTTTCTTGCATATTAAAGTATTTCACAAACAAAATTGATATAAAATGATTTGATTCATGCTTTCCTTCTCAATATGTGTCGTTACCATGATGCCTTCTCCATTGAGCTCTTGTCTGAACTTCTTATCTCCACCATGCATAGTTGTCCCGCGATGCTATCTCATATGAGCTTCGTTCATGGCATTCCGCTTCACCTCACACGTCGTCAATGTATGCTTCCTTCATATGCAAACTAACATTCTCCTTCACATGACATCATCCAATGATGTTTTCCATTCCTTCCCTAATGAGGTTTGTTCAATGACTGTTTTATATTCAGAAGTTATTAGTGACGACAAAGTTTGTCCCAACAATCCCTTGTTATGAATTTTTTTCCCGTTCAAACATTAGCAGGGGCGGACCTACATTGATCTCAGGGTGGGCAATTGTCCATCGTAAATTCTTTTTATATAATTATAAGGCACTTTTGTAATCTTACCAATCATTTTTCAGAAAAAAATTCTAATAAGAAACAATCTTTTCCCAAATCCCGTGGCAAATCCCACAATCCCACTCCTACCTCTCGATCTAATCTTCTATCTCTCTCCAGTATTATTGTAGTTCAACACTCCACTCCCTCTCTTCCTTCGGATCATCATGCTCAACCTTCATTGCTTCAGCAGCTGAACTAACACCGCCTGCTGTGTCTAGTTCCAAGGTTAACATTTCACTTATTTGCATAAGATAATATCCTATGAGTTTCATTGTTACACCAAACTTAATTATGCATATTTAATTGTGAGGTTGATGATATGTTTCTTCTATTTAATTTCTCTAAACTAAATGCTACATGTGTGTGTATATGTTGATTTCTTTATTAATTGCAAGGTGTTAATGAAATGCCTTCAATTATTATTTAGTTTTTAAGATATTGAGGTGAGAGATTATCCTACGATTTTGTTCTTTCGATTTTAATAATAATATTTTTATATTTATTATATGAAATATAATATTACAAAATATTAAAAAAAATCATAAATATATTTTAAAAAATCTTTGTTAATATAATGGTATACATATTCATTGGCTTTGTGATAGACGTGGGCGTTCTTTCTTTTAATGAGATTGAGAAAATATGTGTGGATTTGAGAATTTCTAAGAAGATCGTTCTCCAGCTAAATCACAAGAATAACTCGATAATTTATAATTGCCAAAAAATTCCCTTTCATTCTAGTAAGAGGGGCTATTTATAGCTATTACAAGCATCTTTCAAAATAAAAGAATTCAAAATATGGAAGGAAAGGTGGGTGACCACATTAATGTGAAGCATTAAATTGCCTCATTATTTTATATCATCCACCCATTTCACATGCATAACTAGATGAATGAGCATATCAGCAGGCAAATCAAGGTGATAAGCATTAGTTCTAATTTTCTTGAGAATTTTAAATGGACCACATGCTCGTGCATGTAATTTCTTATATCTAGTAGTTTGATAACGCTCAGGCCGAATGCAAATCAATATAATCACATTCTTTATATTCTTTTGTTGAATGATTATGATTTGCCTTAGAAGCATAGCTATCATTACTTATAGTAATTTGCTTTCTTATATCTTCATGGAGGTTTTGAAAATCTTTAGCAAATGAGAATGCTACATCAGAAAATATATGAGATGATAAGTTTGTTACATCTATTGGTTGTCGTGGGTTTTGATCATAGACTATCTCAAATGGTTATTTTTTTGTAGTTCTAAATATATTACTAGGAAAATTCTCAGATTGATAAATGTAAATCCCAATTTCTTAAACTTTTACCTACCAAACATCTAAGCAAATTTCCCAAGGTACGATTAACTACTTCAATTTGTTTATCAGTTTGTGTGTGAAAGGCAGAATAAAATTTTAATTTGGTACCTAATAATTTTTATAATATTTTCCAAAAATATGAGACAAACTTAACATCTCTGTCATAAACAATGGTTAAAGGGATACCATGAAGTCGCATTATTTTCTTAAAAAATAATTTGGCTATATAAGAAGCATCATTTGTTTTTGAACAAGGTAAGAAATGAGCCATTTTTGAGAACCTATCCACTACAACAAAAATATTATCATGCCTTCGAGCTGTCATAGGTAATCTTAGAATAAAATCCATTGATAGGTTTTCCCAAGGCCTATAAGGAACAGGTAAGGCAGTGCATTATCCTGACCTTTGTTTGATAGTTTTAGCCTATTTACAAATTAAACATTGAGCCACTAATTTTTGAACATCTCGTTTTAATGAAGACTAATAAAATCTATTTTCTAATAAACATATGGTCTTATCCTTTCCAAAATGACCAGCTACACTCCCAACATGTAGCTCAGTGATAAGGAATTCTCTAAGAGAAGATCGAGGAATACATAATTATTTTCCTTTATATAAACATCTATTTATTATCAAGAATGTCCCTTGTAAAGTTATTGGTTTATCTAGGTGTTCAAGATAAATTAAGTGAAAATCATGACACACAATATAATCATCTTTAATTCTATCAAATCTTACGATTCTCAATTCTAAAGAGGAAATCATTAGGTTTATCCTGGATAAAGCACCAACAGACTTATTCTCAATTCCAAGCTTATGCTTTAGAACAAAAAAGTAGTATTGTAAAAATTCAACCCATTTTCCATGTCTATAACTTAATTTTCATTGAGTATTAATAAATTTTAAGGTATGATGATCAGAATTAAGTATAAATTCTCTATGTAAGAGATAATGTCGCCAATGCCTTAAGGATTGAATTACAACATAAAACTCTCTATCATAAGTGGAATATCATTGTTTAACATCATTTAACTTATCACTAAAGAATGCTATAGGATGATTCTCTTGACTTAAAATTTCACCTATCACAATTCCTGAAGCATCACATGTTACTTCAAAGGCTTTAGAAAAATTAGGAAGCCTAAGGATTGGTGCATAAGTGATAAGAATTTTAATTTGCTCTAAGGTCTTTTGTGCATTAGAAGTCCAATAAACATTATCTAATTTTAGTATATCAGTTATCGGAGCAACAATGATACTAAAATTCTTAATAAATCTTCGATAAAAGGTGGCTAAACCATGGAAGCTTCTAACTTCAGTAAAACTTTTAGGTGATGACCAATCTAAGATTGCTTTCACTTTAGAAGGATCGAGTTTAAGTCTAGCAGTAGGATATAATAAAGGTTAAAAAGATTACCTCTCTCATCTTGCAAAAAGAAACACGTTTTAAATTAATGTATAATTTCTCTTGTCTGAGTAGTTCAATGACTTTTCGTAGGTGTTGTAGATGTTCATTTTCACTTGGACTAAAAATCATAATATCAACAAACTACACCACCAAAAGTTTACCTATATATGGTTTAAGAATAATATTCATTAATCTCATAAATGTGCTAAGAGCATTTGAAAGTCCAAAGGGCATGACAAGTCATTCATAAAGTCCATCAGGGGGTCTTAAAAGTTGTCTTCCACTCATCTCCTGATCTAATCTGAATTTGATGATATCCATTTTTTAGATCAATCTTAAAAAAAAAAATTTGCTCCTGAGATTAAATCTAACATATCATCTAATCGGGGAATAGGAAACCTATATTTGATAGTAATTTTATTTATTGCTCGACTATCAATACACATTCGCCATGTTTCATCTTTTTTTTGGAGTTAATAATGATGAGACTACATAAGGGCTAAGACTCTCTTGAATAAAACTCTTTCTTAATAATTTATCAACTTATCTTTTAATCTCAACATGCTCGGTAGGGTTCATCCTATAATGTGGAAGATTAGAAAGTTGAGAACTGGGCCAGAACTCAATAGCATATTCAATGTCTCTTAGAGGAAGTAGCTCATCAGGAAGCTCATCGGGTGCAATATCGTTAAAATCAGAAAGAAGAGAAGAGACCACAGCATGTATATGAGTCTCATTAGAGTCTGGTATGACTTCTTTTACATGTAATATGTGAAAAAGAAATGGATAAAATTCTTTCAGAAAGCCCATTATTTCTATCTTTGGGGTCAAAAGAGTAAGAGTGTTTTTTAAAGTAAGAATCATAAATTATAGTACTATGCCTAATAGTAGGATTTTCTATGATAATTAATTAAAGTTTGACATTTTTCTTTAATAGAGGCTTAGGTTGCAGGTCAGAAGTTATTTTGTGTGGTGTTATGGAGGGTATTTTTTCTATTGGCTTTATTGGTAGGAGTTTAATAGTCTTATTATTATGTTTAAAAATATAAGTATTTTTCTACCATAGTGAATAACATTCATATCATATAGCCAAGGTTGTTCTAAGAGAATATGAGCAATGTACATAGGGAGAACATCACACCAAATTTGATCCTCATAGCTTTTTATTTTAATAGGAACTAAACACCGATTGGTGATGGGAAGAGATGTATGATTTATCCAACCAACATGAAATGGTTCATAGTGAGGTTCATATTTTAGGTTGGCTTGAGTTAAGGTGTGTGTTGAAATGACATTCATAACACTCCCTCCATCTATAACTAACATACATCTCTTTTTATTACACAAAATATACATGTTAAAAATGTTCTTTATGCTCCAATCTTCTGCCTCATTTTTTATTAAAGTAAGATATCTCATCACATTAACATGAGGTTCATCAATTAATTCCAAATCTTCATTAGATAATGGGTGTCATCATAAACTTCTTTTAGATTATCATCTATTAGATTTTCAACTTCTTCTAAAAATAAGATTTGAGCTTTACATTGATTTTCATATGACCCTTTTATGACATTTAAAACATATTACTTCTAATGTTCTTAGAGCTCCCTTCAAGTTTTAGGCAAAGGGGTGGGCCATTTGGATGGGTGGGTCTAAATAGATCTATGGGATGAAATGGAAGATACTTGACTTTTAGTTTTAGAGAGGGAGGCATATTTCGTTGTTCAACCAATAATTCATAATAAAATACTTCCTGTAAAGATTATGGGTCAAATAATTCAACTACATTTTTAATGTCAATCATAAGTCCAATAATAAATTTATTGGCTAATTGTCAATCATTATCAGCACAATCAGTTCTAGAAACTAGATCTTCAAAAGTATTCAAGTATTCAGTTACAAGATAATTATTTTGTCTCAAAATTAATAATTGACTATGCAGCTTCTTATCATGATGCATAAGACAGTACTTTACTCTTAACATTTCTTTCATTTCTATCCAAGTGAGGTTCATCCTTCTTAATTTTTATTCTTTAGCTAAAGTATTTGTCTAATAAATTTTGGCATGTCCTATCAATTTCATTTTAGCAAAAGTAACCATTTGGTACTCATCCATTTTATACAAATCAAAGAAGTCATCCATTTGAACTAACCAATCGAGAAATTTATTTGGGTCATGTATATCATCATAAGTTGGGCTTCTACTTTAACTCTTCGAGATGGATCATTAGAGTTTTCTATAATCTTAAAATAATTTTCTCCCCTTCCACCATTTCTAGCAATTGATGGTCTTCTAAGTGGTTGATTTTCGTATGATTTGGGATACGACCTTCTTCATCTATCCCTAGCATAGCCAAAGTGTATTGGAGGAGGAGTTGGTACTATATTATTTTGTAGATGCACTATAAGAGTTTGCATTTGTTGTTTAAGTTATTGCATTTGATTATTACTTTCTTCTAATATTTGTTGAGTTTTAATTCATTGTCTTTGATCTTAAGATCTAAGGCATCAACTAATCTAGTTAAATTTTTAACTTGATCTTGAGAGATAGATTTTGGTGCCATGAGAATTTTTTTTTAAAAGAAAATATATATATATATATATATATGAAAAGGGACCAATGAAAAAAAATGAAAATAAAAAATAAACAAGTATAATATAATTGTGTAATCAAAGTAAAATTTTAAGCTAAGAGAACTTCCAGGTGAGGAGGGGGTACAATACAACTTAAATCCCAAGCTCTCCTTAGCTAGTTTAGGTCTTTTGACAAAGTTCTATTTAGCTTCCAAAATCACCAGATTTAACACACTTATATTATTATGCATGCATATTTTTTTAGTGCAATGAAAAAAATGCTCAAATTTATCAAGCCTTTTTTTTTTTCTTAAGAAAACAAGTTATCATAAGTTAATCAAAGAAATTTCTAAAATTAACCATAAATAATAACAAAGATAATAAAGCAAGAAATTAGATTTTATTTTACAATAATGGCTATGTTGTTTTAGGTGAAGAAACTACCTCACTAAGGTGCTCTCTTAATTTTTTTTCTTTTTTTGGAGGAAGGATGGGTGCACAAGTTTACACAATTAAAAAATGGCTAAAATATATAATGGAGCTTACTAATTGAAACTTTATGCTATCACCATAAACTTGCAAGCAATACATATCTTTTCAAGTTACTAATATGTATTTAAACTATCATATAAAAGAAAATCAATTAACCTCACAAGTTTGAAGACAAGTCCAACACTTGAGATGCTCCCTTTGTTGAAGCAAACTTTTGACCAAATTTACTCATTCCAAACTTCGCTCTAATACCAAATTTGATGGAGGTGGGCATTATTTCTTTTGATGAGATTGAGAATGTGGGTATTAAAGGTGAGGAAAGAAGATATGTTGGATAACTAGTTCTCCCACCAAGGATTGCTAAGGTTTGGCTACCAAGCTCTCAAACCACAAGAATAACTCAATAATTTATAATTGCCAAAAGATCTCTTTCATTCTAGTAAGAGGGGCTATTTATAGTCATTGCAAGCATCTTTCAAAAGAAAAGAATCCAAAATATGGAGGGAAAGGTGAGTGGTCACATTAAATTACCTCATTATTTTATGTCATCCACCCATTTCATATGCTATTATTTTATGTGGATTCACCACTTCTCATGTCATGCTTTGAATTTTTAAATGCAAACTTTCAAACATAAAGTTTCTAGAAAAAAATTAAAAATTACATAAATAAAAATGATGAAATCATAAAATGGGACTCATGATGCTAATGGGCTAAGCCTTCTTCTTTCTTGAATTTTTTTGGATTTTAGCTTGAGATCTTGTAAATAGACATTGAGCTCTAATTTTTGGATCCTCTTGATATTCTACATCACATTGTATATGAAGCAAAATTAAAGATCTAATTTAATCGGTTGAAATGTATTGATAGTTAGAATTCTAATTTGATATATGTATTTAGCCAATCATGATTTGCTCAATTTAAGGTATTTAGAATATCTTATGATACTTATATCAAAGTAAGAATAAATAATATTTTAATGAGAAAATAAAACACTATATTGGCTAATATTTGGCTTATTAAAATTTCATTAGAGTGGTTATTAGCTTAATGATTATTTAGTGTCTTAGATTAAGAAAAAATATTTGATTGGATTTTAAATAAAATTATTATACACTATTATAAGAAAATACAAAAAATAATAAAAAAATTGTAATCAATATTTAAGTCATCAATCATAATGAAACACAATGCTTTATTATGAATTATGTATTATCCAATTTAATATTTTTAATGAGTTTATTTATTTATTTATTTTTGAGACCATTTGAGCTATTTTCATGATAAATATATACACTTATATATTCTTTAAGATTCGAACTTGAGATCTCTCGGAACGAAGTAAAGCTTGTATATATATATATATATATATATATATATATATATATATATATATATATATATATATATATATTCTTATGGATTTATTATATCTAAAATTTAAATTTTTACACTTACTTTTAAAATATCTTAGCATTAAAATCATATTTCAAATATATATAAAAATACATTATTTTATATAATATAATATTAGTAATATTTTTAATATAATTTTAAAAAGCAGATTATTATTTAAATAAATATAAAATTCTAAATATTAGGTGTGGAAAAGGAGAAAATATTATGTCCGGAGTCCGCACGTAGCTTTACGTATGGACTCCAATCCTTGGCTGACGCGTGTCCAACTTTTTTTTTCCCGTTTTAGCACTTAACGATGCTATAAGCTGACGACGTAAATGGACTGCATTCATGACGCACGCTTACCCCACCGACCCAGGCCATTCAAACAATGGGAGAAGAAGCGTGGAATGCCAGGGAATTGAAAAGAAATATATATATATATATATATATATATATATATATATATATAGAGAGAGTTTGGGTGTATTTTTTCTTCCAAACCCAGCTCGAGAGAGAAATAGAAAATCTCATTTTCTTACAAAAACCATGAAGATGGAGAACGCGGAGGATTAACAATTTAAGGATGTATTAAAAAATTCATCGATAATTTTTCTCAACCGCGTAATGCATAATTTTTTTATGATTTGTTAGTGATATTCCTTGAAATTCTTTTATTTAATATATATTTCCTAAAGCTTTGGAGTTCTTTGCAAGAGGACTTTGCTTATTTTAAATTTATTTGATTTTACAATCTCATGAGAGTACTGATAAATTTTATATTATTTATCATGGGTTCATGACCTGTCTGGAGAGAATATGTTCATTACATTCCATTAGAAGTAATTTGGAGGCTATTTGGTTAGTTTTTATGAGAGTTTTGCATCTGTACTCTCTATATCTCATGAGAGTAGAGCATTTTGTATATTTTTTCCACTTTCTTTGGCCTGATTGTTGAGATTATGTTCATTACATTCCATTGGAAGTAATTCAGAGGATGTTTGGATGTTTTGGAGATTTTATATCAGACTGTATTCCCCAGAGAGTAGATAATTTGGGCATTTTTTTCTAGCTTTGGTGTTGGAGAAATATGTTCATTACATCTGACAAGTAATTTGGAGGCTATTTGGATGATTTTGAAAGATTTTGCATCCAGACTCTCAGATTTCCTCAGACTCTCATGAGTACAAAATATTTTGGGCATTTTTTTCAGTTTATTTGACATGTTTAAAGGAAATATGTTCATTACAATCCATTAGAAATAATTTGGAGGCTGCTTGGTTAGTTTTTAAGGGAGTTTTGCTTGAGAGTACAGATGATTTTGACCATTTTTTCAGTTTTTTTGGCCTGGCTGTTGAGATTATATTCATTATATTCCATTAGAAGTAATTTGGAGGCTGTTTGGATAGTTTTTGGGGGATTTTTGTATTTGTATTCTCTATACTCTCTGTACTCTCAGTACTCTCATGAGAGTACAAAGCATTTTACTAATATTTTTCACTTTCTTTGGTCTATTTGGAGAAAATATGTTCATTATAAATCAATTAGGAATAATTTAGAGGCTATTTGGTTAGTTTTTTTGTATTATTTTGCATCTGTATTATCTGTACTCTCTATATTTTTATGAGATTACAAAGCATTTTGGTAATATTTTTCACTTTTTTTAGCCTGTTTGGAGGAAATATGTTCATTACAAATCCGTTAGGAATAATTTGGAGGATGACTGCTTATTTTTTAGTGGAGTTTTGCATCTGCATTCTCTATTCTCTGTACTCTTTGTACTCTCTGTACTTTCAAGAGAGTACACATGATTTAGCTCATTTTTTTCTACTTTCTCTAACCTGTTTAGATGGAATATGTTCAGTAGATTTCATTTGGAACAATTTGGAGGTTGATTGGTGGTTTTTAGGGGTGTTTGCATCTGTACTCTCTGTACTCTCTATACTCTCATGAGAGTACATAGCATTTTGCTAATATTTTTTCACTTTCTTTGGCCTGTTTCAAGGAAATATGTTTATTACAATCTATTATGAATAATTTGGAGGCTATTTTATTATTTTTTTAGTATTATTTTGCATCTGTACTCTATATACTCTCTTGAGAGTACATATAATTTTTCTAATATTTTTCCACTTTCTTTGGCTTGGTTGTTGAGATTATGATTATTACATTCCATTGGAAGTAATTTGGAGGCTATTTAGATGATTTTTGGGAGATTTTTGCATCTATACTCTCTATACTCTAAGGGTTTAGCACATTTTTTTCTACTTTCTTTGGTCTGTTTGGAGGAAATATGTTATTTATGGAGCTAATTTATATGTCACATATTTATGGAGCTGTTTGGGCAGATGAATGTGGTTAATGAGCAGTGCGATAACGAAGTCGTGATGTCTAATGACTCAAATTTGGGGAAATTCCTTGGCACCACTGTTCCGAACGAAACAGAGGCATATGCATTATACTATGACTATGCACATTAAACTGCTTCAGTGTTCAAAAAGACCATACTAGTTATTGGCTAAACTCTAAGAAATTAAAATCAAAAGATTTTTTTTTATGTGCAAAAGTAGGTCAGAAGAAATCTGTAAGTCTAAACGGCTTAACAAAATTCCAGAAAACTGATACAAGGACTAGTTGTCCGGCCATGATTAGATTCTCTATTGATTTGGAGGGGAACTGGAAGGTTAAAAAATATATAGAAAGTCATAATCATTCATTGGCAAAACCTTCTGACCTACATCTACGAATGGTGATAGTAATGCATTAATACAGCTGTTCAAGGAAAGGTAAGCAGCGGACGTGATGCTTGCATGAGATGTACAAGTTGAGGAGTCAGATTGTTTGGTAAGTTTTTTTTGGAGCAATAGCATGTTTAGGATATAATATGATTATTTTGGGGGTGAGATAATTTTTGATACAAGTTATTGACTCAATAAATATAATCTTATTTGTGCCCCTCTTGTTGGAGTGAATCATCACTGGCAAAATGTCTTATTTGGAGTAGCCTTTCTATCAGAAGAGACAATTGAGTCATTATCATGGCTATTCCAAACATTTCTTCGGTTGATGAGTGACATCCTATAATAATATTCACTGATCAAGATCAAGCTATGGAGAGAGCTATCAAAATTATATTACCGCATACTCGTCATAGGTTGTGCCAAATGTCATATTTTGAAGAAAGCTCCTTCCAAGGTTCATTATTTTAATAGTAATAAGAGAGTACAAGGGCTATTTTATATATGCACGAGCAAATGTGACTCAGAGGAAGAGTTTGAGAAAGCTTGGTATGCCATGCTAGAAGAAGATAATTTGCATGATCATGCTTAGCTATCTGAGCTTTATAAAACTAGATCCAAGTGGTCCAATGCATTCAACAAAGATTCATTCTGTATGGGCATCTTGTCAACTCAACGGTGAGTCCACGAATAACGTATATCACTAAATCTCTAAACTAACAAGTTTACTCACATATTATTTCTTGGGGTTGGAGAAGGTTATAGAGATATTACGTCGGAATGAACATGATGAAGACTTCAAGTATAGCTAGTCAGCAATTGTTCCTGTTGTTAAAACCAGTCCAATTCTAAAACAAGCTGCTATATTTTATACAAAAAAACTTTATACTATGTTTGAGGAAGAATTTGGTGAGAAACTTAAAGAATAAAATGCATCCAAAATATGGATTGTCCATTTCAATGGGACTACCCTAGATGTAACTTATACTTACAAAAAATTTGAAATGATGGGATTACTTTGTGCCCATTGTATCAGTCCTTAGTTAGGAAGATGTTGTGTGCATTCCAGATAAGTATTTCTCATGCGATGGTCTACCAGAGCAAAGAGGAATATCTACATCGATAGTGCATACAAAAAATTAAGAGATGTTGAAAGCACAGATGGAATGCAAGTGGCATTATTTTTCGGAATCATATAAGTCGATATGCATATCAAATAAGCATCATGGCATAAGATAATAAGAGAGCTGAGGACTATATGCTTGGATCCTTAAAAAAAACTATATGACGATATCGACTCTATAATAAGTGGAAATTCTCCTCCAGCTAACAGAGCAGCTAAGAAGAAGAAGTCAACTACAACAACCAAGGAAAAAGACATCTTAAAGGATCCAATTAAGCAATGTCCAAAGGGTATTTCCAATGCAAGGCTTAAGGGATATTGGGAGAGATCCAAGAAAGCTAAGAGTAATTTTTTATTTGTCTTCTAATTTATAGTATTTTAAATATTGCTATTAATCTTCAAACCATCCTATTTTTATTATTGCAGAAACCAAAGTACAGTCTGAGAGTGGTGCAGAACTTGTTGCGTCACCCATTGCAACACCTTTATCTGTTATGCCAGAGTATTTTTTAGAGGTATGCACAGAATATCACACATCGATGCGGTAAAAAACCATCAACTAATATGATGTTCTAATGCAGGAATTCAACTCGATAACAATCAATCTGAAGGGTACACTGTCGATGATGGATATTAGAAAACATTTTAATGCATGATATCATTCAGTTATGTGTTCTTCATCTGTACAAGCTGCAATGTCGATTAAAACCATAATTTCGTCATCACAATCATTTCTGTAATACTTTAAAGTCTCCATGATGACTTTCTTCTACTTAACAGGCACACCAATAGTCTCATCTAAGAAATTTGGTTAGGAAGACTGAGTCAGAGGTGCAACATTTTACAAAAATTTTTAATGAAATTATCTCTAAAAGTCAACGTCGATACAATATGTACTACCATAGTGTTAAACAATATACTGTCTTAGAGTTTTATGTTAAATATAAGAATTTACTCTATTTTCTCTTTTATAACTTCATTTTTCTTGCTTCTTGTATTCATCTTTATTCTTAATCGTACTATTATTATTGCCATGTATACCAAAATATACAAATTTCATGAATTTATTTTAAAATTTTTTAATTTCTATTGAAAATGAATTAATATATTATGACATTTGATGAGTAAGATTTACTAATCAATGCACTATAGATACACATATACTATTCAAGTCAATATTTAAAAACATCTTCAACTTAATGGTTACTGATATAATAATCTCATATTTTAATTTTTATTTAATGGACATTAATATTGGTCAATTATTTTAAAGACACTCAGTCTATGTCATAATCAAATACTTGCTCGAAGAAACTCAAGCAATCTTATATTTGAGTTTATTATATTGTTCAGTAGTTTTTCAATGATTTTGCCCTTACTGCTCATTATGGAGTTTAGCTACTAGTTTTTTCCGTGCTACTTAAATCTGTACTCTCCAACCCATGCTTAGGAGAGTACAGAAAGTGCAGATGCAAAATAACATTAAAAAACTAACCAAATAGCCTCCAAATTGCTCCTAATGGAATGTAATAAATATATTCCCTCTAAACAGGCCAAAGAAAGAGGGAAAACATTAGCAAAATATTTTGCACGCTCATGAGAGTATAGAGAGTACAGAGAGTATAGAGAGTACAGAGAGTATAGAGAGTACAGAGAGTACAGAGAGTGCAGATAGTACAAAGTACAGATGCAAAACACCTCTAAAAACCACCAATCAACCTCCAAATTGTTCCTAATAGAATCTACTGAATATATTCCATCCAAACAGGCCAGAGAAAGTAGAAAAAAATGAGCTAAATCCTTTGTACTCTCAAGAGAGTATAGAGAGTACAGAGAGTACAGATAACAGAACTTGTTTGAAACCAGAAAGGCCCAAATGGACATTAATATTGGTCAATTATTTTATGCTTGGACATTAATATTGGTCTGTTGACTACCAGTGGTCATCCTTATTAAATATGCCTTTGTTGTATGGAATTATTCACTATCAATCAATTCTTATTTCTTTTGACACTACAAGTATATTGGGGTATGATGTTATTTAAATGTTGATAGATACCATCTGTATTGCTGATACTTTCGTGATTTCCTCACTAGGGGGTTGCTTCTGGGTCGGGTTGTTGTGGACTATGCATTCTGATATAATGTTGGTTCTATTTAGGCCATCCCTTTACCAATATAATTTATGTTGTTATGCTTGCATATGTGAATGTGGTTGTGCCTTGGTAAGCAGGTAACTGTGATTAGTGATGTTGTGTGGTTAGGGGTGTTGTTGGCTCTGATTTATGTTAGGGGTGTTGTCTGGTGTATATTATCTTAGAAATGGGAGTTAGCAACCCTTTACCAGTTTCCCCTAGGGGTGTTGTTGGCTAAGATCACAAGATTTTTATCAAATTGACTACCATTCTCCCCCAAGTTTGTAGGTTATGATGTCTGGGATGACTTCACTCATTCCTTGGCTGGTAGTAGCATGTGTGATGTAATCCTTCCTTTGAAGTTTGGATGCTCATGCTAGCGGCTGCCTAAATTTGGTGTGATTGAGCCTGAGCCTCTCTCTAATTATTTCTCTATATCTCTCTCATTACATTATTTTACTTTCAACTTAGCTTGTATCACTTTAACTATGATAATTCTTCTTTCCAGATGTTTGTAGATTCTACTTGTTTTTTTGCAGGTTCCTTCTCTTCTAGAGGCATACACTTCTCTTATCCTCAAGAGTTTTTGTTGATGGCTGGCCAATTTCTTGCTCCTTTGCTCTATTAATACCTTTAGCTTTTTTTTCCTCTTTCACATATTTTGATTGTATTTAGCTAGAAATTTTCTCTCTAGGTTGTTTGCAGCTCTTTAAGCAGTAGTTATTGAGTTCATCCCCTATTAAGAACCTTGTAATCCTTTGACTGTGACAGTAAAATTTTCTTATATGAGATTCCCCTAAAAAGAAAAAAACTAATAGTTCATAACTGACCCAATTTCCAATTACTAAATTTGTAATGGTAGCTTATGAAATTCAAATGGCCCGCGTGATGTATGTTGAATGATCGATGTTTATCCCCTATTATATTTTACCAAATTTCAAAGTATCTGATTGATGACTCTACCTTGCTTAAAAGGATGAACTAGTTTTCATTGTAGACATTACATAGTTTGATATATACTCTATAAAGTAATCTATATTTTATGAAATAATTTTTATTGCATACATTACAAAATTTGATAAGCCTGTATGTTTGATGTTTCTATCAATAAGATTAATAGAACTTTAAGAAAAAAAAATTGTGTAATGAAGATGATATTAGTACTGATGATATTAGTTTACTAATTATTTATAAATTTATCAATAATATTAATTTAATTAAGATGATACTTTCAGTTATTAGATTGTTTAAAAAAATTCATCATCTTCAAAATAAAGAATTTGCTCCACACTGCCCTCAAAATTTATATTTCTGAATAAGACATTGCTAAGCTGCATGTTTAATAGTTTATTTGTCTATTTTATGCACCACATGATTTAGTAGATAGTAGGTTTTAAGAAGCATGATTTCGACAGATAAAAACTAATTTCAGACATTTAAAAAATTCTAGCATATTTTTAAAGAACATAATTTTCTTTATTAAAGAATTAAGTTTAATAATCGTACACACTTATATTAAGTTCACATGTTAAGTGGTTTATATTGCTTCTCCTTCATACTTTCAGATTGTGGCATTATGAATGTGACTGAGTATAATGGTTTATTACTAGCATCCGATTTGACATACCAAGTATCATTCAATCATAATTTTTAGATATTAGACAATACAAATTACTGTAATTATTAATTTTTAGATAATGTAAATTTTAACTTCACTTTTTTAGTTGATCTGAATTAAAAATATGATATAATTTGAATATCAAAATTAAGCATATTTTCTCCAAATAAGTAAAGAAATTATCATAGAAACATAAGTAATATTATATCAACTACCTATGATTAGAAGAGTATAGAGAGTACAGAACTGAGAGTACGAGAGTACTGAGAGTATAGAGAGTACTAAAGAGTACATAAAGTATAAAAAATACAGAGCATAAGAGTACAGAGGGTACAAAGAGTAGAGAGAGTACATAGGGTACACTTGCAAAACTGCTCAAAAAAACTCATAAAAAAGCAACTCATGAGCCTCCAAACAGCTTTAAGGTTATAATGAACAATTTCTCCCCGACCTGCAAAGAAAAAATTAAAAAAATGAAAAAAATAAAGAAAATAATATATAATCTGAGGATAATACAAAGAGTTCAAATACAAAAAAAATACCTCAAATAAATTCCAAACCAATGGAATAGAGAGTATAGAGAGTGAGTATAGAGAAGACAGCATAAAGAGTACAAAGGGTACAGATGGTATAGAGAGCACATATGGTACACTTGCAAAACTGCTCAAAAAAACTCATCAAAAAAGCAACCCAGGAGCCTCCAAACTGCTTTAAGGTTATAATAAATAATTCATCCCTAACCTGCAAAGAAAAAATGGAAAAATAGAAAAAATTAAGAAAATAATCTGTAGTCTGAGGAGAATACAAAGAGTTCAGCTATAAAACACCTCAAATATTCTAATAGTTAGCCTCCAAAAATACCTGCAATGAAATAGAGAGTATAGAGAGTATAAAGAGTATAGAGAGTACAAAGAGTACATAAAGTACAAATGAAACACACCTCACTAAAGCAGCCTAGCATCAACCAAATTGTTGTAGATGTTCTTTGCAAAATATATTTTGTCCAAACTGCCCAGAAAAATTGAAATGAAATAGAAGAGATACTCTGTACTCTTAGGAGAGTACAGAGAGTACAGATGAAACACATCTCACTAAAGCAGCCAAACATCAACCAAATTATTATATATATTCTATGTTAAACATATTTTATCCAAACTGCCCAAGAAAATTAAAATAAAATAGAAGAGATAATGTACTCTCAGGAGAGTACAAAGAGTACAGATGAAACACATCTCACTAAAGCAGCCCAATATCAACCAAATTGCTGTAGATGTTCTCTGTTAAACATATGTTATCCAAACTGCCCATGAAAATTGAAAAAAAAATAGAAGAAATATTGTATACTAGGAGAGTACAGAGAGTATAGATGCAAAACGGGTTAAATTCTAACATTAAGGTTCCTGGCAACCACCGATTGAAAGAGCAACCTAGGCCAAAAAATTATTTTAAATGGTATTTACACAAGATATTCTATCAAAACTGTCCTGAATAAATGAAAAAATAAGGATATTTAATGTTAGAGTATGAGAGCACACTGTAAAGCTGGAGAAGATGAACTGATTGTGCACATGCTATCTCTAAAAAAGGTTTAAGACAATAAATAATAGCTTGTAAAACAGGTGATTTCAAAATATCAAACTTCAATTGTACAGTTCTCAGCTTGGATTTTTCATTCCCAAATAAAAGATAGCATAAGCGAACTCAGCCCTAAAGTAATTCATCTTCTTCATCCAATCATGGTGGTCAGCCCAATTCACTGGGTGTTTCCTAATTGCTGCCTCTATATACTTGCAGACAAACATCCCGCAATCAACACTGTTATCTTGGACTGGCAGCCCAATCACAATTTCGATTGGCCATTTTATGGGATCGCTCACAAAGACTGACCAACATCTTCAACAAGTAATTTGATCTGAATAGCAAGAAGTATAGTTAATAAGTTGGCCCAAAAAAATAGTTTAGGGGAACCAAATTGAAAATAATTCTTACAATCTTATGAAGAATGACCTTATGGGTTGGTTTTGGTAATGAGTCATACAAATACCAGACCCCTAACTTAATATGCCCAATCAGGAGTGTTCAGTTGATTATCTATAATTGGAAGTAAGAGTAGCTTAGCCCTTGACACACTATCTACAATGACATACTGGATGAATATTTTGCTTTCCTTTTGTAGGCCATATTTCGTATAATTCTGCAAGAAAAGAAGATAACATTTATAAATTCTAGCTTCTAGCTATACAAACAAGGATTGAATCGTAATACCTTACATTTTTATGGGGTAACTTACCCAATGCAAGCATGAAATGTACAAATAGGGGACATATAGCCCCAGCATGGTGAATACTGAATTAGTAAGAAGGGCATCATGTGCATCGAGAGATACGACCACAACAACTCATCGACCGCCTCGCAATAATGATATTCTCAGCCGCGAATAATGTATCACCCCTACAAGTAAGAAATATTTTAAAGCGAGCTTAATTAAACAAATTGGTTATTTTATGTATGAAGAAGGAGTTGAATGAAGAATGTCTTACTTGTCCTCGAATCAGGAGCATGACGTGTCAATAAGCTGGAGAATCGACTTAGGCAGGACATCTCTGGATGAGAAGTCAACAAAATGATTTGCCTTTATTGGCAGCAAGAAAATTACTAATGATAAAAGTTAGTGATGAAGAGCTAGATTCACTGTGAATTAAGGATCGTTCTACTGAAATGATTCATACCTCTAACTAATGCTTCTCAACCACAACAACAACAGTCTGTGGGTCATCTACTTTTATTGGCTCATCTTTGTGAACCTATAAAAAAATTTAGTAAAATCTATTTTTATTATCTCAAATTTAAAAGAAAGTAACTTAATACCTCTGATGTCGGCTGCTCAGGCTGAGTGGAGGCCACCACATCACTTATTATGTATCGTGACTTCCTGTAAATGTGTGTGAAGGGGGAAGAAACATATTTCCTCTTCCTCATTTATCGAGCCTTCACACCACACTCAATACTGCCAATTAAAGGCTTCACAACATCTTCATGTGCAGTGGAGGCCTCCACAAGAGCTTTCCCAATGGTAGACTCGGGCTTCCCTGGAGGCTATCTAGCTTCCCAAGTGGAAGTATCCACAAGGGTAGCAAGAGGCTGTTTTACAGAGACTCCCTTGTAGCCTAGGCTGCCTCGGACGCCTCCTCAAGAGTTTCCTCTATGATCACCTCCACAAGAGCTTCCCCCACACTAGGGATGTTAGGACCCCGCTGCCCAGCAAGAACCTTCTCGATAGCATCAACTCATAAATCAATCTCATATATTCTCTCTGTTATTGTTGCTTAAAAAGATGTTATTGTATCTTTCAAGTCCCTGAAACCTGCAAGCATCCTCTCCACCGCAGAGCCTTCTATGGGGGTAGTAGTATAGGGCAGGCTAGATACACTGGACAGGGGAGAATATCAAGGAGAGACATATGGAGATTCAGTGGGGGATGAACACAATGGACTTACAATGAGATTGCTATTGGGCTCGACATGTGTTGTGTGTTGGGTAGGGGACAATGATTCAAGGAGACATGTCTCCTCTTCTAATATGTCCTCGAATGAAAGGCAGGCCTGTGTTAAACCAATAAAAAAATATGATGACTTATAACATAAATAAATACATTATTATATGAACTAAGTGATATTATTATGTGTCACCTAGTGTCCTCCCAAACCAGTGAAAGCATCATTTGGAAACTTTTTTTTGGCCATCGCAGCATACGTGACTTTGCAGATGGAAATGACGGTCTTATGATGCTTATGTGCTCAGCCGCCCAGATCTACAATGAATATTTATATAAGTTAACTTCAATACATCAAATAATACAAAACTGAAGATATAAAATATACCATGAGAAGAGTGACAAAGTCACTCATGTATCCGGGTGCCTTCTGGGTCTGAATCTTTGGTGTAATATCATCAAATTGTGAAACTAGAAAGACCCAAATGGCACCGCCTTTGTATTCAAGAAATTTATCTATGTCATCGATGACACTCAATGCCACCCTATAGTTGTGATATACAAAAAAAAAGATTTGACAATAGAAAACGTATGTACAACTACACAAATTGTGTCACAGGCAATGAGCTATCCGAATGCTCAAGTTTATTCTTATATACAATCAATTGTAATATCAAAGATTTCTACCATAAGACCTTCTCCCTTTGTTTGGCATCCCTACAAATCGAACTTCCTGGGGTGAAAGGAATGCACTTCCCACCTAGAAAGAAAGCTTGCTTCTCTATATCCCAACAAGACAAGATTGAGGTAATGACAATTGAGTCTTGCTGAATTCCATAGAGTCTAATGAATTGATGCAGATGAAGCCTCTTTAAAATGTCAATGATTTCATCGGTAAAATGTATTGTAATATTATCGAACACCGTTCTAATTGTGGTATGCCTGCATCTCGAAGTTATCCTTTTCCTAGATATGATAAACTTCAAAATGAAAAGTCAGTTAATAAGAGTACAGATGCAAATCACCCTCCAAATTACTCATAATGTAATGTAATGTAATGAATATATTTCCTCCAAACAGGCCAAAGAAACTAAAAAAAAATCAAAATGCTCTGTACTCTCATGAGAGTATATAGAATACAGAGAGTACAAAAAGCACAGAGAATACAGAGAGTATAGATGCAAAATAATACTAAAAAATTAACCAAACAGCCTCCAAATTATTTTTAATGGATTGTAATGAACATATTTCCTCCAAACAGGCCAAAGAAAGTAGAAAAATATTAGCAAAATCATATGTACTCTCAAGAGAGTACAGAGAGTACAGATGCAAAATAACACTAAAAAACCAACCAAATAGCCTCCAAATTATTCCTAATGGATTGTAATGAACATATTTCCTCCAAACAAACCAAAGAAAGTGAAAAAATATTAGCAAAATTATATGTACTCTCAAGAGAGTAAAGAGAGTATAGATACAACATAACACTAAAAAACCAATCAAACAGCTTCCAAATTATTCCTAATGGATTGTAATGAACGCATTTCCTCTAAACAGACCAAAAAAAGTGAAAATATTAGCAAAATCATCTATACTCTCAAGAGAGTAGATGCAAAATAATACTAAAAAACTAACAAAATAGCATCCAAATTGTTTCTAATGGATTCTAATAATCATATTTTCTCCAAACAGACCAAATAAAGTGAAAAAATATTACCAGAATGCTCTGTACTCTCATGAGAGTACAGAGAGTATAGAGAGTACAAATACAAAAATCTCTCAAAAATTATCCAAACAGCTTCCAAATTGCTTCCAATAGAATATAATGAATATAATCTCAACAAGCAGGCCAAAGAAACTAAAAAAAAAATGGTTAAATCATTGACTCAAGAGAGTACAGAGAGTATATATGCAAAATAACACTAAAAAATTAACCAAACAGCCTCCAAATTATTCGTAATGGATTATAATGAATATATTTCCTCCAAACATGTCAAAAAAAGTGGAAAAATATTATCAAAATGATATGTACTCTCATAAGAGTATATAGAGCACATATATAAAAATCTTGCAAAAACCATCCAAACAGTCTCCAAATTGCTTCCAATGGAATGTAATGAACATAATCTCAACAACTAGGCCAAAGAAACTACAAAAAAATGGTCAAAATTATTTGTCTCAAGAGAGTACAGAGAACACAGATGCAAAATAACACTAAAAACTAACCAAACAGTCTCCAAATTATTCATAATGGATTGTAATGAACAAATTTCCTCCAAATAGCCAAAGAAATTAGAAAAAATGCCCAAAATTATCTGCACTCTCATGAGAGTACAGAGAGTATAGATACAAAAACTCTAAAACCAAGCAATCAGCCTTCAATCTGCTTCTAAAGTCATGTACTGAGTATATTGTATTAAAACAGAGACATAAGTATTTAAAAAAAATGCCAAAATGGGTTGTACTCTCATAGGAGTACAAAGAGTGCACATGCAAAACTGAATCAAACAACCATAAATCAACCTACAAATAAATTCTAATGTCATCGACTGAACATATTATCCCTAAACAGGCCACATAATTCATCATGAAACAACACCAAACATCCTACCATGTGATATACTAAATATTTCACAAGGCTAAACAGTTCAAAAATTTGAAAATAACGGCGTATACCATCATGATAATACAGTGAGTACACATGCAAAACATCTTCAAAAACTACTACAACACGTCGTTCATTTAAAGGAATCAAATGTTCCAAAATATTCACCTACTGGATGGTGAGAAGAATAGAGAAAATCATAAATTCATTAAAGTTCAGGAATGTAGGTGTAAATGTCTCATATAGTCGTCTACAATACCTCAATTTTTGATTCACATAATTTGCTAAATCACTAAAGGTGGACGTCGTCGAGAGCGAGGAGGCGAGAGAAAAAATTGCCGTCAAAAGAAATCCTAAATTGTTACGTGATGAGGAATGTCGAGCGACGCTTATTTTTCTCTTCTATTTGAGCGAGGCCAGATTGGTCGGGCGGTAAGCGTGTAAATGGCGTCGTGAATGTGCCATCCATTTACAACGCCAGAAAATGGGAAAAAATTTGGACCGGGTAGGATTGGAGTGCATTAAAAAACTACATGCGAACTCCGGACATAATATTTTCTCGTGGAAAAGAGGGTGAGACTGCAGAAATTCGAGAGCTTAGATATACTGAAATCTCATCCTTCTCCTTCTCCCTTCTTCCCGCCCCACCTCGCCAACCGCGCTGACCTTAGTCACCCTCCTTTCTCTACAAAGCAGAAAACTTAAGAACTGGAGAGAGAAAGCTTAAGCATAGTCAATCCCTTTGGCATTCTCTTAGCTCGAATTCATTAGCCATCGAGTTTCAGCGTGTTGAATCCTCAATGCTCATTTTCATGATTTATCTTCGCCGTCATTATGTATAGTTAATTGTAGTTTATGTGCTAATATAACTTTTTAATCTTTAGGTTAAGGTATGAGTTATGATTTCATAGTTAATTGAAGATAAAACTTCTGCAGATCAACAAATCAAAATTTTCAACATGATTTGGTACTATTTTTCATCATCTTTTTGCTAACATAAAACCCATGCACGTAGATTTATCAGTACTACTTAAACTACTGAGTAAGCTGTTAGAAAGTCTTGTTATGACTTCAAAGGATGAAGATTGCTTTTAGTTAGTTTTCTAGTTGTATGTTTTTCTCAGATAAAATAGCTTTAATTATTAGTAAGTTCTCTTTTGAAATATATGAATAGTTAGCGAAATGAAGAAAAAATGTTTAAGACAAATAGCTTAATATATTATTATTGTAATGTAGATTGAGTGTATGACATATAATTTTAACTAGTGCTATTATATCACTAAACTTTCAGATGTTTTTACTTGAACATAGCACAAATGATAATGTGATCTTCAATTAATAGACATTTTATTTAAGAATTCAAGGCCTTGAAAATCATGTGGCAATGAGAACTCATGTCTGGATAAAAAAAACTCTTTGATTATATAATTTTTGACTAAATTCAATCATATTGTGTGGGCTCTGAAAATTTGTCAGTCGACCTCTCAACAAATATTGAATTTAAGAGAGTGATTTAAATTGTCGGTGTAATTTTCATAAGAGAGATAGAATAGTAGATAAGACATTATCGAGAGATTTCATCCTCATTTGGTAGATCTGGTTCCAGGTTTTCTATAGGTGCAAGTCCTTATAGTTAATTACCCTCCAATAAATGAGAAAGAACTTTTAATTAAGGCTAGTCGTTAAATTGCTTAATGCGTAGCATATATTAACATCATGTGGAGTTTAAAATTTGGAATTTAGAATTTATGAAATTCATCATTATTAGCTTAAAACGGATGGTTGGGGAATGATGACGTGCCCGATCTAGACCCATGGTTACGTCATCAGTCCACAGTTTACTTAGTCGAGTAGAAGTCAAACGGCGGAAGGATCCTTATCAACAACACATGGGTTATGTCGTCCAAGAAATCCTTGTAGACCTCGGGTGGTGTTTGTCTAAGGAGATACTTAAGTCTACCTTACCTGATAAAGGGTTTTTTTCCCTATCAAGTATATCCTATGATTCACAACTCAAATGGAAGAGCCATTGGAGAGCATACGGGCTACGGTAATGATCATAATATAATGGAGCCTCACTGGCCAAACCACTAGATCAAATGACTCTAGTTATAACTGCATCATATGTGGAGCCTACTAGCCAAGCCACATAGCCATAGGACACGGCCCGTCCTTACTGACATGAGATTGATTGAGAGTGAACATAGTAGAACACTTGATTTGACATTGACTTCTTTGTGAGCTAGAGTTTTTTTTAATTTATTACCTTGAACAAACAGTTGTGGAAGGTGGATATATTAAGTTTTGCTTTAAGCTTTTAATGATTGAATTTCATTTAATAATTTTTAGATTGACACTCAACTTGAATTAATTTGATTTGAAACTAGAATTATATTTTGATGGAAGTATCTCTCCAGTTGAAATCACCATTCAACATAGCCATTATCGGGGTAGTTAATTGATTAACTCGAATATATTGGAGAACTTTAGATCTTGTCAACTATGTTTAGCTCTTAATAGATGATTAGATCTACTGTCACGCGACAGAATTAGCTTCTCAGATATTTTACTAAGTTAAAATTCTTATAATAGTTTTTTAGGTTTTGTTAACCCGAACCCAGTCCTAAGATTAAATTGAAAAATAACTCACGCGGCATCCTCAAACACTTAAATTTAAATATTCAACATAGTGTCAAGGCTCATGCGGGTGTATTTAAGAATGCTTGCATAATTTCAGAACATTGAATTTGAGTGTTAATTCTACTTCATAATATATACAAGGGTTTTAAAGAAAGCCTTAATGCGTCTTATATGCTTTATGCGATGTGTTTTAATTTGGTGGCGTAGAAGATATTGTAAATTGATCTAATATCTTATTAGATTATTCAGATTAATATTTAATTGATTCTCATTTGGCCTGCGTAGCTTTTTCAGACATTAAAATTTGCACTTTAAATCTTTTTGTCCGAGCATGTAAGTATTTATAGTTTAAATAGTTTCATCTAATTAATAAAATCATTGATATTAAAAATCATAATTAGAATGATTTTTTTTGGATTGAATTAGGGGTGTGCATTTTTTGATTAAAACCGAAAATCCTGATCAAAGAATTTTGAATTGATCGGTTTTATAAATTTTTTTGGATTTCGGTTTTATTTGAGTTTTGGTTTTGGTTGGTTTTGTATTATCTTCATTAAACCGATTAACCAAAATATAAAAATCAATTTTTTCATTTTTTTAGAAAATTTCTCTCAAAAAAGTAATTTCAATGATAAATTTGTATTATTAGTTTCATTTGTTAAAGAGTTATTTACTTTTGTATGAAATGATTTGATAAAATGATGTTATTCTTTGATTAATAATTATATAGTAATTATATTTTCAAATTTCGATTTTTTTCCAAAAATCGAAAAAATTTGTTTGGATCGGTTGGTTTGTGTTATTGATTAACGGATGGTTTGTTGATTCGATTTAAACCGAGCGGTTTAACAAATTTCAAACCGATCCGTCCACCGATTTACACAGATTGAATAAAAGTTCCATTCGTGTAGCATTTAATTTGTGTCTTTATGCATTTTAGTGAAAATTGCAGATCACGTGGTGTTTATTTCCACTTTATATTTTCAATTGAAAATATTGCAGCTTCACTTATATCTTTTTCAAATTAGCTTATTAAATATACATCTTATTGCATAATTATCACTTGAATTGCATTTATATTTGAATGTTGGCCATCAAGCTTGATATAAATGTCTTGTGATTTTGATTATAAATTCAATTATATTTTAACTTAGATCATTTAAAGTGACACATTGTAAGAACTATATTCATGGTTATTGATTATGCATCAAGTTATTTATATATCCCACTTTAAACTTTCATGACACTTCTTGACTTGCTTAGTGCGAATTAAACTATAATTCATTTGTTAATCAAGCAGCTTTATTATGTTTATTATTGTTCACTGATATTTGAAATTATCAGTGATAAATGTTGTTTATGCTAGTTGGTGAAATATCAAAATCTATATTTGCTCACACGTGAGTTATCAAATTTCATATTCATTCTCCAAACTTGATTGTGTTCAATTTAAATCACTTTTAATAAGTTATATCAATTTCAGTATTTATTGTTTTAGCCATACTCATGTTTATTATTGTAGCATTGTAATTCATATTGTATATTAAAATATGGATTCATCATTAACTCTACATCAAGCTCCATGTTTATTTGAAAATTAGACTTTAAGTTTATTGTAAATCTCTTATGAGCTTGGTATTAACCTCCTTAAGTTTCACTTGCATTTGATTTGATAGCAAATGTGGAACAAGGTTGTTGTGATATGTTTTACATATGTTACACTCGATATTGTACTTAATTATTAGTTTAATTATAAGTGAGCCCCACAAAGATGACTTTCCTTTCCTATAAACAAGGCTAAGAGAGATCTTGCCTTTCATATTATTTGCTTGAATTAAAGATTTTGAAGAAAAGAAGGGAATTTGCTTACGTTTAATGTAAGTATTTTACTTTATTATTATATTTCCCTTTTTTTATTTCCCTTTAAGTAGTATCTATTTATTTCTCTTTGATTTAATGTTTATCTTCATATGTTATCGTGTATATTCTTACTTAATTTAAGTTTAGAAGATTTCCATTTGAATTTGTTTAAGTCCCTAATTTCAGTTGAAATTTCAGCTAGGGGAGCGACATCTAATAATTTTTTTGGCTTGCTTGCAGTGCTAATGAGCATGAGTGATATCTCGGCCGTCTTGCACTGCACACATGGGGTATTAATTAGTATTGGAACCTACAAGGAAAGACACAAACATATATATTTTCATATATCCACAATCAATAACACTAATAAACTTGCATTCATAATAGGTAACATAGAAGAAGGACAATTGCTTGGAGTACAATAGTTCCTCTTTATAAACCCACTCCTCCACAATACTCTTGCGACTTGATGGGAAGGGGACAAAGAGGCGAAGGGGTATGTTGGCTAATGTGAACTAAATCTGATTAGGATTGAATTTCATCGACCTCAAGAGAGAAAATCAGGTGAAGAGATGAGGGTTGTTCGATGCGGCTTCAGTTCGGAAGGGGAAAGAGGAAGGCTCGGTTGCTGCTTAGCATGGTCGGGAGAGGGAGGTGTGAGTAGACTAAAATGTGGAGGGCTATAGGAGGTATTACGGCTATAACAATAGGGAGATATGGTGGTCGGCGAGCTTGCTAGATGCAAGGAATCGAAGAAGGAGAAATGGAGGAACTCACTGTTTGACTTGCGTGCGGTGTGGACCAGAGGAGGAAAAATGCGAGTGATTTTAGACGAAGAGTGGGAAGAATCAAAACCTTCTTCTTGTTATTTTAAGAGGAAGGAGAGATCATGAGAGAGTAGTCGAGGAACAGTTATGCGCGTGGAAAAGCGGGAGCGGTTGGAGAACTTATCGAGCCAGCGATCCCGTCGCGTGAGGAGGTCGCTTTTGCGTGAAGGAGCGGATCGAGCCGTGGAAAGCTTCGTGTTCTCTGAGAGATCTGGATGGCGAGTCAGCGTCGAGCCGGTCAGGTTTAGAACTGGAAAATATTACGTCCAGAGTCCACGTACTTTACGGACTCAATCGCATATATAGCGTGCACAGCGGCGTAAAAAATGATCAAAGACGAAGCGTTATTTTTAGCGGTTTAGCGCCAACCGAACCGCTACTGAGGAATGAGTATATCTTGTGAAAAATTAAAATATCTTCATTTGGGGCGTGTGTATTTTTTTTTATTCTGAGAGAGAGCATTCTGAAAGAGCTATGAAGAAGGAGAATGAATCACGAAAATGGGCGTTGAGGAAATACGATGATGTCGTAAATAAAATGGATCGGTAATCTTTTAAGGAGTTGTAATCCTTCTTTGTATTCATATTTATTTTTCATGATTTTTTTGTAAAGTTTGGAGAAAACATATTCAATGTAATCCTTCAGGAGGAAATTGGTGGCTATTTGATTAATTTTTTAGTGTTTTTTTAAATATGTACTCTCTGTAGTGTCTTTCGAGTGTAGACGATTTTTTTCAGTTTTTGTTTCACTTTGCACGGTTGTTCAGATCATGGTAACTAAATCCCAATCAAGCAATGATGTGGTACGTTACTAGATTTCGGCACCTCATCATCTCTCGTACTCTGCTGCTCTGTCGCATCTCTGTCTCTGTGCTCTACTGCTCTGTACCTCTGTGCCTCTGCCACTGTCGCAGACCTTCACCTTTTTACCTCATGCATACGTATACTGCACTGTGCCTCAGCCTCTATCTGCTTTCGTACCTCTATCTTATTTTATACTATACCTCTATACCTTCTGCGTATCTCGTATCTCTCTACTCATGCATACTTCTCACCCTTCTCGTACCTCTGTACCCTCTGTCGTCAGGTTCTTGGTGGTACATTGAATGATTTTTTGGGTATTTTTTGTGTATACTCTCTGGACTAACTGTCTGCTATGCTCTGTACTCTGTTTCATCACTCTCTCTATTATCGTGACTGTTTGGACTCTATGTTTTCGAGATGAATGTGGTGAATGAGCAATGCGATGATGAAGTTGTTTTATCTAATGACCCAAATTTGGGGTATCTGGCAAACAGGTTGTGCATAATGAAACCGCTTATGTCTTGTGATTATGCACATCAAGTGTTAGAAAAGACCATACAAGTTATTGGCTTCTAAGAAATTGAAATCGAGAGATTTTACGTAATGCGAAATTGGAAAAACACCAATCTAAACCATATAACAAAATTCAAGAAAAGCGTCTGAGGAGTGGTTGTCCGTGATGATTCAATTATGTGGATTTGGAGGTGGTGTTAAAAATATATAGAGAGCCATAATTCATTTGCAAAAGTGATCTGCATCTTCTTAGATGTACGAATCGTTCTTGATGAGAAGGCATCGATTTGAAGAGCGATGTGAGGTCTGGCAGCAGCGTTCAGTATCTAGCGAGGAAGTTGGTGGGGTAGAGAATATTGGATTCACCAAAAGAGATGCTTTCAATTTCATCCGAAGAAGCGAAGGTCGCAGTTGCAAGTGGTGATAGCAAGAATTATCTGTTCAAGGAAAGACAAGCGGGAGATGTTTGCATGGGATGTTCAGTTGATCGTCGATTGCTTGGTGAGTTTTTTTGGAGCAATGGTATGTCTAGGGTTGAATTTGATTGTTTTGGGGATGTGATAATTTTGATACTAGCTCGGCTCAATAAATATAATCTTATCTTACCTCGTTGGAGTGAATCATCATTGGCAAAACGTCTTATTGGGTAGCCTTTTGTCGGAAGAGACCATCGAGTCATTCACATGGTTATTCGGACATTTCTTCTTGGTTGATGGGTGGAAGGCATCCTATAACGATATTTCTTGATCAAGATCGGCTATGGCGAGTATCGAGAATGTACTACGCGCACGTCATAGGTTGTGCCAATGGCATATCTCTCAAAAGCCCCTCAAGGTCCATTGCTTTAGTAGTAGAGAGTTCAAGGCTATTCTATGCATGCATGAGCAAATGTGACCTGAGGATGAGTTTGAGGATGCTTGGTGCCATGCTAGAGGAGACAATCATGATCATGCTTGGCTATCGAACTTTACAAAATTAGCGAAATGGTCGCATTCAACAAAGATAAATTTTGTATTGGCATGTTGTCCACTCTCGGTAGTGAGGCCACAAATAACGTGTGTCATGGTATTTGAACAAGTTCTGCAGATTGTTTCTTGGGATTGGAGAAGGTGATGGAAACATGGCGAAAAGAAATGAACATGATGAAGACTTCAAGTGTATCCATCGAAATTGTTCTGTTGTTAGGAGTAGTCAATTCTTAAGCAAGGCGCTTTGTTTTATCTGAGGAAGCTTTACTCTATGTTCGAAGAAGAATTTACGCATGGAGTTGGGGATTATCATTCTTGTGATAGGCCCATGGAGTACTTGGTGAGGAACTTAGAGAAGAAGAATGCATCCAAAACGGATTGTCCACTTTGATGTGTCTATGGATATTTCTTGTAGTTGCAATTTGAAATGATGGGCATACTTTACTGCTTGCATTAGAGTTCTTAGCGAATGATGCGCATTCGGATAAGTACCTCCTCATCGCGTGGTCTACCGAAACAAGAGGGACATCTACATCGATGATTCATATAGAAGGTTAGTAAATGTGGAAGCGAGATGGGCGGCATTGTTTTTTGAGAACCATATAAGTTATATGCATATCAAATTAGCTCCAGAACACGGGTAATAAGATTCGAGGATTACATGCTTGCATCTCTTAAGCGACTATCGATGAAGTGGACTCCGTAATAAGTGGGAATTCTCCAGTTTGAGGTCAGTTAAGAGGAAGAAGGCGACCACATCATCATAAGGATAAGGACGGTTTGAAGGATCCAATCAAGAGGCGTCAAAGGGTGTTTCAACAAGGCTCAGGCTTATTGGGAGAAATCCAAAAAATCCACAAGTACTTATCCTACTTGCCTCGATGTTGCTATTACTTATAGGTTCTGTAAATATTTAATTCATTATATTTTCTTGTCTTAGAAACAAAAGTGAAGTCTTTGTAGAGCGGGATCGTCCGGTTGCGACTCCACTCTGTTATGCGTGCTTTTCTAAGCCTAGAATATTGCACATTATGTCAAACATTCATCCATTACTAAGATGTTGTACCATTACTACGATGTTGTACCGAATTCAATTCGACCTCATCAATCAACATCTTTGAAGGGTACACTAAGCTCATGATGGATATTATTACGAGCGGCATTTTGATGCATGATATTATCGAAGGCATTTTTTAATTTCATTTTGCTCGTTTTAGTAATAATCCTTGTATTTTGTTCATTTCATAACTTGATTCTTCTTTTCACTTTTAATCCTACCATTTTTGTAAGTGGCTGTACAATTTTTCCTTAATGTCTTCTCAAATTTTTGTTGTTTTAAGTCTAGAAGCATTATTTGGTGAAGAATTGTTTAACTCTATAGCCGGATGAGGTTTAATATTTGATTATTTTGTAGGTCTTATTCATGCCTCCTTTTTCTTACGTAGAATGATTTTTATGGTTGCTTTGTTCTCTTAAATTGGCATAGATTCTTAAAGTTAAATAACAAACCAATATGTCATTTTTTCTTGAAGGATGTGTCCAAATTTACATTATTATTTGAAATAAGTCATGATCTCCAAAAAAAAAGAGAAAAATTGAGATTGTTCCAAGTTAATTTATGAATCTCAGTTTGATTCAATCAATCACAATGATTTAGATTTCATCAATCGATGATTTATGATCTTGTTTAAACCACTTCCTTTATTTTGATTTTTTGCGAGTTTAATGAAGTTGCTATCATCTTCCAACTATGTTACTTGACAAGCTCTCTGCTTATATCTCATTACATTTATTTTTTATGTTGCATATTAGTAGATTCTAAATTATTGTAATCCCTTCTTATTAGTTAAGTTTATCATACTCATTGTAATGATTGACTTTTGGGAGATATGTTGCTTGAGCGGTCAAATTCTCATGTAATGATTTGGATATGTTGCTTGAGCGATCAAATTCTCATGCAGTTGATTTACGTCATTTTATCTAATTCCTCATCCTCTCACGGTGTTTTCTTTCCATTGAGTTGTTTAAATGCTATCATTCAAAACTAACCTTTTACTTTTTTATGGGACTAAATTTTACATGCAATTACATGCATGTCACACAATTCTCATTCATTTACATATCCAACTCAAAATATTAATATTTATATAAGTAACAAATCTTTAATATTACATCATTAAATAGCATCATCCTTATCTTTTAAAATAAAATACATTATTTTATACATGAAAAAAAATGCTATATTAGAAAAGAATTATATTATATGTATGTAATATTTAGATAGAATTGATTTTCTCGAAAATAATTGTATTGTATGTTTTTTTTTAAAACATATTTTCTCACGATGAATTTATTTTATGCTGATAAAAAGCATATCCTAGATGCATTTCATGTATTTAAGGTTATTTTTTGCCCGATTCGGTTTGATTATAAAATACTATTTACCATTTCTCATATGGAACATATATTAAATGGTTAAAACATATATTCAATTAAATTCTAATAAGAAATACCATAACCATGTATTTGAAAACACACTTCAGAACAAAAATATTTTGAATTTAACAAATGTACATACAAAAACAAACAAAAGAAGAAAATTGGCCATTTGCGGCCTTTCGCATCAGTGATATAAAACGGCATTGTCGGTGATGAGCACAATATTCAATTCGATATGTATTCAATAAGTCTATTGTGGAGCTCAAAATCTTTGGCATAGAAGGCTCTACTATAAAATTAATAAATATTTAGTTTAAACATTTACTATCATCAAGACTTTTAAAAATAAAATATCTTTTAAATATAAGAAAGTATTGGAGAAATAAATCTTTAATTTGCATAAAATTGTCTATTAAATTTGCATAGACAAAGTGGAGTGAGTGCAGTGCGAGTCTGAGAGGTCTGAGTATATGTACAGTAGAGTGCAGAGATGCAGTGCAGATCTGAGAATTACAGTCTGAGATGCAGAGATACAGTGAGAGGAATACAGTCTAAAATCTCATATTAACACCTTATTGCTTGGTTGGGATTTAGTTACCATGTTACAACAGTACAGAAAGTGAAACAAAACGAGAGTACAAATACCAGAATCTCAAAATGTGAGCGACTTATTGCCTCAAAATACCATGATCTGAACCTATGAAAGTTTTTTTTTGTGGAAAAGTTGAGGTGAGCCCAAATTTCATTCAAAGAGAATTAGAATAACTAGAAAGAAATCGAGATAAGGGTTAAATTTAAATAACAACATCAAGAACATATATATAATGTCAGTGGGTTCGAGGGACAATTATTTATCAAACACAGATAGAGCTCCCACGGTTGTGCGCCATCCAATGGAGGAAGGGTGAAGGATCAGCATAAAACCACGAGACACCCAATCCATTTCCCACAACAGACATAAAACTTCGAATATGATTGAGGAAGAAATTCAACAGAACCAATTGCGCGGTGATACCGACTCAATAACCAAAACTCCACAAGGAAGAAAAAAAAACCATGAGAACCGGTGAATCGAGCAGATCCTCGTTGCAACCATAACTATGGAGGAGCTCATAAATCAAAAGAGAATATAAAATTCCATAAGAAACTTAGTCTCATCATAGTCTGTTGTATCACCTCAAAACCACCAACCCGGTGCCAAAACTAGATTGAAACATCATAGCAAGCGACAAAATTTGAGGCTCGACCATCAAGCACATGAGTAGGAAGAGCTCCCGCACTGGAAAAAATTGTTCTGCGACCTCAAAATGCAAATGAACATGCTACAATAAGCGACCTGAGAACAACGGAATTATCCTACATAAACCCAAATAACAAACGGTTTATCCCCCAAGCGAATGTCTTTGTCGAGAACAACTCGTCCAAATTTTATTTAAGTGTTTTTTGAGGCCAAAATCGCATAAAGTCGCCTAAATCTATTCATTTTTTGTCCAGTCCTTGTTGAGCCCGGTTGTTGGCTTCTCGATAGCCTCCATGTATTTGCAAATGAACATGCATGATTGACCTTTATTAGGGCCTTTTTCAGCTGCCATTTCTTGGGTTCTTGTCAAAATAATGGCCGATATCGAGCGAATTTAATCGCATAGGAAGATGGATAAGGTAGTGTGATCCCAGAGAACCCAAGAAGAGTGCATACCCCGTGAGAATGGCTTTATGTCGGTTTTGGCGGTCATTAAAATGACCACGTAAGCTTGATAACAGAAGTGTCAGTCACGATTATGGATAGGAGTAAGAGCATCGGCGGATGCACTTATCTGGTGACATCTTTGGATATACATCTGCTTTCTTTTAGCATATTGCTAATTACGCAGGATGCGGATAACATCTATAAGAACCACAGACTATAGGAATATCAAGAATGAATTGCGAGGTAATTTTGGAGGAGTAACTCACCCAATGTAAGCATGAAATGTAAAGGAATGGGACATACAATCGCGAGGGGTACTTCTCATACGGATATCTCGACGCGCGATCATCGGCGGTCTTGATCCATGATCATCTCCTGAAATAATATTTCCATGCAAAGTATCTCCCCATTATGTGACACATTATTTTGTAATTTTTTTTGAAATGAGCAGTACTTAGAATGATATGACATTTGAATCAGTGAAAGGAGGAAGATGTGGTGACTTACTTGTCACGGTCGAACGATCTATGAGTTGGAGCATCGGTAGAATATCTCGGATGGGAAGTCCGCAGCCGGTCAGTAATATATAGTTAGGTGAAATTAATTGGTAAAAGCTATATCAATTGTCATCTAAAGCTCGAGAATCGAACTTACGCTTACACCGGTGATGCTCCTCCACAACTACGATAGCCTTTGATGGCTCATCGAGAAATGCTCGCTGAATTTAGAAGGGTGAAACCACTGGTCATCGTATCACATTATTCATGAAATTTAACGTAATACTGCGCGGTGGGGTGGAGGCGGTCGGAACAACCACTCTTAGCGGTGGGCGTAACCTAAGCGGAGAGAACATAGCTTTCCTCTTCGCCTCATCGTGCCTTCACCCACGTCTGGTCGATGAAGGGATGATAGCGGTTGGATGCTTTAGCCTCCCCGGCCCGGCTCGATGGAGCTTCTCGGCACAAGACTCCAGGAGGCTTCCCTATGAAGGTCTCGAGAAGATTGGTCTCCTCTAGCGGCTTCCACTTCTCGGGGATGGAAGCACTCTTACTGACAAGGGTACACTCGATAAGCGTGAATGCCATCAATCATCGCCTTTTCTTGCATGGTAGGATGCCACAACTTCCCTCAACTCTCCCTCACACAAATAACCTATCTCTGCAGATCCTTGATTGGGGGTAGTAGCGAGGGAGCTAGACACACCTTGCTTGGGGGAATATCGGGAGAGATATCTGGGGAATCGATGAGCGGATGGCGGACAGCGGATGGCGATGTCGAGTTACAGATGGGGATGAGAGGATGATTCAATGAGCGGTCTCCTCTTCGATAAGTCCTCGGCGTAAAGGCGGACTATGTTAATCCAAAGATAGATATGACGACAAACAACATAGGTAAATGCATTACTTACGAAATGAATGAACATAACTAATGTCACGGCACAGTCTCCTCCCAAATCGTCGAAGGCAACATCGCAAACTTTATTTTAGGCCAAGAACATACGTGGTATCTGAGGGAAAATGGCGACTAATCTAATAATGCTAGCCGGGATCTACAACAAAAAATTTATCTGGTTAAATTGCTCACATCAAGTAAAACATAAGCGGTCGAACATACCATAAGAAGAGGGACAAAGCCACTCATGTAGCCTTCTTGTGTCTTCTTTCTTATAATGCCATTGAATTGATCGAAGGCAAATGGCCCCATTGTACTCGACAAATTTCAATATTATCGGTAAATTAAACTAGAAGCTACTCTATGGTTGTGGTATGCAAGAACAAATTTGAAATAAGAAAAGCATGTATGTACTGTAGAAGCAGTATCCGATTGCTCGAGCTTATTCTTATAATCGGTGAACTATATTGTGATGATGGGGATTCTGCCATAAAACTTTCTCCCCTTTGTTTGGCATCCCACATTTACTTCATCGGGGTGAAAGAAATGCGCCACCAAGAAAAAAGGCTTCTGTCGATGTCCAGGAAGGATAGAGGTTATGGCAGAGTCTTCTTTGCGATCAGTGTCGACGAATTGGTTGGTGAAGCCTTCAATATTTGATCACTTTGGAAGCGGTATAATATTATCAAATAATCTAATGGCACTCGGCACGCATCTAGCGTTATCCTTTGTAGACATCTTGAACTTCAAAATAAAGTTAAGGTAATGTCGAATATTAGCGGCATAATGGATTCTGGCACCTTAATATCCGGTATAGGGGTACAGTGCAGAGGGGTTGAGTACATTTGCAAACAAACATCTAAATTAGCTTCCAAACAACCTAAACTACTTCCACGGTATAGCGGTAAACATTGTCTCAACACCGAACAATCAAGAAAAATAGCCCAAAATCTCTCCAACATTGGGAGGTGCAGTGCAGTGCAGAGGAGTGCAGGTACATTCATTTCTCCACACACCCAAACACAACTTCCCATTATTCATAGCAGATTCTAGCCATAGTATGCCCTCAAGCGGTAAAAAATGGGTGAAAAAATGCAAAATCTCAAGAAAGTATAAGTGCAGTGCAGGGGTTGAGTACATTTGCAAACAAGCATAAATTAGCTTCCAAACAACCTCTAAACTACTTCCACGGTAGCGCATTGTCTCAACAACACCAATAATCAAGAAAAATAGCCCAAAATCGTCTCAACAGGGGAGATGCAGTGCAGTGCAGGGGTGATTCATTTTCTCCACGACACACCCAAAGATAAAACACAACCAGGTTATTCATAGCAGTTCATAGTATGCCCTCCACGGTAAAAAATGGTGAAAAAACAAAATCTCAAGAAAGTATAGAGGAGAGGTGAGAGGGGTTGGAGAGTACATTTGCAAACAAGCATCTAATTAGCAACTCTAAACTACTTCCAGTATAGCGGTAAACATTGTCTCAACAGACCGTCAAGAAAAAATAGCCCAAAATGGTCTAATATCAGGAGTGCAGGAGTGCAGTACAGGAGGTGCAGAGGTACTGAGTATGCAGAGGTATAGAGGTACATGGGTATAGAGGTATATAGAGTGCAGTGCAGAATCTGATTCATTTTCTCCAGCACACCCAAACCAGGAAAAACACAACTTCCCAGGTTATTGAGCGGATTAGCCATAGTATGCCCTCCACGGTAAAAAATGGGTGCAAAATCTCAAGAAAGTATAGAGGGTATTGTTGGGTTTGAGAGTGCAGTAGGCAATCAACAAAAATTGTCTCTAATATCAGGAGGGGTGGGGCGTCTGAGGTATAGAATGCAATGATGACGGTAGCCATATCTTGCATAAAAAACCACAAGAAAACTTACTTGATGGATTATAATGGACAAAGACAGAAAACCCTAAAATCTTTCAAGTTGTCGTGGAAAATCTGCTGTAACCGAGAATCAATTTGAAATTCACTAGAAGAAGCCTGATCGAGCGATGGAGGTGGAGGCAAACGTGAGCTCAGAAATTCTCTTCATTCGGCCAGTATTTACGAAGAATCCGAGCGCAGATATTTTGTTCCCAGAGGTTTAAGCGGTGTCGGTCGGGTCGGGTGTCTGCATGAAAATAAGCCGTTTTCCTTCTTACGGCGTCATTTTTTGTGGATTACGCGTGTCGTAATGCGATTGGAGTCTAAAGCTACGGACTCGGACATATTTCCCTGGAACTAGGGTGGACTGGTTTTAGGTATTTAGGGATTTAAATTGATTTTTTATTACTTGATCGACTTTTATGTGAACTTTACGTTGACACAATTATATGATAAATATATATCAATTCAAGATTATTCCGACATTTCGAACGCAATGACACAGTCCATTTCATGATCGGAGGCCGTTTGGTTCGAGTCGGCGTTAAATTGAGACAATTTCAACTCAAAATGCATGTCGCCGTTTTCAACCACTCGATTTCATGCAAACTTGTCCGAATTGAGTGCGAACAGTCTTACTTGATAGATTTTGATGTTTCAAAGCTAATGTCGCAATCAATTTTATGAACGGAGATCGTTTGGCTTATATCGGCGGCTCCTGACCTCGATATGCGTGTAGACACATTGACGACTCGATTGCTTGATCGGTTGATCATCAAGTTGTGTAATATTTATATTCTTATCAGTTTTGACATTCACGATGGCGAAGTCGTATCGGAGTCATTTGGGTCGACGGTGACATCAGCGTTCGATCTCGATTTCGCATTCTTTGATCATTCGACATTTACGATTTGCCCGAAGCGTGAGCGTTTTGTAGTTTTTGGCATTTCACAGCTATTGACACGTTAAATTCATGAACGAAGGTCGTTCGATCATTGTCACAACTTCCCGACTCCAATATGCGCGTCAACACATTGATAACTCAATTGCTTGATTGATTGATCGTTAGATTGTGCAATATTTATATTCAGATCAATTTCGACATTAACGCTGAAGTCGATTGCGTCTCGAGGTCATTTCAACTAATTTTGATTAATGTATTTTGAGCTTGATTTGCGACCGTCAAATTAATTCGAATTCATTGTAGGCAGACTACGACTTATGCATATATAAAGGTCAACATATTGTCAGTCCAATTAACACACTGTTAAACATGAAATAGTAAGAATAGAAATTGCCAATATTTTAATTATGTGAAACACATTCAAAACACCCCCTCCCTCTTTTTAAAGGTAAATACAAAATATTTTTTTATTTATATTTGAATAAATAAAAATAAAATAGAATAATCATAAATCAAAATAGAATAATACTAGTCCTTAACTTGAGTAACTATTGGTCGTGCTAAATTGACTAATGCATGTTGTTCTCGTAGCGAACTTGACTTCCTCAGCACAAAACTTATCGTGTTGGCTTAGGACTGGGTCTTTGAAAGCGCGCGGCCATAAAAATATTGCCTGATCTTGATCTTGAGGTTATTCGACTGTTACTAATATCTTTTTTTTAATAAAATAAAATCGGCATAGTTTCTTTTTCTCGGTATTTAAGCGAATTTAATCACAAATTCACACACATATATCACATATGCAAAACTTTAAATCTAATATTTCTTATTGCAACATGCTTCAATAAGTTCTCTAAAGTATTGTTATGAATATTTTTCTTCTCTCTCATATATATTGCGCTAGTAACTCTCTTTAGCTTCTTCTTTGATTTGCATATTAAAAAAAAAAAAAACAATTAATGACCCCTTTAATCCACATTTGTTATTATGTCTAAATTTTTTTGTTAATTTATATTTTCCTTTCATGTTTCTCAAATAAATACATAGAGGACGAATGACTTTTAAGCACTTTTGGGTTTATTTTATGATGAATATGTAATATGAAAATTGATTGATTAATTATATATTGCCCTCATTATAAAATAAATTTAATAAATTTTAAATAATATTTTGTCAGAATATCCTAAATTTCCTTTGTATGTTCCTTTATATTGTTATCTAAGATAATAGTTTTGTTGGGATGTAGATACATTTCATATAGTTATTATGTATTTACATAACTAATACTTAAAAAGTTTACTATTTACATAAATATCGCCTAAATTTTTAATATCATATAAAAAATATCACTATCATACTTTTTTTTAAGTGAAATATACATTTTCATATATAAGAAAATCTTATAGATGTAAATATCAAAATTTAGGAGTTATATATATAAACATATAAAAATTGTGTAATCTGTACACATAAATTTTCTTAATGTTTTTTTTTTCATATCACTTATATACATTTTATCTATTGGTGTACCTTTTTTTTTTCCTTTTATTATAAATTTTTAAATAATTAATGGTATTTTCCACCATTGTACATTGGATATATATATATATATAATCAATTATCACTTATAATTTTAATAATCATTTTAATATATGTTTATGTGACGATAATAGTTCATGGTGGCCGGAGGAGGCAGTATCATAGATTGTGGATGTCAACAGTCAATAAAACACTCATAGATTTTAAAAAAGTTATTTTCGAGTATTTAAAAAAGTAAAACATATATAAAAAAGTTGCTAAACAATTTTATTTATAAAAAAAAACAAAATAAAAAGTATAAAATTCTTAAACAAATCCTTAAGACATACTATAATAATTTATTCAATCATATGACAATTAAAATACATAAGCTTAGCTCAAATCATGAAAACAAGAAGAAGATGAATATATAGAAGATTGGGCTTCATCCCTCAAAAGTTTTATTTTTATTTAATTTGAATGTATCCCTCTCTCTCTCTCTCTCTCTCTCTCTCTCTATATATATATATATATATATATATATATATAAGATATAAATGATGCTTCTCTATGTTTCAAGATTAATATTGACATGACTTACTATAAAACTATTTTAATCTTAAATGAATTTCAAGAATATGATATGAACCCATATCCCCAAGCCAACAACAGACACACGAGAAACAGAAGAAGGCCGGATTGGCTAAAGGATTTCATGAGTATGGAGAAATTATAAAACAAAGAATAAATTACAACCTCAGAACAGAGAAGAATAAAGAAATAAAATAGAAAAGTATTACAAAACAAGTTAACAATAATTCCAGCTAGAACAATAAAAGCTCTCAAAAGACGAGAGAAAATACGACCAAATCTGAGAATTTACCCAATAAACAGACTACAAGCATCAAGAAGATCCCCAACGATATTCAGTTAGACAAAAGCCAGATAATTAACGGAGCATAACAAAATTGAGTTAACAGAATCATAGAAGATAGCTATCAAGGAAGAACATCAGAAAACTATAAATAGGGATGAGAACAGCAAACAGAGATGGGAAAAACTTTATCTCAAGAAACTCCTTCTCTGTCTCTAGCCTTCTTCCTCTTCCTCTGTCTCAAGCTTCCTCCATCCTCCTTGGACATTTCCCACGGTGGACGTAGCCGGAATCCTCTACGACCGGTGAAGCACCGGCTCTCTCTCCCTCCAGACCCATCTTCTCCAGTCTCTCGGATCTCAAAATGACGAATGGCTAGGTAGGTGTCGAATCCACCGACGCCTCTAAGACGCATCGATCCGGCCACTATTTTCCCTCACATCATCCTCCGCTCATCGACCTCGTAATCCACTCAAGCCATTAGAATATTAACTGATCAAGAAACACATCCAAGGGTCACTGGAATCATCCAAAGATTCCGACGGCCTCAAGCTCGTTTCAAAGACACTCGATCCAAAGTGATCGATCCAAAGCCAAGTTAACACGATCATCCAACGGCTCATAACGATCCGATCTATTTCCCCGCTTGAATCAGAATCCGGTTCCAATACTCGTGAGTCAACTCATCAACTCACTCAAACCAAACTGCACGAATTTAACACGACGCATCCATTCTCTCAAGCTCACTCACGTAATGTAAATTAGACGATTGGTTTCCTCGCTGATTACACACTCAAATAGATGGCACAAGACACACAAAGAAAAACTATGATGAATGTAAACAAGAATAAAATGATGAGCAAATGCAATCCATTACTCTAATACTAAATGAAGTATCCAGAAGATTATCAACAATAGAGAGAAACTTGATAAATTCTCTCAAGATCAACACAATCACTGTGTAAACTTCATACCCACGAGAATTTCTTAATCATACTAGATCTCAATTTCAAGCGACTAGACCGGTCAAAGTTGATATGCGAGATTCAATGGTGACAATCCCGAGGTTGGTATTTAAAGCCGAATCAATTTTTTCAATACTATAGCCTATCTGAAGATCAGAAGTTCTTAATTGCATCTGTATACATGGATGGACCAGCATTAAGCTGGTATCAGTGGATGCATCTTAATAAACAGCTTCACTCATGGACACAATTTAAAGAGCAAGTTATTCAAAGATTTGGCCCATCTTTGTACAGAGATTTAAGGGGTGAACTTGCTAAATTACAACAGAAAAATACAGTACAGCAATTTTATAATGACTTTGAGGAATTGGCAAATCATATCGGTATTCCACACAATTCTTACAGTTGTTTTGAATCGGTTTTACAAGATATAAAAGGGAAGTAAGAGCATTGCGACTAGCTCCTACAACAAGCCTTCAGTTAGCTAAAGCGATGGAGGGAGGCTAGCGATGAGTTAACAATGCCAAGAAACTACTGAGCATACCAAGCTCAACAAAATAAACAAAATCAAAGCTATCAACCACCTTTCGCCAACACCTCAATAATTCCAATCAACCAAAATAATGTGATGCTCAATAAACAAAACATTCTCATCCGGCCGACTCCAACACAACTAGATGAAAGAAGGAAGAAGGGATTATGCTTTAATTGTGACGAAGTATCAGAGGACATATTTGCAAATCAAAAATATTTACTCTAATAGTGATCAATGAGGATCAGGACCAGTATTTACAACAAGAAATTGAACCTGAATTACAAAATATATAAGAAGAATTTCTTGAAATCAGCCTCAATGCATTTACAGGTCAGTCTAATCCTAGAATCTTGAGATTACAAGGTTTAATTGGTAATAAAAAAGTATAAGTTTTGATTGACAGTGGATCCACCCACAATTTCATTCAATCAAAATTAGCAAAATTTATTGATTTCAAAGTAACTCAGTCTTTCAAGTGTTAGTGGGCAATGGGAAACTTTAAAATGTTGGGGCATATGTTCTAATCTCCTATTCAACTACAAGGCAATACTTTTATTCGATTGCTATCATACCCATGAGCGGATATAGTTTTGGAGGTTTAATGGTTAGAGCGGTTGGGTGAATGTACATTTGATTATAAGAAGGCGACAATGAAATTCTACCTTAATGGCAGTGGATATGAAATCTGGCGACAAGTGGACATAATTTCTCTTCATCAGTTCACTAAGTTGCGACAAAAGAAATAATATCTTGCTTCCAGATGAGTCAAATAGAGGAAGCGATTCCTCATAATAGAATTCAATAAATTGCCTTGAGGAATACAAAGAATATTAAGCACTTACCGAGTTATTTCAAAGCCCAACAGCTTATCTCCAAGAAGAAATATAGACCATCAAATCCATCGCAACGGAACTACTGTGAGAGTTAAAATTACAGTATCCACATTTCCGAAATTGAAAAGTTAATCAAAGAAATGTTGGAAAGTGGCATAATCGAGAAAGTATCGACTTTCTCTTCCCGATTATTAATCAAAAGAAGGATGGCACATGGAGGTTTTGTATAGATTATAGAGCCCTCAATAAAGTCACTATACTACAATTTCTATTCCAACTCTGAAGAACTCATGGATGAATTATATTACATTGTTTTCTGGACTGATTCGGTTATCACCGATAAGAATGGCAAGGAGGACATTTATAAAACGACTTTTAGAACTCATGAAGGACACTATGAGTTTTACTATGCCTTTGGACTCACAAATGCACCACATTTCAAGCTTTGATGAATGCAGTCCTTAAACCATTCTAAGAAAGTTTGTCTTAGTGTTTTTTGATGACATTCTCTGATAAGACCTTGGAGTTACACCAATATCATCTCCAAGAAGTCTTTGAAATAACTCAAACAACATTCAATGTTTATTAAACCTTCCAAATGCTCATTTGTACAAGATAAAATTGAGTATTTATTTATATTTTATCTGCACAAGGCATAGAAGTGGATCCCAAGAAAATTCAAAGCATGGTACTACTACTTCATCAAAGAATTGAGAGGTTTTTTGGGTTTAAGCGGCTATTACAAAATTTGTCAAAATTATGCAACAATTGCTTCTTCCCTAACCTCTTTGTTAGCCAAACGTTTCACGGGCAAAGAGGCAACAACTTTTATCAAATTAAAACAAGCAATGACGGTGTTAGCATATCAAACTTTGATCGACCCTTTATCATTGAAACAGATGCATCACAGTGCGACAATTGGGTTGTTCATACAACAAATCATCCTATTGCTTACTTGAAACAACTTTCACCGACCTTAAGGAAAGCATCAACATATGCAAGAGAATTGTATGTTATCGAAAGTTGCAAGATGGAGACAATACTTGGCAATAAATTTACTATCATCGATCAAAAGCATAAGAGAACTAATGCAAACAATTCAAACACACGACAAGGTTTTGATAAAATTCGGGATATGATTATACCATTGAATATAAACCGGCATTACAAACAAAGCGGTGATGCAGTCAGGAAAAATGTTTACAGAGACAACTCTTGAAGATCAAACGATCCTTAATATCATCCAACCTATCAATATATACTCAACAAGACAATAGTCTTATGCAACAAATCACAGAGGAGACAAAAGCTAGTAGGGAATTACAAGAATTATACAAGAAAATTTTTGAAAATTCAGAATTATTCCCTAAATACAGACTTGTAAAAGGGCTAATTCAATTCAAAGACAGAATTGTCATAGCAAAGGATTCAGAACTCAAAAAAATAAAATCATAAGAGAGCTTCATTCAACACCAATAGGGGAGGCATGGAGGCATCCGGAAGACTCGACCGAGTCACTCAACAATTGGAAACACATGAAAAAGGAAATTAAACATTTTGTATCAACTTGCCCTATTTATCAACAAGTCAAATATGATACACAGAGGCCAGCAGGGTTACTACAGCCATTACCCATACCACAAGACATATGGGAAGAGGTAACAATGGATTTCATTACTGGTTTATCCAAGTCTCATAATAAAACAACCATACTTAGTGGTGGATGACTATCAAAATATGCCCATTTTTGACTACCAAACAATTTTTTTGCGGTTTATATAGCTGATTTTATCACAGACATTGTTAAACTTCATGGTATTTCATAAGGAATAGTGTCAGACAGAGACCCTTTGTTTATGAGCAATTTCTGGCAAGAATTGTTCAGGTTAAGTGGGACTACTTTAAAACACAGCAGTGCTTACCATCCTCAGACAGATGGACAAGCGAGGTACAGAATCTAGAATAATATTTAAGGAGTTTTGTTTTGGACACACCTAAGGTATGGTTACAATTCCTACCATGGGCAGAATTCTCATATAATACTTCAATCAACACATCAACAAAGAAGACCCTTTTCAAATTGTATATGGACTTCCCCTCACTGTAATACCTCACAATGAGCTGACAACATCCAACACAGAAGTAGAAAGGCTGTTACAACAGAGAGACCAGATGCTACACCAAATGAAAACCAATCTACAAGCAGAATGAAACAAATGGTGATAAGCATAGAAGAGAAACTTGATTAAAAGTTAATGACTTAGTAGTCAAGATACAACCTATAGGCAGACTTTGTGGCGGGAATCAATACACCAAATTACAAAGGAGATATTATGGGCCTTTTAAAGTACTCTAAAAATAGGACACATGGCTTATAAAATTGAATTACTGCGACAACAAGAATACATAATGTATTTCATATATTCAGATTAAAACCATACAGACAAGACTCTAATATACATCCATCACAATTATCAGACCACTTCAGAGAAGGACAAATGCTTATTAAACCTATCAAAGTGTTGGACCATGAACTACACTCTAAGGATCAACAGATCAGAAGTCCTAATACAAGGGGAAGGACTTAGAAATGATGCCTCAAATGTAGAGAAAGAAATAGAAGAAGTTTTTTCTGATTTTGACCTTGAGGACAAGGTCAGGGTGGGGGAGGGGAGTAATGATATGAACCCATATCCCCAAGCCAACAACAGACACACAAGAAACAAAAGAAGGCCGGATTGGCTAAAGGATTTCATGAGTATGGAGAAATTATAAAACAAAGAATAAATTACAACCTCAGAACAGAGAAGAATAAAGAAATAAAATAGAAAAGTATTACAAAATAAGTTAACAATAATTTCAAATAGAACAATAAAAGCTCTCAAAGAATCGTGAGAAAATACACTGCATACGAATTTAACGGCCAATAAACATACTACAAGCATCAAGAAGATCCCCAACGATATTCAATTAGACAAAAGCCAGATAATTAACGGAGCATAACATAATTGAGTTAACAGAATCATAGAAGATAGCTATCAAGGAAGAACATCAGAAAACTATAAATAGGGATGAGAACAAAGAAAGAGATCTAAAAACTTTATCTCAAGAAACTCCTTCTCTTCTAGCCTTCTTCCTCTTCCTCTGTCTCAAGCTTCCTCCATCCTCCTTGGACATTTCCCACGGACGAGGAATCCTCCCACGACGGTGAAGCACCGCTCTCTCTCCTCATCCATATTCTCCAGCTCTCGGATCTCAAGAATTCGAAATGACGAATGACTGCTAGACCCGGCACGTCGTTCCCATTCGAAACGAGTGGCTTCTTCCACAAGCTTCATCAAACGGCAGAGATCTAATCCACCGACGCTCCTTAGCACGATCAAACGACCATTTTCCCTCAGCTTTATCATCCTCCGCGCCGATCGACACCTGTAATCCACTCAAGCCATTAGAATATTAGAACCGCGTGATCAAGAAACACATCCAAGGGTCACGGGGAATCATCCAAAGATCCGACTCCAAGCTCAAAAGACACTTGATCCGAGTGATCAGATCCAGCGGCCAAGTTACTACACGCATCATCCAACGGCTCATAACGCATCCGATCTATTTTCCGAATTGTAACTCGTTCCAATACTGTGAGTCAACTCATTGAACCTCACTCAAACCAAATCGACCAATTTAACACGGATCAGATCCATTCTCTCAAGCCTCACTTAATTACAGAAATTAGGACGTATCAGAATATTTTGCCAAAAAAAATCTGATAAATATTCATTCAAATAATTCTATTTTGAAAGATATAAAATATAAATTTTCATTTTAAACTTATTAATCAAGATAATATTTATTTAAGAATCAATTAATTTTAAAAATATACTAATCCAAACAAAAAATTAAGTTTATTTTACACAACTAATATCTTATTAACTCCATTTTTTAAAGAAGGTTCACAAATTATTTTAATATTATTTTAAAAATATTATTATTATTATTATTAATTTTAAAATAAAATATATTTTTAATATACAGTATGTACAAATATTATATATAAATATTAAATTTTAGATATTAAATATATAAAGATTATATAATATATATGTAAATTTTTAAAATTATTATCTAAATAACAAATTTTCATGAAATTTTATCTCATATTTTTTATTTTACTAAATTCTGAATTGCTTGATAGAAGCGTGAACATATATATACTTTATATAATTTAAAAAATAAAAAAATATTATTTTTAAAAATAAAATTTTTTTTTTGAAAAGTAATAAATCTATTTTAAGTGTTACATATGTAGTTCCCTGTAATTTTTTCAATATTGAAAATATCATAAATCCTGTTCGAAGAAGCGCAAAACTTTCTGCTGCTCCCACCCCCTCGCAGTCTCTCTATCGGGCGAAGGAGGAGCCCTAGGTTGATTTCTTCCCTCATCCCTCCTTCTGTAGACCGTGCAGCGGAAGGGAGTATGGTAGAGGAATACAAGGTGCGGCCTGTGAATTCTTTCTTTTTCGTCGACCCTCGATCGCGCTTCTATTAAGAGGTTAGTCACTGATTGCCTTCTCACTAATTTTTTATTTTTTTAAATTGTTTTATCCGTTAGTTTCTGGTGTTCCCTTGCATTCTTAGTTGCTTAGGGTTCTGCGGGGATTTGGGAAAGGTATCTTTTCATGGGGGTGAGGCAGGGGTGAGATTGTTCTATTGGAGATCCGCATGTATTACTCGACCTAAAAGAGGGGTTTTATACCGCCTAAGTTTGAAATCAATGGAACGAGTGACAATGCTTGTGTAATTGAAGGTTGAATTAAGTAAAAAACAAGAATAGCTTTGGATATCCTGAAGTAGAATCCTTGGCGTTGTTTTTAAATAGCATCAGCTGTCTGGGTATCAGACACCGGAATAGAAATTGCATGATATGGGCTATTTTTTGGGTGAAAAGTTATCAAGTGAAATTAACTGGGATAGTTAATTTCTTCTGAAAAGGTTAGTTACCTGGCATTTAGAATTTCGATGCCTCATGGTTCTGATGCCAACTGGAACGATAGTTACTGGGATTGAAGGCTTTAATTAAATAGTCTCTTTGGGAAAGTTCTGCAGTAATTTTCTTTTTTCCTAGTGAAACTATTTGAGGTATGTCATAGTTTTCAGAATGCCATTTGCATATGAGTTAATAATCAAGTATGATGAACATTGTATTTTTCCAGCTAAAATTTATGTAAAGATATATTTTTTTTACTTTGTTATTGTTCTAACGTCCTACAATTTAAATATTTGTTTGATTTTCCTTCCTACTCTTTGCAGGCTTTCTGTTTCGTCAATTCAGAGATCCTTATAACAAAAAAGATGAATGGGAATGGGAATGGGACGTTTAATTCCCAGATTTTGGTGGATAAGTTGGCTAAACTTAATAGTTCACAGCAAAGCATAGAGAGTATCCTTTCAATTTATGTTCTATCAGGAGGAGACACATGTCTATCTTTCTCTGTGGTTTGTGTTTTCTTTATTTCCAGAAAGGTTTACTTTACTGGCTTTGAATACCTTATGAATTACACTTTTTTTTTGGAGCAAAATAATTAAACCCTTTGAGCACCACACTGCCATGGAGGGTATAATTTATCAAAACTACAGAATATGCTGTGTAATTAGGTCTAAACGTGTTGCGGAAAATACCTTTATTTTCAATAATTTTACTGTCATAACTGGAATTAGATTAACATTTGTATTAAGGACATATAAAGGTTCATGTATCCTTTATATGTTTTGCTTTATTCAGGAGCTAGAAGGCCCTTGTTCAGGCCATTTCATTAACGTAATTAAACAATAGGTGTCTTGCTTATATCCCTACCTTAGGCATGTTTTTTAAAAAAGACCTATAAAACTTTTCATATATTGTTTTTCATTTTCTTTACTCCCATGCTATGTTATTTTTGTATTTCAGTTTCATTAACTCTTTCTAGAGATTGCAAACATTGTGCAATCTATTATCCTTTAGTTTTTTTCATTCCTTATTGTTACTTTTAAAACAAATGACATTTTCTCCAATCTGATTTAATTGATTCAACTCTCCTTCAAAACTGTTCAATATGGGATAGTATGATACATATGATGTATGCTCTTTCATCTACTTGAGATTTCATGATGAATGTGAAATTCATTTTTACATAGTCCTCATCATCCTATTTTTTGAATTATTATGTTGAATTTTAGGATAGTTTTTGTTCATTAAAACCATTCTTAGCATTTTGTTTAATGTTTACGGCATTTCAGTGTGAAATTCTTAACCAAATGAAAGCTTTATCACATTGGTGCATATTTCATAGAATGAAGGCAAGACAAGTTGTGGAAATATGGGACCGTCAATTTCACCATTCCCCACGTGAGCAGCGATTATCTTTTCTTTATCTTGCGAATGATATTTTGCAAAATAGTCGGAGGAAGGGTGTAGAATTTGTTAATGAGTTTTGGAAGGTTCTTCCGGATGCACTTAATGATTTGATTGAGAAGGGTGATGATTTTGGCGAAAAGCTGCTTTAAGACTGGTATGCTTTATATTCTAATTTTTATGTTATTTTCAACTCCATATATGGGGAATTTTGTTGCAAATCAAGAGTTGAATGTTGAACAGTTCTTTCTATGTACAATTATCATAACCCTCTAAAACAAAAGTTCTAGAACTTTTGCTATTGTTATTTATTAGGCACCAATTCCTGTATGCAGATCTATTTAATCATTCTTTTTCTGTTGTAAAGTTTAGACATTTTTTAATACTTCAAACTTTTCTTGTTTAAATGCTTATACCTCATATTGGACTATGAAATAAATTTAATCATTTTATTATTTCACAAATGCTGCCAGATTAAATTATCACTAGTGATATGCTTATCTGGTACCATTTGATTTATTTTTTTAAATATATTCTGTTATCTTATTTCTTTTTCCGTGCATTCAATTTTTATGTGCTTGAGAATTCTACTTTTTGAGGATAATAGAATGCATCCTGGCCTATTGTCTTGTTATGTATGTCTTTCAGCTTCTTTTCTTTGATTGAAGGTTTGACATTAATGAAGGCAAGGAAGCACTGCTTGCAATGTGATTGCAAGTATTGGAGTCTATGTTGACATGTCAGTTTGGTATTTGATGCCTTTCATCTCTCTAATGGAGCAGTTATTTCACCTGAAAAACATATAGGATGACGTCCATTCTAATTTTATTATTGTGGACCCTTCCCCAAATAGTCGGGATAATGATAATGATGATGGTGATGGAGTCATGATCTCATGATCCCCAATTTTGGAATTGGCTTGTCATAACATAATCAATAAAGGGGAAGAAATCCAGCTGTTAAATTGGAGTTATTTCTTCATTAACCACTGAGGAAATGACTGCCAATCTGCATGTTTGCAATGCTTGTCCATTTATAAGTTTTATTAGATTTGCATTCCCCTTGAACACGGATTGGAAAATTATCGCCTAATAATGGCCTGCAAACACGAAGTTGTGGTATTTAATCAACTATGTGTAATTGAGTGTTCTTTATGTACTCCGAACATGTGCGCTAGTTGCTTATTGATGATAAATGTAGATATATATTTTTGTGAGAAGATAAGGTGAATTTCCATGGGCTTTGCGGAGATTAAATGGAAATCTCTTTGGTATTTAAAAGGGTGACATGTTCGGGGAATATTTTTCAGAGCACAACAACAACAACAACAACAAGTCTTAATCCCACTGGGGTGGCTATGAATCCTTCGCCTCCATCAGTATTATGTGTCAAATTCTCATTTAATTCAAGTATACTAAGATCATTTTTATACATCTTAACCAAGTCTTTTAGGTCTACTCTACCTTTCTTAACATAAGAAATCTAATGCATCTACCTCCTAATCCCATCTGACTACCAACGCTTTATGTGGCCAAACCATCTAAGGCGATTCTCCCTAATCTTATCTACCACCTGAGCTACTCCAACTTTTTCGAACATACTCATTTTTCATTCTATCTCTAAGGGTAAAGCCACTCATCCAAGCATCCTCATCTCTGAATACAACTTAACTTATGTTTCTCTTTTATTGGCCAACATTCCGCACCATATAAGTCATTGCGTCTTACCACCATCTTATAAAATTTTCCTTAAGTTTAAGTTGAACTTTTCTATCACATAATGGATGCATTCCTCCACTTCAACCATCCAACTTGAATTCTACTAATAACATCTCCATCTATTTCACCATCATTTTGAACAATGAGCCTAAATATCTCAATCGCCACTCTTATTAATGACTTGATCACCCAAAAGTCACAACACTACCACTAAAACTTCTACAACTAAAATTACACTCCATATATTCGCTTTAGATCTACTTAAACTAAAACCTTTAGACTCTAAAGTTGACCTCCATAATTCAAGTTTCGTTGGACTCCTCTCTAGTCTTATCAACAAGAATGTCATCAAAAAAGCATACAGGTACATCTTCTTGTAAATGTCGTAAGAACATTCATAACTAAAGTAAAAGATAAGGGCTTAATGTTGATCCTGATGTAATCCAACCGAAATAGGAAAATATTTTGTCAATCCTCCTGTGTTTGGACACAAGTAAATGTTTCTAGTATACATATCCTTAATGACTTGAATATAACCAATATTAACTTATTTCTGTTCTAGAACTCTCCAAAGACATCTCTTGAGACTTTATCATAAGCTTTCTCTAAATCAATAAATATCATATGTAGATCCTTCTTATTTTCTCTATACTTCTCCATCAAACCTCTTAACAAATGTATAGCATCCATAGTAGATCTACTGCATGAAACCAAACTGACAGAAACTTAGATCACATCGTAACCTATGCTCAATTTCCTCTCCATAATTTTAATGTATGACACATTAACTTAATTCCTCTATAATTTGCACACTTGTGCATCACCTTTATTCTTAAATATAGAACCAACAAACTCTTTCTCCACTCACTGCATCTTTTTAGTCTTTAAAATAACATTAAAAAGATTTGTAAGCCAAGAAATTCGATCCCTAAACATTTCCATACTTCTATTGAAATATTATCCTGCCTACTTTTCCACATTTCATTTTCTTTAAAGCTTCACTAACTTATTTACTAATAATGATAAAATGAAATTCTCTATTTTGTTTAGTATTAAGGTTAAAATCAATCGATTTTCGATCCTTCATTGAAAAGTTTATTAAAATACCTCATCCACCTATTTTCAATATCTTTTCTAAGAAAAATACTTTATTATTTTCATCCTTAATACTCACTCAACTATATCTTTATTTATTCTATCTCTTTGGTTGCTAAGTTATACATACATCTTTCACCTTCTTTAGATCTAATCTATCAGTATAAATCACTAAAGTTAAATTTTTTGATCATATATTGCTTAGAATCTCTACGCCATTTTATATCTTTCCCAATTCTCCGAAGTTTTACATCTAAACCAAGTTTTATAACAACTTTTATTTCTTATCTTTTCTCGCATTGACTCACCACCAACTATTCTTATTGAAAAGTTTTTCCTTTGATTCGCCAAGCACATCTTTAAAAACTAATTTCACTGATATTTTTTCCCACATAACGTTAGCTTTCCTTATGAACATTCCCAAACTCTAATTTCAGAACTGCTTCTTAAAAATATTTTTATTTGTTTTAAGTCCCCATCTAATCCTGGTGACAATTTTAATTTATTTTTCTCTTACAACCTTTCATCTTAAAATCTAAAACTAATAAATCGATGACTTAAAATTTCACTTGGAATGACCTTACAATCTTTACAATCTAAACGATCTATTTTTCTTATCAAAAATAATCAATATGTGTTTACTAGATCCATTTTATAAGTAATAATGTCATTTCTTTTCTTAAATAAAGTATTAAGAACTACAAATCATGTAAAGAAAATCTAATATCATTCTACCTTCTTCATTACCCCAAATCCATAACCACCATGAATACTTTAAAATCTTCTACCACTCTACCAACACGATTTAAATCTCTCAATAAATACTTTTTCTTCAAGAGGTATCTTTGATTAATCCCTCTAATTCATTCAAAATTTTCTTTTACCTCCAAACCTACTTGAGGAGCATAGACATTTAAATGGACAAATGAGAAAATTGTGTGCACCAATTACTTTAAATAACCTAAAGACAACTAGAGCATGAGGTCATCGAGGGTCTGTTGTTTAATAATTTACAAAAAAATTATTGTGGTCACTCCTGGCTATGATATTGGGAACTTGTTTATTTGCTCATGAGGTCTTAGTGTGGCACAAATATTTAATGGCCGATGCTTAGAAATGCAGAAATAATTGATCCATTTTCATAAGGAGGTGCAAGAATTTCTTCATTTTAATATTGAGCGGCATTCACAAAATGTATGAATTACTGAATGGTTAACTAACAAAGCAAAGGTGTTCTCTCTGAAAAATGAAGGGAAATGCATGCCGTTTCTTTCCTATTTGAAACCCAGTTAGCCTTATGAATCCACTGTTTGGGCAAGTGGGTAAATTATCTGTTTTGTTCCCCCTTTTGGCAATGTTTTATTTGCTAGAACATCATAATGTATCAGGCATTTTTAACTGTAGGAGCTGATTGGTGGCATAATTGTGCTCAAATCATGTATGTTTTCCCTGAAAGGTGTCATGGAATGTCTAGATGCTTCAAAAATCTAAATTATCCACCCTTAACAATTTTTGCTTATCATTTTTGTTTTTGGGTCATGCCCAATAAGAAGATACATTTTATTGATGTTTCAACGCTTCAATGCTTCAATGCTTCAATGTTAATTTTTCACAATGTTTGAGGATCTTTGACTTAATAAATGCTTTTAGTGTGGAATCGTCTTAGTATTGTGACTTATAGTTTCATCCGGATGGTATGCTTTCTTTCATTTTTCTCCCATTTGTGGGGATCATTATCCATGCTCCTGATTTAATTCGTATATGCCATTTTTTTTAAAAGATGCTTTGGCTATTGGTTGTCTTCAGGTCGACATATGGGAGGATAGGAAGGTTTTTGGTTCTCGCGGGCATGTTCTGAAGGAAGAAATCTTGGGCAGAAATCCAGAAAACAGAAAGTCAAGTGAAAGAAGTACAAATTACAAGTTGGTAAGAATCTCCATATCACTCAAGTCTTCAAGTGTATGCATTCATGTGGCATTGTAGGCACGCATGCTTTTTGTATGCGTGACTACTACTACAGTTATTCTCATGCATTTTTAATCCCTTATTCCCTTTCGTGAACTGCAGAAATATCCTGGTGGAGATTTGCTTGAGAAGATCATCTCTGGTTATGAGCTTATCCATAATGACCATATAGATGAGGATGCCTTGCTTGGAAGATGTAGTACAGCTATCAGTTCCTTGGATAAAATGGACCAGGAGATTGGAAATGATCGCAGTTTAGGTAATTTGGCATTACTTATTTAATTAATATTTCTTGCAAGTATTATTGTAGCTTTTTTTCTCTTTAAGTTCCATTGATAAAAAAGTGTTTCTTAAGAAATTGCAAAGCATATCCAAGTTATTGTTCCCTCTTTCAGAGTTATAATGGTTCTTTCAGTGTTTGCTTTTTCTAGCTTTATAATGATACTGTAAACAAGGTGATGTGAAATCAAGGAACATGCAAATCTATGATTTGAAATCGTTTAGGCTGTGTTTAGCGGGGTAAAATGCCTGGTGCTTTTGGGTTTGGGTGAGATTGAGATTGTTTTTGGCCTTATTCACGTGATTTGAATGTTTCCATTCAGAACTATGGCCCTCAGTTGCCATCCAAACACAACCTTACTGTACAACTTTGGATGAATATTTTGATTAACTATTTCCTTGTGATTCTTTCTTTTTCATCATGGAAGAGGGTGTTCTCATTGTTAAAGATGGTCCTCATTGTGAAGGTTGCTTCCCTTTTTCCCTGTTCTTCTTTTGGTTGAACCTTTTATCTCTTTGTTTTTCTCAACAATCTCCATTTAATTAGTTTTCCTTCCATTTTTTTTACTTGTACTGTTTGCCTTCTTAAGTAGTTTGGTATAGGCTTCAAGGTTAGTATGTAGGTCGATGACTTGGACTTCTAGGAGTGGAAGTTAAGAGCATTCGTACTTAGGTTTTTGCAACTGGAGGAGCTATGTAGGAATTAGGGATTTAGAAGAGCATTACTTTAATCATTTTTTTATATTGTTGATCACCTTCTCTCATGCTGTCTTTCTTATCATCTCTCACTTTTTTTTAGGTGGCTTACAAAAAAAGAGATATATGATGTAAAGCTTGACATGCCATTGTTTCAAAGGGACTAAAAAAATTGATTCCTTGCCCTATGCTCATTATTATACTTTTGTTAGAGAAGCATCCTTTCCAACGTAACAAACTTAGAAGTCTGAAGTGCTCATTATCATCTCTTTTCCCTGTGTGATTACACTCACATGAAATACCTTTATCCCTGAAATCTGTGCTATATGAAGGTTTTTTAGGGTTGCCATGCTTATTGTTCAAAATGATAGATGGAAGAGGGTGGCAGACGATAGTTTGGGGCATGTGGCTATTTTTAGCATTCAAAGGTTTGCATGGTTGTTGAAAACTTGTGGTAGTGGAGGTTTGAAATTGTGTTGTTTTTACCTCTCCCTTTTGGAGTATGGAGAGTTTTGCACTTTTATCTCTTCTTTACGAGTTTCTTTCTCATTTTAAACAAGTAAAGAGAAAGAAGAAAATGGACTAAAGGAGGAATATATATTATTTTATTTTCTTTCATTGTTGGCCTTGTACTGACACATTAATAAATATATGCAAATTATTCATCTTCTACTACAAGTATTATAGGAACTTTTTTCTTGTTGGGCAAACAACTATATTTAAGGTTGTTTGGTTGGAATCAAAAGTTAAATAAAGTAAATACAAGAGTTTTAGATTTTGTGGTATTTGGCATGATGTAAAGTAAAATTTCAAAGTGATATAATGTATTTGTAATTCATCAAATAGTTATATTTTGGTGTATTTGGAATCGCCAAAAATTCCAAATACGGCCCAATAAGTGTTGTGGTCGCCGGTCACCGACGTCCCATCGGTGTCCGCCGTCGCCATCGACCACTACCACTTGCCGCTCTACCGCCGCTTATCGCCCATCGCCGCTTGTCGCTGCAACCGCCACCATTGCCTCCCAAAATCATCAAAATACTTTACATTATATTTTTTTTATCAAACAGAAAAAAAAACTCATGAATTTGTAAAATTGTCTATCACCAAATACATTGCATTCCTTTTACACTACATTCATTTTACACTGCATTCCTTTTTTAGGCAACCAAACAACCCCTTAAAAACTTATAAAATCTGTAAACATCATATTTGAATCAACTATTGAGAATAAAGAAAAAATGATATAAATCTTGAACATCTTACCTTAGGAATTTTTTAGTTCTTTCTTAAATAATACATCCAACCTCTTTAAACTAATTCATATATTTTGACTTAGTATATGATCTAGAAATATATTGATGAAGCCCTTCAATTTTTTCTTGAACTTTGAATGTTTCATTTATCTTTAACTTCTTTTCCAATTTTGAAAAATGAGTTTGTGCTTTTACTTGATCTTCTACTTTGGGTTTATCTTCCCCTTTGGGTTGATCAAAGATGAGCAACCTATCTATTTTAATTCAATTTGACAAGAGTCATTAAAATCTGTCTAATTATTGATACCTTTTGATATTCTTACAATTTGATATTCCTAATCATCTTAGATTTATCCATTGATGCGTTTGATTTAAAAAAAAAATATTTTTGACTACTCTTATCCTCTAATCATTCTTTCAATACTAGAAAGGAAGGTGCAAAAAGAGCTTGAATGGCCAAAGAAACCAACATACTAGTTTGGTGGGTGTAAAACTAGCTAAAAAATTATTCCGGGGAAAAGCTAACAATGACTTGTCATTTGTTGATCATGAACCTCGATATGTCATGGCTTGATGTACAAACCACAATAATTGAAGATCTATGAATTGTCATTTAACCTTCTAAATTTCTTTGACTTTCACTTCTTCTATTGAAATATGTCTTCTATGCTCTTCATTTTTCTCCTTCGACTTGATATGAAACTATAGTCCTTAAGTTTGAGATAGAGGGATTTATAGGTGACCTTAGGTTATCCAACCATGACCACTCCATCTTTTTTTGTCTAGGTTAACCTTTGGTACTTTAATCTATCTTATTCATTTACATTTTTTTTATCTCATGACTTGATTATCACTTTTTCCTACTTTTTCATTTTTTTTGGGAAATAATTCAAACCTTAGACCTTCATTTTAGAGATCAAAGGAAATACTACTTAACTAATTTATTGGTGGAATCTTAGAAGAATATTTCATATGTCCTTCATTGATTTTCTTTATTTGCTCGAAACTAAATTTCTCATGACATCATATTTAACTTTATCTTAACTATTTAGGGTTAACTTTATGAATTTTTATTATCTAATCATTCATATTGAGTGTTTCATTTGTTAAATTTATCTTGGACAAAAGTATTATCTTTGATGTATTCCCCTTCATAAGTATACCAATTTCATTGAGATGAATGTCCTTAGGCTTGTTGACATTGAGCAACCCATTTGTTTTGGTTAAATTGGATGCAATTCACTTTTGAGTTTGTCGGGTTCTTATTGTTTTTCATTCTTTTAACTTTGCTAGTTCTAGTTGGCAGTGGGCATTGCTTTCATCCATCAAATTTCATCAGCTTTAGACATTGACCTTGGTCCTTATGATTGTTTTTTTAAACCTTTGTTTGATTTTTTATCCTTAATTATGTTATTATTTTTTAATTATGGATTGACAAAGGATTTTCAGTAGGAATCGATAATTTCTCTAATATTTTTTGTTGTCCATGATAAATGATTGAATTATGGGCTTGCATTCAACCATGATTAACGACTAAGTTATGCGATGTTAGATTCACTACACACTCATAAGTTTAAGCGTAGTTGTGAATTCATTTATAAAGCCTTGTGCATTCTCTATCATCCATAATTTGTGGTGTAGTTGGTCGTAAGTTGGCCTATATTATATATTATCAGAGTAAATTTTGGATTTGAATCCTTTGTGTTGTAATTGGGCATCCAAGGTGGAAAGCGATAGAGAACTGCTAAGAGGAACAACTATCATGTCTCTTGTGGTCTATAATGATAATTTGTTCATAGTACTTTATTCAACTGTGAATTGAGTCTAAAATTGTGATGTCAGTAATTTAAAAAGATTAATGCCTAGATTTTCTCATGATATTTCAATTACGAGTTGTTTCTTGTTGAATATTCTTAACATGCCGATAGGATGACTAAACTATGTACGTCACTTTGATGGCTAATTAAAGAAATCGGCAAAGCACAAGGGTGTTCATTGGGAAAAGCATCTTACTCCAAAAATTTCAAGATAAGAGATTCATGAATAGCTTGAGGCTTATTTTTAAGCTTTGCTAATTGCATTTTTTTTACATCACATACTTTAAATGGAGAAGATTTTTGATCCAATTACAATTACACTATGTCAAACACTAATTGTCACGCCCAAGTTAGATATGCTAGATTTGTGACATCAATTTTGAAAGCCATAACATCGTAAAAAAAGTAGGCTGACATGGTGAACAGGATTTCCCTTTGTTTAACTAGTGAAAAGTCAACATTTAAGTTTGTGTAGCACACATCTTAGAGCTAGTTGAGGTGCTGCACACTAGTTTAGCTTGCATTGGATCGATTAGATCATTCAAACTAGGCATTAACTAAAATGGGGCTTCTTTATCCTTGGGAGACCTACTACTACTAGAACGTATGGTTTGGCCTTTAGGAGTAGACAAACCTAGTGGGAAAGACATCCATTACTATTAATCTACCCTCTTGAGCTATTTATGAAATAACCCTTGGAGAAGATGCTACAGTTCGCCTCCTTGGAGCTTGATGGTGATAATGAGGTGTGGGGTGGGCCACGTTTTTCTTCACTTTAGAGTATTACTAGAGACCTCCTCTCTATCATGTTTTTCTTCTTACTAGTGATTTTGATAGCAAATGATCTTCAACTACTATCAGGCATGGGGGGTTGGCGGAGGCCATGAGCTTACTGACAAGTGATAGTGAGGCATGGGGTGGGACATCCTCATCTTCACTTACACCTGTGCATAAGTGTTACACCGGCACAAATGAAGTGATTGAGGACCAAGCTTTTGCATGCATAACCTAATTCATGCCATCATGCTCGTTAGTGGATCAGATATACCAAATTTTTGTTGGACGAGGATTGATCCATCCTTTCCAAGTTGACAACATTATTTTTCTTTTGAGAAATATGTGATCTCTTGTTCGTCATGTATAACCAAGTAGCATTGTCCTGATACCTAAGGGGTGGCATATGTTTGACACAATATTTGAATTTCACTGAACTTGATTGCATGATATAATCCTATATAATGTGATCATGTCTAAAACTTTGTTTATTATTAGGCAATGAGCTCCATGCCCACAACAATTTTTTACATTTTTTTTAAGAATTCTGACATTGTTTTGACACTTATTTTTTTTAAAGTAATGATGGAAATTATGTTTTAAAATATTAGTAATATTACCTACTTATGGTATAACATTATTTCACATGTAAAATTACATTGAAGTTAGGAAACATTTGGATCCAAGTAACAAAGCTGTTTGTGGATCATCACCTATTTGCTAGATTACTTCTTGTTGATAATTTAATTGGTAGAAATGGTCCGAGAAATGAATTTTTCAGGATACTTGTTTTTTAATGTTAAGTTGTCAAGCATTTGATTAGGAATAGATAAGTATTGTCCTTGGAAAATCTAATTGTTGGAGATTCAACACAACATAACCCAACACAACCTCTTTTCTTTGCTCATGTTACTCCTACTAATTATATTATTTTATCATCGCATTTTTGGCGATGACATTGAGAAAAGATAAAAATACTACTTTGAAAAATTATTAAATGGTAATTTTAATGAACATATTATTTTAGTGGAGCATTATTAATAAAATAACAAGGCATTACATATTAATCCAAAAAAGAGAAATTAGGTTGACTGGATACATGTATATAAAAGTTTATATAAAAGTTTAAGTTCAAATGAGATACCTGTTATGAGATATACTACAGTTGTTTTGTTAACACATCTTTGCAATAAAATTTTGAAGATTAAGAGAAAACCAAATAATTGGAGGAGTATTTTAGTATCATTATTTGATAGTAAAAAATATGGTCAAGATTATAATATTTATAGAGGAATTAAAAACTTGAAAGTTGTACATCATGGAGAAAGTGATATAACATAGACTTAAAAATTTTATATTAATTTGAAAGGATTGATTTAATGTTATGCCTAAACGATTCACTATAGAAGTGATTTTTTTATTAAGACAATTAATGAAAAATATAGTAAGCAGAGAAACAAATTTATGTGATTTTATTGATCCTGAAATGACTTATAATTGAGGACTAGGAGACTTGATATGGTGCACAATAAGAAAGTAATGAATGTGTCTAATGTATGCCAAAGTTATTAAAAGTATATATGGCGAAGAACTGACTAACTATTAAAATATTTGTGAGTGTGACTTGGTATATGCTTTTGCATCAATAAACATCAATTATTTAATAGATAAATTCTATCATGGATATTTAATTATGGTAAGATTATGCTAAGGTTTATCATCGATTTCATACATACATACATATGTATGCACATACACATACATACCTATCTACCTACCTATGTCCATATGTACATACTTATGTATGTTTGGAGAAAATGTTCTAAAATTATATTAGGCACTATTTTAACAGTTATTAATTAATTTTATTAAAATATAAAGTCATACCTATGTGTGATAGGCTTAAGTATCTTGAATCTATTGCATAAAAGAATGGAGATATATATAAAGACATGATACCTAGAGTTAAATGATGAACTGTTAAAATAGAGAAAGTTGCTTTGGAGAATTGTGTGATAACATCATATCATGGAGACCAAAATGTAACTTTTATAAAATTGTTAAGTTAAATGGTGAATTGTTAAAATAGAGGAAGTGTCTTAGGAGCATTAGCAACAAGAGGATATCATGGAGACCAAAATGTAATTTTTATAAAATTTGCGATTGGGTTGCTAGATTGTTTAGATCCAAGCATTGTGGAGTAAAAAAAAAAGAAGTTATTGATTGCTAAGATGAGTATGATGGAAATGAGAACTTTAAGATGTTTGTATGGCAAAATTTGAGGGATAATTAAGGAATGATTATAGGTGATTGTTGTAGCATCTGTTGAATGCTAAGGTGGTTGCCCTTTATATGTACAATGAAGGATAGAAAAGACATCTATTAGATGGGTGGATAAAATTAATATCAAAGGATTGTGAAGGAAAATAAGTTGACTTAAAGTAATATGGATGTGCAGAAGTTGAAAAGGATCTGCAAAGAATATATTTAACAACTCGTGAAGCACTTGTCTGAAATAATTGAAAAGTGTGGATTCGTAATACTAACCCCAAATACTAAGGATAAGGCTAATGATGATGATGGTAATATTTTGAATTTTTTTTTGTGAGAGAATTCATTTACAATCTTGCCCTCCTTTTAACTACTGATAGGTAATATCAGTGGATCTGGAGCTATTGAGGAGTTGAAGGGGTGGCACAACATTCTGAGAGAATGTGTTGGACAATTAAAGGTTGCTGAATCATCAAGGATAGCCCTACAGTCTCATTTAAGAGAAGCACTGCATGAGCAGGTGAGTCAAATGGTGTTATTTCAATCTTTAAATAAATGACCATAAGCTCAAGTACCGTTGTTGTTATATTATGGTGCCTGCATGAAACCTCATTCTCATATTTACGTGATTATGTAGGAATTGAAGATTGAGCAGGTCCATGACCAACTTCAGGTATGTATTAAACAGTGTTAAAACTTCAATGTTTTTTTTTTAAACTTTATTTAATATATATTTTTTTTTTGGCATGGGCAGTTAAAGCTGCATTTCCAAATTTCTGTTTTATTTATTCTGCAATCATGCATGTTCATAAATGCTGGGATCAGTAATTCATCTTCTATTTCCAATCGTATTGGCTGGACCATTGCTTAAAGTTTTTGATTTGTAAAGCAAGTCAAACTCCTTGTTAACTATGACTAGCTTTGAAATCTGGACCCATTGTATCTAAAGCTATAGCATAACCCTAACTATACTTTTCAATTCAGGTTTTTTAATATTTTGTGAATAACTTGCCCATCACTTTAATGATATTCAAAGAGTGATTGAGAATTAAAAGAATTGGTTAAGGATTGAGTTATTATATTTAAAATGATTGAGAAATTGAAAAAAATGGTTTAGTATATCATTCCTATATTTGTATATAATTTATTTAATTTTACAGGAGCATTTATATGTAAGATACAAAATAAGGGAATAATAGTTACAAAATTATTACAATAGTCCATGAATTGATAAGCAGGCAATATGGATCTCACATATTAATGAGGTGGCAATATAAGAAGAAGAAAGGAGGGTAGAAGTCTTGGTGATGGATCTCAGTCGGCAAAATTGATACAAATATTTCCCAGCTCCCTTCAAGTGAATGAATGAATTTTGTCCATTTCAAGTTTCTCTGATAATTTATGAAAGATTATCCCTAATAATGCTTTAGTGACAATATTGGCAAGTTATTCATTTGTGGTTACGAATGAAGTACATATTAGGCCACTGTCAAACTTCTCCTTTATTAAGTGTCCATAAACTTCAATATGTTTTGTACGATCATATTGCATAGGATTATGTGCAATATTCATGGCTAACTTATTAGCACAATAGAGCCTCATTGGATATTTCCATTCAACCTGTAAATCTACCAAGATAAATTTTAGATATAATAATTTACAGATTCCCAATGCCATGATCTAAATTTAACGTATGCACTAGATCTTGCTACCATATTTTATTTTTTTACTTCTCGAAGTTACGAGATTGCCTCCTAAGAATGTTTAATGTCCAGCAATTGAACTTTTATTAAATGTATATCCTTTACATGCATCATTGTATACTTCAAGAGTCAAGTCATCCCCTTTTTTAAATATACTTTTTTTCACTGGGTTCCCTTCAAATATGATAAAATTTAATATAGTCCCTTAAGGTGTGATTTTTTTGGTTGTGCATGAATTGTCTCTTCATGCCAGCAATGTATGTAATTTTAAATCTAGTATGTGATAAATATATTCTATATACTAGCTTAAGGTGTGATTTTTGAATAGGATATTTTTTTCAACCGCCTTTTTATCTAGAGCATCTCTAAGTTTATGATTAAATTTCATGGGTTTCTCGATAGGTTTGCATCCTAATTTACCTGTTCCCTTCAACAGGTCTCTGTTATGTATTTTTATTGTGATATGAAGATTTCATGCAAATGATATGCAACTTTATGCCAAGGAAGTATTTAAGCTTGCTTAATATTTGAACTTTTAACTCTCGAGGAATTTTTTTCTAAAAATCTTCATGCTTTTCAAGTCACCGCCTATCTTGATAATATCAACATAAATTAGTAGGCAAAGACTCCTTTGTAGCTATGTTTCACAAATTTATGATATTCTTCACTTTATTTGTAACCTATGTCGAGTATTGCCTTGGTGAACACCTTTCAAACTTGCCCTTGGAGGTTACGTTAACCTATACAAAACATTTTAGCATATCTCTATTTTATTCTTTATTTGAATCAAATCCTAATGGGACCTCCATGTACATACTCCTCCAGGTCACCTTGATCACCATATAAGAAGGCATTCTTTACATTTAATTGGGACGAATTTGTGTCAATGCAGTGATGAAGGCTACAATTATAAAAAATATGGGAAATGAAGAAAGAGAGTTGTGGCAATGATGGCTTGCAAGTTCTAGGCAATGCAACAATGAAGGCTGCAACTTATGGAAATGCTAAAAAAACCAGGGGCTCTAATACCATAGCAAAAATTGGAGAGGATTTACTTAGATTTTCATTGCAGCATTTATGCAACTTTAATAGGAAATATATAAAATATGGAGATAATAATTATAGTAATCCATGGTTTGATGATTAGGCTGTAGAGTTCCCATAATCAATGAGGTGTTAACAGAACATGAAAGAAAGAGAGCAAACATCTTATGAGTGCAGGTTCTAACTAGCAGAAGTTATGCAAAAATTTCATAGAAAATTAAGATATAGAAAGGATTATTTCACATTGCATGAATTAAAGAGTCTATATGTTGATCACTTATTTTAGAATGATTAATATTCAATATATTTAATAATTGTTATAGGACATCTTATATTGTAGTCTTGTGTTTTCAAACAATAACTGCTTGTCCTTAATGCTAAATGTTTCATTTACTCTCATTTCACATTAAAAGATCAAGGTATCCTGACAAAATATGTTATTAACCTTTTTCTCATTCTATCCCTAAAATCAACCGAGAAGTGATGTGAGGAGATGGCTGGTCAATGGATGATGTCCATTCTCTCTTTATATGGTATGTACCACCCTTTTCATTCTCCTTTTCTATCCTGCCCATTATATCTTAAACTTGCAATGCGGCTAGTGTGTGTGACTGTCTGTCCAACCACCATTCTCATTCTCTCTCGTCGTAATTTTCTCAAAGTTGCAATTGTATTTTCTGTGCAAGGCAGCTGTGTTTGATGTGATTGCTCCTTGCCACCACTTGCTAAAATAACTATTGTAAAATGAGTAATAGGGGTTGTAAGCGGCATTGAGAGGATCTAACTGTGCAACATATCAAAAATTGTAGGATCAAAATGCAAGTTTGCATAAATAAGGATTTAAGGTACTTTGGTTCTGAAATTATTAGGATACTATAATCTTCAAGTGATTGAATTTAGTAGAAGATATTAATACCTTAGAATAGACAATAGGAAGACAATACAAAAATAGGTCTCAAAGTTTGGTGTTTTAAAAAATAAAAAACAAATCTGTAAAATATCAAACAAAAAAGTAGTTGAAACTGCAAAATATCCAATTGATTGTTCGGTGTTTGAGATTGAGATACGAGTTATTCCCTTCAAGGTTGCCATAACTCAAGTGAGGGCCATACTTGTTCCTAGATGATGATATTTGAATATTTTCAGCTGTACTAAGATAAAATATGGAACTATGGAAAATATGTTTGACTCTCGTTCTCTTTTCAATGATTAAGACACATGGATCTGAATGCTGGGATAGGATTAGAACGTGGTGGAAATAGGATGGTATTTGAGGATTGTGATTGTCATCAAGAAACTAATGGCTGACATGTGATTATGTGAACTGGTAGATCTATGTATAGTCTCGAATTAAATGGTTTTGGTTTGATAGAATGAAATTGCATTCCAAGTCTGGAGGCTAGAATAAGCATTGTGGGCCATTTTGTTTCAAAGTGTTTGGAAGTGGTTAAAGCCAGAGTCCTGAATGAGAGTTTTAGTGATGCCTATTATTTTTGTGTGAGCTTAATTCTTGTTTTTGCTTGTGTTGTAGCGGGTTTCCCTTTTCCTTATTTTGTGGAGTTTATCTTATTTGTTGTTATTTTGAGTAAATATTAAAAACTGTAGATATTATTGTTAACTTAATATTAGTTCATTATGACCATATTAAAACAATTTGAAGGTGATTCTCAAGACCCTCAGTACTTGAATTGCTTTAGAATCTCTGTGAAGGCGAGCTTTGAAACTAAGAACTCTTTCATCTATTTTCTATGAAATGTACACTTAAACTAGATTTCAAAATAATTACGCCAAAACAAACTAAACCTATATACTTCCAAAGGCTAATGCCCCATATGTGAATGAAACTTTTAATTTGAACTAACTGGTTAGAATAAAGTGATCAGCAAATCAGCCCAACCAGTTAGTCATAGTGAAGCTTTCTTCTCCAAGGAGCAAACGGAAAATTGGGTGTCATATCCTTCCCACTTTATGGTCTCTCATATGATCATTCTGTAGAAAATAGACCTGAAACTTCATTCTCTAATGTGGAAAGAAAATATGTCAGCCACCCTTGATATTCAGCCAATCCATGTGTTAGTGTTTTCCTGAGGTAATCCAACACTTTCAGATGATTAGATGGGCATGCAGTGCAAAATACAAGAAAAATATGTAATATCAATATATATATATATTTTTTTGATAATGATGCTATTACTGTAATGCAAATCATATGCCTGCAAAGATTTGAATGGAAGCCAATGGGTAACAGTAGAGTTAATTTGCTACCTTGGATGATTCATGGAAAATAACATGATTCAATTCTGTATGAATCAATAATAGATCTCTCATATGGAGTTAAACGGTGAAGATAGGGCCATGAATTTCTGTCTCTTGGGCCCTCCTGAATACCTCAAACCTGCCTTTAGTCAGGAACAGGCAAAAATACATGTTGGGTTTTCGTCAATTGAGACCTACTAGCACTAGTGTTCCACCTCTTCCCTTTTTCTTCACTGCTGCCTCATTGATCTGTGGGGCTATTATAGTTATTTTGTAGTTTATTTTATTTCATAATTTTGTATATTTCCTATTAAATCTATAGTAAGATTATACCAGTTTTGCAAAAATGTTGGGATGGAAGACAATCAATTCTCTCATATTCTTGTCAATGCCTTAGGCTTTTCTTTTATTTGTATTGTTATAATTGCCATCTTCATTGCTACATCATTGTAATCTTGTAGCCTTCATTGTCGCATTGTCTTCTTCCACCTAATTTTCTCATAGATGTAGTCTTACTTTTGTCGTTTCTTTTGCAAACCAATTACTACCATTGATGCCATTCCTCGGACAGCAATAATACCCATGTTCCTTTGGCCTTATGTTTATTTGAAACTAAAGATGACAATCTCCAAAGGGAGAATTGCAAAGCATCTATTTAATAGATAATTCAAATATAAATAATTATCGTAAATGATCATAATTAGTTCATTCCTTCTTGAAGAAGGGAGGAAAATAGGATCATTTACTTGAATCTGATGCAATAAGCATCGATACAAACACGATAGGACATAGATATATGATTATGTCTATTGATAATATAGGATATAAATATGCATTCAATAGGACATTATAATGTTATATCTTAAAATTATAAATTATTTAGTAATTGCACAATTTAAATAAGTATAAAATAAATTCATATGATAATAAATTATATTTTAGTTTATTAGTTATCTTAAAATCCATTAAGAAGAAATAGTTACATGATAAAAATAAAAAATTAAACATAAGTATTATAAAAATATAGGAAAGTAGAACAACAACAACAACAAGCCTTTATCCCACTAAGTGGGGTCGGCTACATGAATCCTTCGTCTCCATTATCCTATTATGTGTCAAATTCTCATTTAATTCAAGTATACTAAGGTCATTTTTTATACATCTTAACCAAGTCTTTTTAGATCTACCTCTACCTTTCTTAACATAAAGAAATCTAATGATCTACTCTCCTAACTGGTCATCTGAAGACCGACGCTTTATGTGGCCAAACCATCTAACAACTCTCTAATCTTATCTCGCCATGGAGCTTCCAACTTTTTTCGAACATACTCATTTAGCATTTTATCTCTAAGAGTAAAGCCACTCATCCACGAGCATCCTCATCTCTCAGAATACATAACTTAGTCTTATGCTTCTCTTTATTGGCCAACATTTTGCACCATAGTCATTGCAGTCTTACAACCATCTTATAAAATTTTCTTAAGTTGGTTTAACTTTTCTATCACACAAATGCATGTATTCCTCCACTTCAACCATCCAACTTGAATTCTATTAATAATATCTCCATCTATTTCACCATCATTTTGAACAATAGAGCCTAAATATTTGAATTGCTCACTCTTATTAATGACTTGTTCACCAAATGTCATAACACTACCACTAGAACTTCTACAACTAAAATTACACTCCATATATTCGCTTTAGATCTACTTAAACTAAAAAAACCTTTAGACTCTAATGTTGACCTCCATAATTCAAGTTTCTCTTGGACCCTCTAGTCTTATCAACAAAAGAATGTCAAAGAAAAGCATACACCAAGGTACATTTTCCTATAAATGCCTAGTAAGAACATCCATAACTAAGCAAAAAGATAAGGGCTTAAAGTTGATCCTTGATGTAATCCAATTGAATTAGGAAAATATTTTGTCAATCCTCCTTGTGTTTGGACACAAGTAACACCTCTAGTATACATATCCTTAATGACTTGAATATAACCAATATTAACTCCTTTCGCTCTAGAACTCTCCAAAGAACGCCTCTTGAAACTTTATCATAAGCTCTCTAATTTAATAAATATCATATGTAGATCCTCCTTACTTTCTATATACTTCTCCATCAAACCTCTTAACAAATGTATAGATCTATAGTAGATCTCATGAAACCAAACCGCAGTGAGAAACTTTTGTATCACATCATAACCTATGCTCAATTACTCTCTCATAATTTTAATGTATGACACATTAACTTAATTCTTCTATAATTTGCACACTCTTGTGCATCGCCTTTATTCTTAAAGATTGGAACTAACAAACTCTTCCTCCACTCATCTGACATCTTTTTAGTCTTTAAAATAACATTAAAAAGATTTGTAAGCCAAGAAATTCCTTGATCTCCTAAATATTTTCACACTTCTATTAGAATATCATGTCCACTTTTTTTCACATTTCATTTTCTTTAATGCTTCTAACTTCGATTTACTAATCTGACGATAAAAATAAAATTCTTTATTTTTGTTTAGGTATTAAGGCTAAAATCAATCGATCTTTTAGATCTTCATCAAAAAAATTTATCAAGATATCTCATCCACCTATTTTCAATATCCTTTTCTAAGAAAAATATTTTATTATTTTCATCCTTAATACACCTCACTGAACTAAATTTTACTTCTCCTATCTCTTTTTGGTTAACTTATACATACATCTTTCACCTTCTTCGATATCTAATATATGTATAAATCACTAAAATTAAATTTTTACCATATATCTTTCTTAATCTCTATACGCCACTTTGTATCTTTCCCAATTTCAATTTTACATCTAAACCAAATTTTATAACAACGCTTTATTTTTTATCTTTTCGCACACTCGACTCCACCACCAACTATTTTATTAAAAGAAGATTTTCTTGATTCTCCAAAGATATTTTTAACAACTGCTTAATTTCACTGCTACTTTTTCCCACACATAACATTACTTCCTTATGAACATCATAAATTCTAAGTTTCTCAGTAGCTTCTTAAAAATATTTTTATTTACGTTTTTAAACGCTCTCATCTAATCTAGACAATAATTTGATTTATTTTTCCTTTACAATCTTTCATCTTAAAATCTAACAATAATTGATGGGTGACTTAAACTTTCACTTGGAATAACCTTATAATCTTTAATTTAAACGATCTATTTTTCTTATCGAAAATAATCAATCGTGTTTACTAGATTCATTTTATAAGTAATAATATGTTCATCTCTTTTTAAATAAAGATAACAACTATAAAATCATGTAAAAAAAAAATCTAATATAATCCTACCTTCTTTATTACCATTTAAATCCATAACCACCATGAATATTTTAAAATCTTCTACCACTCTACCAAATGTCCATTTAAATCTCCTCCAATAAATTTTTTTTCTTGAGATCTAGATTCTTCTAATTGATTCCAAAATTTTCTTTTCTTTTACATCCAAACCTACTTGAGGAGCATAAATACTTATAACATTAATAATCTTAAGATCAACAATAATCTTTTTATAATTCTATATCCACATCTATTAATATTTATAACATTATCTTTCAAACTTTTATCTATAATCACACCTACACCATTCTAACTTCTACGCCAATACCAAAGTTTAAAACCTAAACTATAATCTCTTTCTCCCCAACCCATTTAGTTTCTTGAACACATAAAATATTTATCTTCTATGAACCATAATATCTATTAATTCCATTAATTTACCTGTAAGAGTACCTATATTTCAAGTTCCTAACCTAATTTTAGTTTCGGACTAACTTCTTTGCCAGATCCATCCATAATGGAATCCTTGCTTATTTAACATGCATCTCGTGCACATTTTCACTATATTCGTTATAGGCATACGAGACGCTCTTGCATTAACACAATGATTTAAAGGATTCATGGCATGATTATTTCGACAAGTTTTATGCAGGCTGTCGACTACCTATCGCAATCCTCTACTGTTTTCATCCGGACTTGGGACCGACAAAGGTAGTGTTATAGGAAAGTAGAACAACATAAGAAAAAATAAAAGTGGTATTTAAATAATACATTTTAAAATAAAAGAGAAGTATTTACTTGAATTATTTCTAAAATATCTTTTTGAAGTTAAATTTATTATTTAGGATATGTATAGGTCATACTTTTGTATTAATTAATTAATTATTTATAATTGGATATGCAGATGGCGTGCTCGATACGTGTTGGGTAAGTGTATGTGTCCAACATGATGTATTTTATTATAACAAAGTATCAATGCATCATTGATCGGATCTCATCATAGTGATCTTACATTCAATGTATTCAATGTTTGGGATGGACGAGACTCTATGTTGATGTCTTGCTTTTACTAGGTGATGCTATCCAACTCTTGAAGCCTATATAGATGTCAATTATGCATGTTATATGGTTGATAAGAGGATAACTTCATGATACTGCACATACGTAGGGGAAACTCTGTGACTTGGATAAGTTAAAAAAAGTACAGTAGCAAGATCTAGTGTAGAATTTGATTTTGGATATATGACACGGAAAATTTGTGAAATGCTATGACTGAAAATTATCATGAAATGTTAAAAATGTTGAATAAAAGGTATAATAAGGCTCAATTATGATAACAAGTTAGTTATGAATATTGCATATAATGTTATAAAACATGATTATACAAAGCATATTGAAGTTAATAGAGATTTTTTTAAAGAAAAAGCTTGTGAATATGTATTCTACTCGTAGCCATAGGTGAATAATTTGCAGACATTCTCCTTGATGGATTATTAGGGATGGTATTTCAAGAATTATCAGAAAAGCTTAGAATGGGCCATTCATTCGCTTGAGTGGGAGTGTGAAACACCCCCAAAGTCTAGTCTCTTAGATCTCCATCTCATAAACTACTGTCTTAACCAACAAGACTTATGCCTTCAGCTAGGAACGACTTACACCATTCTTCTGCTTGCTTTTCTTTCCTTTTGTTTCCATCTCAACAATTTGTTGTATTCTTGCTGCCTACTTACCAATCTATGGTGTACTATTGTAATTCTTTTGTAGTTAATTATATTTTGTATTAGAAGCTATCTAGGATCACGTAGATTTTGCATAAATTTGGAATGAAACACATGACCAATTCTCTTTAATTCTTGTTTTAATCAGATCAGATAAAGAACCATAATAGATTGGAAGGTCATGCAGAAAATTGATAACCGGATTTGTGGTATAGCTGAATAAATAAATGATTGTGCTTAGCTTTCACTTCGAAGGAAGTTATAGATTTCACGTCAGTTTTGAGATTACTTGTTTCACGGCTATGCAGCATAGCAAGGAAAATCTTCTTTTCAAAGCTTTAAATTTTCATTGTTGGCTCAACCCTTCTGATATTTTTATTGGTGAATGTTACTGAGGGAAATTGATATTGCAATCCTTAACAATTAAAATCTAATGTTTAACTTCCTCCCTCCCCTCTCTCTCTCTCTCTCTCTCTCTCTCTTAGTTGGAGTTTAGTTCATCATTACTTAAGCAATATTATGATTTAGTTTTTTTAAAGTATTGGGTTTTGGACATGATTATTGTCAACTTTATTTTTCTTCTCCTATCACATCCTTCCTAATTTTCTTAAAGAATGGAGAATATTATTCAAAAATTGATTCAATTTGAGCATTTTTTTGGGCGGTATGAGTGATTTGACAGAGGTATAATTTATTAATATTCTTTAGCATATTGTAAACACCCCTTGTGTTTGGTCCAAATTTTAGCTATTTTGTTTTATGATAAATTTAATCGATGTTGATTCTTTATATGTTCCAAAGTTGAAAAGAAATTTTATAGTAACAACAACATGATTCCCTTTAACTAATGTTTTTGTTGATTGGATTGTCGTTCATGTTGCATATTTTTTTTCTATGTTTTTGGGTGCAACAACAACAACAACAACAACAACAACAACAATAAGCCTTTATCCCACTAAGTGGGGTCGGCTACATAAATCTTTTGTCTCCATTGTGTCCTACTACGTGTCAAATTCTCATTTAATTCAAGTATACTAAGGTTAATTTTTATACATCTTAACCAAGTCTTTTTTACCTCCACCTTTCTTAACATAAGGTAAATCTAATGCATCTACTCTCCTAACCGGGTGATCGGACGGCCAACGCTTTATATGACCAAACCATCTAAGGCGACTCTCTCTAATCTTATTTGTCACAGGAGCTACTCCAACTTTGTCCCGAATATACTCATTTCACATTTTATCTCTAAGAGTAAAGCCACTCATCCACCCAAGCATCCTCATCTCTGTAACACTTAGTCTAATGCTTCTCTTTTATTGGTCAATATTCTGCACCATAAGTCATTGCAACTCTTACCACCATCTTATAAAATTTTCCCTTAAAGTTTAAGTGGAACTTTTCTATCACACAACAGGACAGATGCAACTTGAATTCTATTAATAACATCTCCATCAATTTCACCATCATTTTGAACAATAGAGTCTAAATATTTGAATCACTCACTCTTATTAATGACTTGTTCACCTAATATCACAACACTACCACTAGAACTTCTACAACTAAAATTACACTCCATATATTCAGTTTTAGATCTACTTAAATGAAAACCTTTAGATTCTAATGTTGACCTCCTTAATTCAAGTTTCTCTTGAACTCCCTCTCTAGTCTTATCAACAAGAAGAATATCATCAGCAAAAAGCATACACCAAGGTACATCTTCCTATAAATGCCTAGTAAGAACATCCATAACTAAAGCAAAGAGATAAGGGCTTAAAGCTGATCTTTGATGTAATCCAACTGAAATAGGAAAATATTTTGTCAATCCTCCTTGTGTTTGGACACAAGTAATAGCTCTAGTATACATATTCTTAATGACTTGAATATAACCAATATAAACTCCTTTATGTTCTAGAACTTTCCAAAGAACATCTCTTGAAACTTTATCATAAGTTTTCTCTAAAACAATAAATATCATATGTAGATCCTCCTTACTTTCTCTATGCTTCTCCATCAAACCTCTTAACAAATGTATAACATCCATAGTAGATCTACGCATGAAACCAAACTGACAGAAACTTTTGTATCACATCGTAACCTATGCTCAATTACTCTCCCATAATTTTAATGTACACATTAACTTAATTCCTCTATAATTTGCACTCTTGTGCATCACCTTTATTCTTAAATATAGGAACCAACAAACTCTTCCTCCACTTATCGACATCTTTTAGTCTTTAAAATAATATTAAAAGATTTGTAAGCAAAAAATTTTTGATCTCCTAAACATCTCCACACTTTGGAATATCATCGTGTCTCGTTTTTCACATTTCATTTTCTTTAAAGCTTCTAACTTCGATTTACTAATATGATGATAAAAAAATTCTCTATTTTGTTTGTGTATTAAGGTTAAAATCAATCGATTTTCGGATCCTTTGAAAAGTTTATCAAAATATCTCATCCACCTATTTTCAATATCCTTTTCAAAAAAAGCACTTTATTATTTTCATCCTTAATACACCTTACTTGAATTATGTCTTTAATTCTCCTATCTCTGGTTGGCTAACTTATACATATATCTTTTACTTTCTTTGGTATTTAATCTATTGTATAAATCACTAAAAGTTAAATTTTTCAGATCATATTACTTTCTTTAATCTTTCTGACACTTTATATCTTTCCCAATTTTCAGTTTTACATCTAAACCAAGTTTTATAACATCGCTTATTATTTCTTATCTTTTCGCACACTGACTCCACCACCAACTATTTTATTAAAAGTTTTTTTCTTTTGATTCTCCAAGCATATTTTTAACAATTTGCTTAATTTTACTTGTTACTTTTTTCCACATAATATTAGCTTCCTTATGAACATCCCAAATTCTAAGCACATTTTTGGGTGCAAAAAAAAAATATTCATATTAATTGTTCAGCCATTTTATGCATGATGTGAATTTGTGTTCTTTTTTTGAAGCAAATGTTGTTTAGGTCGTGTGATTTCAGTGTCTTAAATTCCGTGTAACTTAACCTTTCCAGGACCATTCTTTTTCAGCTACATTACATAGATTCTTAAAAATTTTTCTGTATCAGTATTTTGAGTTTCACTCAAGTTTTAATTGTGCTCATATTAGTGTCATCTTACCCAAAAAAGATTATGAATTTTATTTTTATCTGTATTCGGATAGGAATATGTAAATAAAGTTTCATTTTTGTAACTGTTTTCTGCTGAAGACTAGTGATTCCAATTAAATTAGATAAACTATACTTGATCCTTTATTTGGTTCTTTCTCAATATAGTCGCTTTAACATGTTTTTCATTGGTATATGAAAATGTTGTAGTCATTATTTGAAATAAAATGGAAGAAAAATAGGTACTATAGATTTTTTTAGGAACTTAAAACTCTAGCATCTAATGGCAAAAACAACAAGCCTTTATCCCCCTACATGAATCCTTTATTAACCTGAGCTTCTTTACTTTTCTATCTTCTCTTTATTTTAAGCAACATTGATTTCTTTTTCTTTTGGTTTTACTCTTTTAAATTTCATTCATAGTTTGAAAAAATTTTCATTTGTTTTCTCTCTTTTTATAATCTTTATATTAATCCAACTAAAACGAGCTGTGCCATTTGTTGTCGTGCATTTTGTCACCATTTTGATACAATGAGAAAATATATTATGAAATTCGAACTATGTAGGCAGCAAAATAACTAATAGTTGGCGCAAAAGTTTCATAAATTTACAAAGAAACAAATCAAATGGGCTATTAGGGAGACTTAGTCGAGGATTTTATTTCAGTTGAACATTTTATGAATAACAATGCATATCTCAATATTTATTAAATCAAATAGCACCTAAAAACACAAAACGAGAACCGGATATATTGTTAATTTTTAAAATCATAATAGCCTAGCATCGTAAATATGTATGAAGTAATATTTTCTTATTTGCAATAGTGCAATGCGTTTGGGGTACAAGAAATGCTTTGCAAGTTAGAAGGTGCATTTCCCTTCTCATGCATGATGTGTGGAACGCTTGTATAAGTTTCACTTGTTGGGGCTAACACTCAACTTGGACTTTCTCCATCCTTCCTTTTTTGTCCGATGACACTTATATTGATCTGTGAGGTCCCTATGCCTCTTATCAAGTCATGAAAATTTTATAATTATTCTACCTGCATTAATCTGTAGATTGTTACAATATAATATTTGTTCTTTGATTTCATCTGTTTCTTCTGCTAGGATTGCATAAATTCTACATAAATGTTGGAATGAGATATTCGACAAATTCTCTTTATTTCTTGTCATGTTGTTAGAGCCGTAGGCTATTTTCTTCCTTGTATTTTCATTACAACACCCTTTGTTATTGTGTTACCACAATGCTGTGGCCTCCATTGCTTTGCTTTCCATTTCCGCCTATTTTCTAATGACACTGCAACCTTCATTGTTGTATTACCATAAGTTGGTCTTATTGTTGCAGCATTCTTTTTGTATTTTCGCAAATTTGTCTTATTATTATAGTCTTCATCCTTGTATTATCACATTTTTTTTTTTTTTTTTTCATATAAACAAAACTACAGTTTTCCTCTACATGAACAACAATGATAATACATGCATACCCTTATTCTGCGGTTCTCTTGGAATTAAGGTATGCGACCTAAATCAAATGGGAGAGTTACAAAATATCCATTCAACATATCCATTGAATTAAAAAACAAATCTATCTAAAGTGGTCACAACTGGTTTGCAAGTTCTTAAATGTAAAATAAAAATTGAACTTTTTTAAAGCATACAGAGACAAAAAGCTTTGCAACGAGGACCTGTAAAAATATATATTGTAGGTACTTGCACGCTAGTATTCTCACGTGTTAAGTCTCAAAGATGGTTCATTTCTAATTCTTAGATAATTGATTCAGAAGCTAAAAATCTTATGATCATGTGCTCTCATAAAGTTACTTTATATAACCTTTTTACTAATGCAAAAAATGATAATGAACCTTTGACCACTGTGACCAGCTTGGGGGATATTCTTACAAATAATTCTCTTGCGCTCTGAAATGTACACCATCATTCAAGTTATTGGCTTACCTAAATTATTTACCATTCAAAAGCTAAACTAAAGATTTCAAGCTTTCTTCTTGTTGTCAATGGCATCCTTCTTGTGCAAAAAATCTTTCAAAAATAACAAGCCATCTTGGGACGGATAATATATCTATTCATTTGCTTTAGAGGGAGTGTGATAGTCCTGCATAATTTTCACCCGTTTGGGCTGCACTAACCAAGATTTTCTCCCTCTTTCCTTTATTTTTCGTTGCCATACCATTGATCTATTAATTTGTGTGATTCTTATTGAATACTCATCAATTTGTGGCCTATTGTAATTATTTTATAATTATTATTTTACTTACTCATCCTTCTGTGGAACATTATAATTATGTAATTATTATTCCTCAATTTTATATGTTTTCTATTAGAAGTTTTCATAAAATTATATGAAATACTACACAAATGTTGAAATAAAATACTCAACAAATTCTTTCTAATTCTTGTCAATTTGCATAATAATATGTTCTTTTTCATAAATTCTGTAAAGATTCATGTCATTTTGTACACAAAAAGAAACAAATATGGATAAGATCATTGTGACCATTTTTAACAATTTGAATATATGATGCTAATGATTATACTCTTTCTAATCTATTTGTGTTGATTTCAATTTTATTATGTTTACTAAAAAAAAATCCAAGCTTGATTATTGTAGTTTCTACACGGTTCGTAGGATTCCCTTCAATTTGAGGAGCATCAAATTGACTCAGTAAGCTATCGTAGAAGAGAGATTCTTATAACATGAAATTGACCATTCGCATTGTCATGTTTTAAAAAAAAATTGTAAAATGATGATACTTATATTTCTTTGACTTAGTTTTTGTTGTTTATAAATTATAGTATATATATATAAAATCATTTGTTTATGAAGAATCTAAACCCAAAAAACTCACTGTGCTCAACATTCTGCCACACTTACTATACCCAACTGATGATGAATTTCCTTTTATTTCACAGGTTGTTTTATCCAGATATGAACGATCATCCAACATCCTGCTACAACTACAGAGCATGAATAGCTCTTCACTATCACTTCCTGAAGAGAAGTCTGATGAGGTTTCATTACCCATTTCTGATACTTCTGCCAGCTTCCCTGTAGAAACTTGTTCCATTTCTGGTGATCACAAGCTGGAATCAGCGCCTGTGCGATACACGCAGCAACAACACGCGCTGATTTCGTCCGACAACCCTCTCCAGAACGAAGACGAGCAGCGGAAGAAAACCACCGCGGCCGAAGTGGCGGCAAAGCTCACGGCGTCCACATCGTCGGCTCAGATGCTCAGTTTTGTGCTCTCTTCCCTGGCCTCAGAAAACATCATTGGTAATCAGTCTAAGCAGGAAGATTATTCTCCTCGCAGCAAGAGAACCAAGGTTGAGAATGGTCTTCCCCTGTATCTTCCAACTCTGCCGCAACCTCAACCGCCTCCTCCACCGCCTTTCCCACATCCGGATTCCGTAAACCCCCCGCCACCACCTCCTCTGCCGCCATTGCCACTATCATCGCCACCAACGATGCCTTTGATGATGCCTCCATTGATGCCTCCCGCCAATGTGTCACAATTCATGCAGGCTGGCGGGCCGATGGTGGGCGTCGTCCCATACAGCTATGCTTCGTCACCGTTGCAGATTCAGCCATCGCTATCCTCCTCACATTTGGCAGTGAGCATGCCTGCTTATTCCATTCCTGCTAATAATCCTTATCAGGGTTTTCAGATGCCAGACGGTGTTGGTTCATTTAGTCTGCAGCCATTGCCGCCGACGCCGCCGCCACCGCTCTCCAGACAATGATATGAAATGTATCGACGACGATCATCATCGCGATTGCGAAGCTTTTGCCGCCCTGACCCGTTTAAAATTTGTTCAGCATGTGTTGTTCTTAGTAGTATGTGAAAACATATACCAAGGGGAAAAAAATGAGTGTACATGTATATTATTTAGGTCATTTAACAGGCTTGCACATCTGGAGCTTGGAATATATTATTACTTAGTTCTGAATATTTATTGATTTTTATGTTGTGTTATTTATATCATTTTGGTGATTGTAATTGTAGTTCATGTTATGTTCACTTAGCCAGAATCAAATATAGTATATTTCTGGCGCATTTTGGTCGTCAAAAATTGACAATTCTATGATTTAGAAATTTGAGTGATTAATTGAAATAATGACTCGTTCCTTTTGCTACGGCTATAGGATCAGGTAAAGCTTATGGTAGAATAGCTGTCTGATTATTTTATTGGTTGACGATTTTGCCATTATTTAAACCCATATATATATATATATATATATATATATATATATATATATATATATATATATATATATATATATATTTAAAGGATTTACATAAATATCAGTTTTTCTATAAGTATATATATGAAATATTTAAAATATTATATTTACATATATAATATTTTTTTATATAAAAAATGTGCTTAATTTAGAAAGACTAATTACATTTTTTAAATTAAAGATTTAAGTATTATATGATATACATACTAAATTTTAGGTGTTAATATATATATAGAAAAATTGTGAAATCTTTTTAGGCAAACGGAGCAATGGCAATAACTGCAGCAATTCCAATATTTAAAATTTAAGATATTAATTTTTCATTTCTATCTCAATTTTATATTGAAAAATCTAGTTTCAGCACATTCTTTAATCATCCATTTTATTTTTGAATCTACTTTCAGATACTTAATTTTATAATTTAGAAATTAATTTAAACAATATAAATAATTTAGATGCTAATTATATAATACACAATTTATTTGAATGCCTGATTTGGATCTATTTAAATAGTTACAACAATATAAATATATAGTGATGCCGCCAATGTAAAAACTATGATAGATATTACTAAAATTTTTTCATTTTAAAGTTAGATCGCCGTTTTCTAATAGCTGCCATATCTATTATATTAAATTAAAAAACACAACTTTTTTTACCATAACTTCTTCAAAACATAGTCAAAACACAGTTTCTTAAATACCACCGATGATGCGATTTAGACTGTACTATAAGCAGGAAACTATCCCAAATGTAACCTTAATGTTAATACAAATACAATTATTGCAGGAAAAGATAGAACAAAATTTTGTCAATACTTCACAAAATTTAAATAAAACATCATACTACAATCTAATAAAACTCCTATAAATCTTTATTATAGATTAATGCATAGAATTACAATCCATATGCTAATTTCCAATTCATTTATTTTCCTCTATTCCAAACCTATCCTAAATAAAATGAATATAATGCTTCATACTCCACAGAGGTTAAGAATAAGAACAAAGCATATGCTTGAAGAAAATTATGAACAGTAGATACAAACATGATAAGATATATTCCTTAAAAAATATCAGAATATCTTCTTATAATTTTTAATACAAATTAACTTAAAAAATCATCGAATTCACATTGATATCTATGCAATATAATTTCTTCATGTATAACACTGATCTCCAAAACAAATTCAATAATTTTAAAGTTCATTCTGATTAAAATTATATTAAAATATCCTCAAAATTATAACACATGAAAATTTTCAAAATAACTCCATAATATAAAACATTTAATATTGCAGAGGTGATCAGATTACAGTGGTTGTTATCATCACAAGAAAATAAAGAATAATAATATGACAAGTGTCAAGTTATACGGATGAGGAGAACTACCATAAAGAATAAAATCATCATAATAAGAAGGATGAGCCAAGTGAAGCATGTGGTCTTTGAGCTCTCCGAGTATACCTGCACTGCACGAATATTGGCGCGGCCAGTGCTCGCCAAGCTCTGCTCAACAGCCCTTTCGGTAGAGTCCAGTATCTGCTCATACATACAGACGCACTCAATAATCAAAAGAAAGGGATCAGTGCTTGACTGACATCAAAAATAAATACTAAGGTGATATGAGATTACTATGATCATTTGATTCATTTCAATGTAGGGCTACTTTTGGTGATGGCTTTGATGTTTTTTAAATCTTCATAAACCCTAATTTTGAACCTTTTTTTTTTTCTAATTTCATTTTCGCTAGGTTCTACATTCTCAATTATACATACATATCAATAGCGCACAGTACGAAAACCATGGTCTATTGCATAATATAACAAACTTGTATTATGTACATGCCGAGGTGCAAGGAAGTATAATTGCACACGCAATGTGTGCTATATTTTATTCTAGATCTTAAAGACTTGATTCTTACACAAAAACAAAAAATATGAAAAGATCCATAGGTTCGATACCTTTTTCTTGTTATATAATTCATGCTTCATAGAAATCTCGATAGAATCGAAGGTTCATTATTCTAGAGGAAGAAAATTGTAACCATTGAGAGGTAAGAAGCAAACTATTATCTCTAGATCTAATATTGGAGTTGAATATAGAGCTATGTGCACATATTTCTACAAAGTGGCGCATGCTAAAATCCATAGTGTAATATAGCGCATTTCTTGCACTATGCGCATGACAAGACACAAGAAAGCAAGATAGTGTGCGCAATAGTACATGACGCATAGCACATATTAAGCACAATATTTTATCAATAAGCTTCTCGACTCTTTTTTTTATCAATCAAATTGTTATGTATGACATTTTCTTCCAATTTTTATAATATTTTCTTTCTCTATTGCACTTCAATTTTTTATTTGTTTAATGTTTAATATTCAACCAATTAACAATATTGTATTCTATATTATTACTTTGAGTTTGATTGATTATTATTATTTATATTGTTCAATGTATAAAACAATTTTATTGTAATTCATATTGATATATTTATCAGTTGGAAGAAAAAAAAATATCAAATTTATATGAATCTTCTAAAAAGATCTAACATACAAATATTGTACCTTTGGTTAACCTTCATGTATGTTAGAGCATGTAAGAGCGATGCTTTCTTTTATATTAATATATTATTAATAAATTATTCATGATTTTTTTAATACTTTGCACTACTTTTAAAAAAACATGTGTAGAGTTATATGCTGTGCGTTGTGGTACTTTATAAACTATTGACAATGTATGGTGCAATGACACATTCTGCTTGCAAAATGGCATAGGTCAAAAAGTCCAAAAGGAGAACTTGGCTTCACCTACAGCTCAATTATGATTCATAACTGCGATAATCAAACTACAATCCATATTGCTAGTAATTCTATTTTTTAATGAAAGAAAAAAAAACATATTAGAAGATTTACAATCTATTAAAGATGCCATTCTATCAAAAAAAAAAAAAAAAAATCACCAGTCCTCATGTATCCAATGAATCCCAATTAGAAGATATCTTAACAAGGTTTGGTGACGACTCCATTTCTCCAATCTTTGCACCAAGCTAGAACTCCTTGATATATATGCTCCAACTTGAGTGTGAGTGTTATCATAGAAATTTAATAAATTAAAAAAGTCATAAGAGTTAATTATTCTAGAGTTCCACCAAGAGAAAGTCTTAGTCACATAATATTCATTTTTAATCTTAACCTTCAAATTCATTTATTGTATCTAAACAACAACAACAACAATCTAAACATCCAAAAAAAAAAACAGTATACCAATATCCTAATAAAAATAAATAAAATGATCATACAATTTCAATTCAAAAAAATAATAAATGACGGCCATAATTTCAACTTTAAATTCGAAAGATTTTAACCAAAATTCCTGATAACAACCAAAAATTCTATCAATCTAATTTAAATTCAAGCCAATACTAACTATAACCATTGGTGTTTCTCTAAAGAAAAAAAGTTTAAAGTATGAAATAAAACATACACACCCATTTTATTTTTAAATGTAACAATCCCGGTAATGATAGTTATAAGAAAACACTCTTAATTACTAAATTTTCCATAATTATTATAGCAAAAGCATATTAGAAGTATTCTCGATCATACTTGAATAAGAACTTTTAATATTAACTAATGCACTATAGCAAGTTTAAATATAATGCAGCATGTTTGCCAATTACGCGTGACAGGAAAGAATATATTGAAGAAAATCATTATAAACAACAAACAAATCAGTACAGAATGATGGTAGTAGGCTTCTGTCTTTAATTTTCCTTCAATATACATCTTTCTTTTATAGTACTCATGTATTGATCGAAGTTTCCATAAGCATGTATAATTATCATGGAATAATTACCAATGAGCTTAATGATCGTCAAAACTATCGTTAATTCGTTATATCCAGTATCATCCAAGTAGCCAGACTAGTTTTTCAATCATCCCAGCTAGTTTGTTAGTCAGTTCTATTTGAATTCAAAAACTCTAAATAAACATCAACAATAAGATGACTCCCTACCACTTCTAACATTTTTTTGAATGCATATAAGTAAATACATATGAATGCATCTAGATGACATTTTTCAAAATAAAGGAGTTACCATTTCAGTTTCATTCAAGGATTTATTCATCATGAGACTGCTTTCCTTTAGTTGTTGTGCCAATGTAACCATTTCATCTGTTAAATCATCCTGAAGTTTTCTGTGCAAAAAAAAAAAAAAAAAGATTCATTTTTAAACTCATGTTCAGTAAACATATAATATCTACCATAATTTAAGGTCCTTTCAAGATGAATGTCTTCTGTCAGATACTAAATAAAAAGGTATAGTACAATATAGAGACAAAACACATGAATTGAAAATGGTTCATTTAGTTGGAAGGAGATATTCATACTTCAATGCTCGAGCAACCAGGTGTTTCAATGGTAAATATCCCCCCCAAAAAAACACCATGTAATGAATTTTCTTATGCAAAAAAAAAAAAAAAAAAAAAATCCATTCTGGTAATATAATTGGTTTTCTATTTAAAAGATACTAATGCCATGGCTCATCTGTCATCATCAAAACAATCATGAGAACTCTAATTTGAAAACTTGATCATGTTGTATTGACATGTTCTGTCATATGCTCTGAACCTCAATAATTCGCCATTCCTTGTAGAAGACAGCAATCCCTAAGCCCTTAAAGGCAGGAATTTAAGACCATTTAGCAAGAGGATTACACAACTAAACATGGAGCATATTTAACTTCAAGTTAGGAACATTTTCCATTCTGAGACCACAAGTTCCCACTCCAAAAATTCAACTATTCTCAAAAATTCCCCTTCATGAGATATGTGTCCTAGCAGACAAGGAGATCAGTTGAACTGCTTCTTTGTAAATGAACAAAAAAATAAAGGTGATCATTTCTGCATATTAAGATGGACCAAGCAAAAAGGATAAGAAAATACCTATGCTTCTCAATATGTGCATGTGCTTCTTCATCCAATTTTACAGGTGCCCCAGTATCCCTCGCTGCCGACTCATGATTTCCATCAACTTTTGTTCCAGATCTATTAGTTGTAAAACCAGCAAATCAGTCAAGCAAAGAAACAAAATGGATAGCATGGACGTAGAAACTATCAATATACACATAAATGTAATAAAGGAACACAGCATACTTACACGGTTCTTCTTCTCAAGATAGGAGTAGGGTTTGTGCAGCTTTCAGTATTCTCTGATACTGGAACAATTTCCTCAACAGAAGTTTCTTGAACAGCATCCACAGATTCTGGCTAGCAAATTTATTCAAGCATTTCAACAAGCACAGTTGGATGAAATTTTCAAAGAGCTGGACTTGAAGGAACAATAGTAGCTTGCAATTATTCAATATAATGGCTAGCAAAATTTAATAGACTTAATTAAAAAGAAAAGCACTGAAAAACCATCTAAGCCTGCAAATTTAAGCAGCCGAACTCATTCACACAAACAAAAACTAGTATAATTTTCCATCTTAAGAGCTATAAATGAAATTATAAACATCGTGACACTTGAATGAGGGTTAATTCAAAACTAGAGCTGACAAATCATAATTTCAATTTGGACACATGAAATAGAACTAGTGTTAAAAGAGAATAAACGAACTTCTTATATTTGAATAGAGCAAATTCAGAACATAGATAAATCAGTGCTTAATTCGCAAAATTAAAACTGCATGTTTACTAATATTTTAATTAAAATTACAACTTCAAATGAACCTTATTAACACCATCCATAAAAACCTTAAGAGTAGGATTACTCTAGAAGGTGTTGAGTATTACTTCAGCAACTGATAATCTGGCAGCAAGGGCTTCAACCTTCTCTGAATATTCATTAAGTTTAGCCTTTGAAATGCTGAAACAAATCCCAAAAAAAAAAAAAAAAGGGAATGAGATACCGGAGAAGGGAAGACATAATTTTTAAATGCTTAATATGTATGATAAACTACCAAATTAAAACCAAAGCTTTATAAAGTGCCTCGTCCATTAATTTAGCAGTACACGTAAAGGAAAACAAGAATGGAATTTGCGATCAAACTTTTTTAGAGATAATATGATCATTCTAAATGCCTAATTGAGTTATATTCTTTCAGTCATCCTTTTTTTAGGCAATTAATAATTCATTTATTCATTATCTCCCAAAGGAAAGAAATTGCCATTCAAGCCATTCTTGGAAGCAATTAAAACTATAATAATGAAAGAAAAAAATTATGGTGAACCACTAGAAGGTAGTCATTTGCTAGTTAGTTAAAAGCAAATGTCGAATCTAGTAACATTTCAATTCTTGAATGGATCTGTTTCTTCTCTTCAGTTGTACATCTTACACAAAGTCTTTTGGCAATTAAAACTAATAACAACGATTATGAAGATAAGTTTCATGAATCAAATGCCTAGAGCCATGTATGGGTTGCTTTTAGATTCCTCTTGTTTTAAAACTGGTTTGATTATATGGAATTGGACACAAAGAACCTTCAACAATTGCTCTCCTTCTTATAAAACTAGGTATAAGAAGGGTTTGACAACAATCAACATAATAAAAATGATCATAACTATCCTAGGACCCTTTTTCTCGGAAATGCTGAGAAGAAATCATCACCATCATTATACTGAGAACAAGCTGAAAATTATTTTCTAGATATCCTGCTACATTGAACAAAACATCTGGGTGTATCAATTGCAAAAATTCTGATAAATAAGATAGTAAGTTGAAAATAACAATTAATTTTTAAGAATATGACACCTCACCTGAATATTCCACCCATTGCAGCCTCTGTTTCTATTTGTTCTAATAATTCACGAGCTGTGGTAACATACTGCAAAGTTGCACAAACAATTTAACACAGGTATTGTAAAATATCAAATTGTACAAATAAAGGGATTCATAGCATTATCTGCATCAAAAGGTAAACAAAACCATTTAATCTATTGTTTTGCACTTGTACTAATCAGATACTACAACTATTCAAGGAAATGAAAACAAGTTCCATCATCGTCACCATGCCAACTTAAAATCAACCTTACAAAAATTCATCAGCATCCACATACACAATTCAATAGTGCATTCTCGTTCTCAAAAGCTGTCTCCATAACTAACATTATGTGAGAACAGTATCGTGAGAAGAACCCACAACATGCAATATATGAAACAAAGAACAGAAAATGCAAATTCTTTCACGATTATGAACAAAGAAATAAAACTGAGACTACCTTGAGGATTTCAAACCAACAAGTTGCATTCATAAGTAAAATGTGCCGGAGTAAATCAACATTGGAAACCATAATATAGCACCGTAAAATCGCACAAAATTTCACTCACATGGACAAGCTTCGCTTGATTATGTTGATGGGGAGCGGCTGCAAGCAACCTCCTCAGATTCACTTCCTTCTTGCTCGGCCCCATCTAAAAACCAGCAAAGTTACCACATACGCTTATCTAGGGATAATGGATCAATGAATCTGGAATATATAACCATAAGAGAGGTTGAAGTTGAAGAACCGCAGTAAACTTTCATAACTTATTCGTATATCAGTGGCAATAGAATTTAAATAAAATTATAAAAATATGTAGAAGAATTCAGAATGCAACCTTCCAAACTGACTGCAGTATCAAGTAGAAGAAGAGGATGAGAAATCCAATATGCTCCACACTGCACCAAAACTCAGGAATCAGATGTACCATTCACTACCTCAAATAAGTAATATAATGTGCTATATGATAGCAATTACAGCATCGATAATTTGGAAACTTGTAAAGATGAAGAAACCCTCATCTCATTTGCTAATCCCTGCCCAAATATATATTACCTCGAAATTCTAACGATATAAATAGGACAATGCACTCTAGTACTCGGAACGTTCCTGAACTTCTTTCTACAGAGCAGATTGGTAGCAGGATTTGAGCACGACTGAAGCAAGAACTAACCTAAATCCTGCCAAACAGCCAAAATGACAACGTTAAATCCGTTTCTCCTCCGTTTTGCCTTAAATCAAAGATTTAATAAATCCTGGCACTCCACATCTCACGAATACCTTTTCTTCTTCTCAAACTGCTGCTCCGTCGATGCCATCTCCCGTCGCTACTTCCACCACCCTTCGCCGTCGAGGGTTTCGGGGAATTTGGGGGACGGGAGTCGGGGAAAGGGATGATTTCATTTATTAAAATATAGGGGGATTTACATACATACCACGTCAAACATCATTATTTACATATTTAACACCTAAACTTACTATTTTACCCCTTTCCGTTTTACCCCTTTCCGTCTCTTTCCGTCTCTCCCCGTAACAGCGCGCGAAGAAGCTCGTCTTGTCCGACACAGCGATTCGCATCGAAAGAGGAAGACAGGAGAGGGAGCAACGGAAGAGATCGGCTTGGAGAGGGGAATTCAAATTGAGAGGGAGACAAGATCGAGAATGGAAACGGGCGAGGGACTTACGGCTTTTGGAGGACGAACAGACGAAGAGAGGCTTGAAGGGCAACAGGAAGAATTAGAGCTTGCAGTTTGCTTACTGTCGAGGGAAATCGCAACAGGAAGAATTAGAGCTTGCAGTTTGCTTACTGTCGAGGGAAATCGAATGGAGTAGATGAATGCATGCAGTTTTGGTGGAGACGAACGAGCGGAAGCGGTTGGGAAAGAGAGAAACCGAATGAGAGAGGTCGGGAAGATGCGTGTGCAGTTGAAGGAGACGAAGCTGATAACTGCGAGGGGAGGTTTCAAACTCTCTGTGAGGTCGAGCAAACCAAAAGCATGAAAGGGGATGCAGGAGTTGTTGTGGTCGAGCGTCAAAGAGGGTCAACCCAACACTTCGTGGAAGAAAATTTCGGATTTACAAAACGCCAAATTATCCTCAGAACCAGAATATAAAAATTCTCCTAAAGAAAATCATGGAGGCCAAGGCTATCGGATCAAAAAGTTACTCATATGGCCGCTCACAACATGTGATAACTAAAGAGAGAGAGAGAGAAAAGACGAAGCTTAATGGGATTCAAACTGACCACTGACCTCAAATCTCAAAGCCGCAACAGCAGCGTCGTGGTAGTTTCCTTACGCCCTAATTTCCAATACAATGAAGAGAGAAAGAATGTTCTTAGTGATCGAAAAATACAGCAATGACCACTTCTAGTTTCTCCAGCAATACAAGAACACTCTGTCCCCGCCATTAGACGAGAGCTTCTTCGCGCGGGGGTAATATTGTTGTGTCAGATGTTAAATTTATAAAATAGTAAGTTTAGAGGTTAAATATATAAATAATAATATTTGACGTGATATATATATATATATATATATATATATATATCTCTAAAATATATTAATTAAATATAATTAAATAAGATGTATTAAGGATTATTTGCATATCCGTAATTCTTATATATTTATATCTAATATTTAAATTTAATATTTATATAAATAATATATAAATATTTTAAAATTATATTAAAAATAGCATCATAAAATATACTTTTTCATATATAAAAAATATTATATTTATAAATATCAAATTTTTAAATATTAAATTTGAAAACGTCCGAGAATTATGTACTATTTATATAAATCTTTCTTAAAATTTTGAATAAAGATTAATAACTTTAGATAAATTAAATTTTATAAATTATGATTAAAATGTTAATCTCTAATAATTATAATTTAATTTATAAATTAAAGTTAATAATAATTTTCAATAATTTATATGAATATTATTTACATAATAACTTTAATTTTAATAAATAATATTAATTAAGTAAATTTTTTATATTAATTAATATTATTTTTAATTTAATTTAATTTATTCAAATATAACTTATTATTTAAGTAGATTTTAATAAATCATGTAAATTTCAATTTAATAAATACTATGGTGGTCAAATCTTAAAAATATTTAATATAAGAGATGTTAAATAAAGTTAAATCTCAAAAATTTGTTTGGTAACTTATTTTATTATATTTTTAAAATGTGTTAGAATATAAATTGTTTGGTTGGGCTTAAAATTTTTAGATGAATGTATTATAAAAAAATAATTGGATGTTTACACATTAATTTGATTTTAAAAGAACTCAAAGAATTGCTAAACCAATTTTGATCAATTTTAACAATGCTTATTCATTATATATTATAAATAATATGAATTTTTTTATATATTATATTATATATATTAGTTTTATGACACAAGCATCAAATGAAAATTATTATAATTTTAAAATTTTAAAAAATATATATTTATTTAAATATATCTTCTAATTTTATTTTTTTATTCATTTGTTTTTGGTGAAAATTCATCACATTTATTTAAATAAAAATTATCATTTTGGAAAGAATTAATTTAAACAAGTATTATATAAAATTGTGCTTTAAACCAATGGTTTGATAGAAGATGGACAACTCATGAGAACATAACAATGGGCCAATGGCATAATTAAAAGAAGATGGTGAATATTATTCATAAAATAATATAAAGATTATAAGGATAGTTTTAATGGACAACTCATCAAAATCTTTATGAGGAAGAGAACCACTAAGTTCTACCTTCTACAATGCATATAAGCAACAAATAAATATAAATCAACTAAGTATATTTTTTCATTATAAAGCTATTATATATTTATAATATCTTCATTACAATATTATCAAATAAAAAAAATACATAGATTCTTTGTAAAGGATGGTCATTTAATTGATCCATGAACTCTTGACATCACTCTTTGATTGCTTAATTTACTTCCAAAAATGTAAAAATAAAATAAAATATAATTGTATCTTGTAATTTAAATCACCAATAAATTTTTTTTTTTTTCACTAGTGCCTTTATAGAAGGTGGAGAGAGAGAGAGAGAGGACACCCATGCACCATGCTTTCTATAAATTAAATTTAAATTAGCATGCTTTATAGAGTTTGAGAACTTATTTTTCACACCATTGTGGGCTCATTTATGGCTCCATTAACATCTTTGAAGAAGATTTTGATAAAGATTTATGAGGATAGTCAAGAAGATAGATAGAGAGAGAGAGAGAGAGAGAGAGAGAGAGAGAGAGAGAGAGAGAGAGGACACCCATGCACCATGCTTTCTATAAATTAAATTTAAATTAGCATGCTTTATAAAGTTTGAGAACTTATTTTCACACCATTGTGGCTCATTTATGGCTCCATAACATCTTGAAGTAGATTTTGATAAAGATTTAAAATATAAGAAGATAGATAGATAGATAGATAGAGAGAGAGAGAGAGAGAGAGAGAGAGAGAGAGAGAGAGAGAGAGAGAGGAGGACACCCATGCACCATGCTTTCTATAAATTAAATTTAAATTAGCATGCTTTATAGAGTTTGAGAACTTATTTTTCACATCATTGTGGGCTCATTTATGGCTCCATTAACATCTTTGAAGAAGATTTTGATAAAGATTTATGAGGATAGTCAAGAGAGAGAGAGAGAGAGAGAGAGAGAGAGAGATTAGAAAAAATTAAATAAAAAAAAGAAGATAGAGAGTCATAAAGGCATCACTATAGCATTAAATTCGAGTTGTTTTATTTTTTATTTCATCTATTTTTATTTTTATTTCATGATGAGCTTCTTATACAATTTTTTTTTAAAATTTTCAAACATGAACTAAAATCTTATTCTAGGGATAAGATATAATTAAGGTTTTAGCTAGTTTTGATTTTACATAGATATTTTAGAAAACTTTTTCATTAAATACATTGTATTTTGTTCTGCTCCTTCATGTCAATTGATTGATTGACCACCGATCAATAGTTCAGAATGTTTGTTTAAAATTGAGAAATGAAGTATGAATTTATCTTAGATAAAATATCATAGTGGATTGTAAGTTAGAGATAACTATCTAAATCCCCATAGTCCTTATGAGATCCATAAAACTTTGATGGTTTGTCAGTGCATTGAATCTATCACCGAGAAATAGGGATATTTTGTGATGAAAATAGCGAGCTTTTGACATAAAGATAGAGGCTGCCTTAATTGAACTTCAGTAAATTTCTATAAACTCGATAATCAATTAAAAATCAACCAACAATAAATCATCGGTGAAATCCAATCCCTAGTTATAATCATATTGATTTTCACCAAAGACTTTGACCAACTCCATAATTAGGGTTACTTATTCAAAAATCTATCATGTTAATCATCTAAATAATAACAAGCCAACCTAATTTCAATACTTGGAGTTACAAATTCTACGAGGCAATACTCTACTCACTCTTTATTGCTTGTTTCGACTGTGCCCTCTTATACGATTGTAATTTAGTGTAGCGCATAACAATTATTATGTAATTAATTACTCCTTATTAATATGATATATGACATAAGTTATATTAGATTATGTATTTTAATGTTAATGGTTATTAAGAGAGTTGGAGTTTATATCAAAGAACTAAGATAAATTTGAACTACATAAGACAAGTTAACCCCATAATATGCAAGAGATAAAATATTATTTTATTTTTGCATGTACTATATGAAATTATTTTGAAACAATAAAATATATATAGTATTATATTATTTTGATATTATGGTAAATTAAAATTAGTAATTTTTATATGCATTTGATAAATAATTAATTTAATTATAAAAAAATTATAATGTTTTAAATTAGATCAAATATTGCACTTTGTTACCTTATTTTTTAATTTTATTTAGAGAGGTGAAGTTTCCTTAAACCTTATTGACATAAAACATCATGTTAAATATGAAACCACTAACACAAGATCAAGAATTAAAGGACTTCAATCAAGATCACTTGTTACAAACCATTGCTAATATGATCAAAATCATTAAAATTTGACTTTAAATTATTATAGTTAAATTTAACTTTTGAATTTCAAAATTTTAATAGCTTTAAAATTTGAATTTTCAAATATTAAATCTCAAAATTCATATGTATGTTTTAGGATGTTCTTCACTTTTATTTAGAATAATATTAGAACCATTTTTGGAAAATGTTTGATGAAGACCACCGAAGAAATCATCATGACGACCCCATCACTAAAGAGTTGTTTGCTCAGCTGCATTTTAGTGTAAAGTAAATTAAAGGATTTTGAAATTTTTATTTTTTTAGTTCAACTGTATTTGAAATGAAAGGCATTTTGAGAGAATATTTGAAATGTACTTGCCAGTAGGGGTTTAAACGAGTCGAGTCAAGTCGAGTTTTGACTTAATCGAACTAAGCTTGTTTAAACCATGTTAAGCTCGAGCTCGACTCGAGCTCAATTACCAGGCTCGAGCTTGACTCGATTTAAAGGAAGTCAAACTCGAGCTCGACTCGAATGCTCGAGCTCGTTTCAAAAACTAATTGTAGTTCACCATTATGTAAACGAGCTGACTCGATAAGCTGCCGAGCCGAGTCAAACTAGGCTCGAACTCGAACTCGAAAATTTTTCAAACTTGTTTACGAGCTCGAGCTCGTGACTCGATAAGCTTGGCTCATGAGCTCGAGTCACTAGTGAGCAGGCTTGACTCGCTTACACCCCTACTTGCCAGTCCAAATTTAGTACATTTAGAATTTATCAAATTTTGATGAATTTCAAATACACAATTGGATGTAAAGAAAGACCAATCAATTCAACTGCCACTCATTGTCACATGTTACTGCATGCTGTAATGCCAACAGTTATCAGCCATCACTACTACCATCTTCAATCTTATCTTAATTTGCATTGCTTAGCCAAATAAGAAAAAAACTCTTGCATCTATAAAGATTATAACCAAACAATAAAAAATATTTAAATACATTATTTTCACTTTACATTGTATTTTGTTTACACAAGATCTCTAAATTTAGATCAAGAATCCAAGATGAAATCAAGCACTATCGTGATTCATAATTAAGAGCTTGAATTAAAATCAAAGGCAAAAAAAACCTTGATATACAAAGTACTTAAATTGTAAAGACAATTCTAGTTTTAAATTCATCTTCAACCTTTAATTTTTCCTTTATATGACAGCCTTTTAAGTGACATTTCCTTCATTTCAAATAGGTTTAAAGTTTCTTTGGAAGTTGGTATGATAGACCACTCCATGTTGATCCTATTTTGTTTAGCTAACTTTTAATTTCCCTCCTTTCATCAAGTTTTTGAATTTTGAACTCAATAATTTATGTAATGTTTATATTTGTTGGAGTAAATAAGAAAGGCTTTTGGTGTTAAAAAAAAGTGGAAAAATCCTCTCTCTGGACAATGATCTCTCTTTACCTTCTTCTTGGTGACAGAGCTGGGCATCTTTCTTTTAATCTTTCATAACATTTTCTCCAACCTTTCTAACATTATGTAAAACCATCTTCTCAATCCCTATAGCCATTAAGAATTTCAAACCCCACATAGAAGGATTCGGCTAAACTAGGTGTTCCCTAGACCTAGTTTAGGTTAGGTGCTCCCTCTTCCATCAGCCTTTAAATCTATTAGATCTCCATCAACTACTCCACATCTAATCTCCATGAATTCCTCAAATATTTCTAAGCCATTACAACCTTTACATAGTCCCTTAAGCCCTCCTGTAAATCCAATGCATTTTTATTAAGGGCACTCAACCAAATTAGAGTTTCTAACACAATCTTAGCTTTAGCCACCAAAAAAAGCCCATCAAAACATTAAAACACATCTATAAATGATACTCTAGTGGCCTAGCCCTTCAAAGTGAATCCATACCTTAGAACTTTCACCATACACAACCCTGCTTTCAAACCCTAAAAGAGAGCTCCATGGTTTAACATTTGCTTATAATTTTTGCCAACCCTTTCCCTTTGATCATCATCTAATAGGAGGTGATTGGAGTGGTTAGTATCTCTCCCCTTCTTTATGTCATAGGTCTCCACTCTCTTCTTTTTTAATTGAATTAGTTGGGTTGAAATAATCCTTAAAACATTATTGGAGATGAATGAAAGAAGGCATGATTGATTGTTTTAAAAATTTTGAAAATTAATTTTCTTATTGTTGGCAAGTAGTGGTGGGCATTTGATTCTCCTTTGAAGAAGGACCAGTCATCCTTCAATCTCATGTTAATATCTATCCCTAACCAATCTCCATTAAAAACAACATCCTTCCCTATTCTCTCGCACATCCCTAAGCCTTCTCATAGCCTTTACAAGCCACAAAAAGTAATTTTAAACCCAAAGTAGAAACACTTAGTCTAGGCTAGTTATATTAGACCAAGTCATAGGATTTATCCATCCACAAGACTTCAAAACTTTTGGAATCCCTCCACAAAATCTAGAATAATTCTCTACACATTCACTTCACTCTTCCAAATCATTATAGCACCTAGATACCCCATTAACCTCCTCCCCTAATTTCCTAAACTCTAACTAGGGCTCCTGGCATAGTAATGAAAGTTAAGCCGAACATTGAACCGACGGAGAAAATGTTCAAAGTTTAAAGGTTTAATCAGAATTTAATCAAGGATTGAAACATATGACATTATAAATACTAAAAAATTTTAAATATAACTTAAATGATATACTAATGTACAAATATATAACAAAAATAAAGATGATTACTTGTAAAATATAGAAGATACAAAAAACTAACCACTTAAGCCTTCTCATAGCCTTTACAAGCCACAAAAACCCAGAGTAGAAACACTTAGTCTAGGCTAGTTATATTAGACCTAGTCATAGGATTTCTCCATCCACAAGACTTAAAAACTCTTGGATTCCCTCCACAAAATCTAGAATAATTCTCCACACATTCACTTCACTTCTTCCAAATCATTATAGCACTCAGATACCCCATTAACCTCCTTCCCTAATTTCGTAATCTATAACTAGGGTGGCATGGTAATAAAAACCAAGCTGAACATTGAACCAAACAAAGAAAATGTTCAAAGGTTAAAGGTTTAATCAGAATTTAATCAAGGATTGAAACATATGACGTTATAAATACTAATTTTTTTTAAATATTACTTAAATGATATACTAATGTACAAACATATAACAAAAATAAAGATGATTACTTGTAAAATATAAAAGATACACTAAAAAAAGCTAACCAAATGCTTACTGAATTCTTTCTCAGATCCATAACAGGTGTTTTCCTACAGACAAAAAAATGCAGATTTACAGTAATTTTATACCGTTGGGGGAGAGATCGGCGGCTGAGAAACCGAATGCTTTGGGCTTCACAGGCTTGACATTCCACCAGATGAAGTCCTAACCAACCACAACACAAGTAGTTCATGATTGTTTACCTTACTGCTTGCTTGATAGTTGAATGAAAAATAGTAGACTCTATTTTACAAATCAAAGATTTATTTGTTATTCAGTCCACAGAAATTTGTATCTTTTGCAGTGAAGAGATCCATGAATGAATTATCCATGAAATTTAATATTCAGTCCATGAATTTTTAGTTAGCGTAATCATTTATAATAAAAATCATTGAAATTGCTGTGTATCATATATAAATGTGTGATTAACAAACAAAATTAAGGGTAGCTTAGAAGGCATTGTATCCATCAAAAAGTACTTTCCATTATTTGCAACAACACTACCTAATATAAAAGCAACAAACGATTTAAAAAATAGCATGCCTAAGAAGAAAAAGCTACATTATTTCGATCAAAAATGAAAAAGGTCTTCATTAAAGCAGTAAAGAGATGCTTATATGTGCAAAAATTCCAACAAGTGAGACCTCAGTTCAAACAAAGATAGGCCAATGGCTAATAGCTAATTTTACTGAAACAACATAAACAACCAATAAAAAATAAAAGACAGAAAGGACAGCAGGATGAAGGCCTTACAGCAAGAAGCCCAAGCTACATGCTCTGGAAAACTTTCCTGGCAGCCTCAATGGTTTGTTCAATATCATGAGAAGTATGTGCTATGCTTGTGAATCCTGCTTCAAACTGTGATGGTGCAAGATACACACCTTCTTCTAGCATTCCCCTATGAAATCTTGCAAATTTTGCAGTGTCACTTTTCTTCGCATCCTCATAATTATATACAGGTCCTTCTGCGAAGAAGAACCCAAACATTCCACGTATGTAGCCGCCAAAGAGTTCATGTCCTGCCTGCTTTCCAGCTTCTAGAATTCCAGAAATAAGCCTTCCAGTGATCTTATCCAAGTACTCATAAGACTCAGATTCTTGCAATCTTTTAAGAGTGTGGATTCCAGCAGTCATTGCTAATGGATTCCCGCTTAATGTTCCAGCCTGATACATAGGACCAGAAGGAGCCACCATCTCCATGATTTCCCTCTTTCCTCCATAAGCACCAACAGGTAGGCCGCCACCAATGATCTTCCCTAGAGTGGTTAAGTCGGGGGTTATGCCGAAGTACTCCTGAGCTCCACCGTAAGAAAGTCGGAATCCGGTCATGACTTCATCAAAGATAAGGAGAGAATCTTCTTCTTTGGTGATTTGGCGCAGGGAAGTAAGGAAATCCGACTTGGGTACAATGAATCCAGCATTTCCGACAACTGGTTCAATTATTATAGCAGCAATCTCACCTTTATGGCTCTCAAAAAGATTCTTCACAGTCTCCATGTCATTGTATGGTGAAGTTAGAGTATCTGCGGTAGCTGCCTTGGGGATGCCTGGGGAATCAGGGAGGCCAAGGGTGGCCACTCCGCTACCTGCTTTGACGAGGAAGGGGTCAGCGTGGCCATGATAGCAGCCCTCAAACTTTATGATTTTTGGACGTCCGGTAAAAGCACGAGCAAGGCGCAGAGCACCCATGCATGCTTCAGTGCCGGAGTTGACAAAACGAACCATCTCAACGCTGGGAACAGCTGAGATGACCATCTCTGCTAACATATTCTCCAAGACACATGGAGCTCCAAAACTTGTGCCTTTTCTAACAGCTTCAATTAAAGCAGCATTAACCTATATCAAGGATATTAAAGAGAGGACCATTCTAGTGATTGTAGTGTGAGAGCATCAATTCTGCTTTGTCATAACAGCTAATGAAAACTGACGTAATTAGAAATTGGGGGAAAGATAAAGTAAAATGACCAAATTTGTCGCAGTAAACATAAATATGTAGTACATAAACAAGTGAATGGAAAAACTAATCTTTGATAAACACTTGATTGGTAAGGACTTAAGAACCATCAGGGGCACACAATCTTCTTAAGAACCATTAATCATGTAAATCTCATGAATAATCATAGCAAGTCTATGCCAGTAAACAGTATAGAAAATGAAAATGATCAAATCAAAACATCTAACCAATATTGGCAGGAAAAAGCTGCAAAACATATCTTTTCAATATTGCAACTTGGTAGTCAACATCTCACATAGAACAGAAATAGAACGGACATGACATTAAGAAGGAAATGTGGAGTGTGGAACCTTGTCATCTGCATGGCCAATGATAGCTGGTCCCCATGAGAGCACATAGTCAATATACTCATTGCCATCAACATCCCGGATTCGAGAGCCCTTAGCAGAATCAAAAACAATGGGCTGTCCACCAACAGATTTAAAAGCACGTACAGGTGAATTCACACCTCCAGGCATCAACTCCTATAATTATACTGTCATCAGAAATCAATTAAATAATCCATAAAATTAAAACCATTTAGTAACATTTTCACAACAGTCTTATAGGAGCCTTCTAATACATGTATTGATAATGATGCATGTCTAAAATCAGTCACAGTGAGGATGTACATACCAAGATAAATGGCTGCTGTGCCTAAAGTTGGATGTCAAAAAGCAAGACAAATCCGCATGGTTGCATCACACACACACACACACACACACAATATATATATATATATATATATATAGTGAGTTACAGCCATGTGGATCCAGCTTACTTCTCAGCATCCAATTTTCAGTATGTATAGCAGGCGTCATATAAAAAGAACAACATAGAAGGAAACCTCATATGAGACAGCAGGTAGAAGTAGAAAGGTTCTTGTAATCTTGAAAAAGAAAGGAAATTTCAAAAGAAAACTATTCATCAACTAGTATAACCTTCCGTTGCAAGTCACCATTACATAGAATAAAAAGGCTTAAGCGTTTGAATTATTTACATGCTCCTCCTTTCTGATATTTTAAAACATGAAGGAAACTAGGAGTTAAACAGCTTGGTATAAATCTTGGATAATCATCGTTCATGTGTTGTGATGCCGTGAGTACACACATCAGCTTTTGGGTTTCATGAATGTTCTAAAGAATGTGGGCAGGTTCACGCAGAAGGCGATCAATATCCTCCTAGTCTAATAGCTGATCCATCAAGAGTGCATTGCAGTAAATACAACGCCATTATAAACTTTCTCATTAAGAGCAAAGTTGGATCTTCCAAAATAATTGTAACCCATACAAAACAATAACGATGGACTCTCTAATTTCAAGAATATAGATGGATAATTTAGCATCAAGCTAGCAAATGACTTGTTTTTACATATAATAACCTATATTACTGAATTTCCGCAAATACAGTCTGGGTTAGCATCACTGTTAACCATCTTCATAAGCCGAAGTCCCAACCTCCAAATAAACCACAATTGCTTCATTCTAGTTGTTTAATCAGAGGATATGACAACTTCATCTCCAAACTCACAATATCTAAAGTATATGATCTCATCATTCAACAGTTACTTCATGATGTTTTGCATTTAAAAATGTGCTTAGATTTGCCATTAGTAAGTTATATTTTTCACTGTCACCTTTTTTTAAAATTAACTTCAGATTCAGTAATGGATCAAGTCGTGCAAATTTGTTTAATAAACTTCCATGAGAACCTCTATCAATTAAAATATATCCACTTGTGAATTTTTCCTAATGAAACACAGATCCAATTGGCATCATTATATCCTTCAAATGCAACAATGAATCCATAATAAAATAATCTATGATTAGGTACTATTCAAATATTTCAGTACACTGTATAACGTAGTCAGGTGATCCTTCAAAGAATTTTGAGTGGACCTGATCAGCCTGTTCTACGGATAAGTTATACTATTTCAAGCTCAATTCATATGATATTTGAGTACGAAGAGCTTGTGGATTTTAGGATTAAGATGGAATACAATTTCTTCAAGTCAATAACAATATCATAACAAGTGCTCACATATTTGGAATCAAAGAATCTAAGCTTCTCAAGAAAGTATCTTCAAAAAATTTATACTCGTGACTGAAGCAATTAATCCTCAAGATCAAATCTTCTAAACCTAAATGTTTAATGTCACATTCATAAGAAAGAAAATTCCTTGTTCCCACCAACAAAACCAAATTAGTATTTAAAACAAGCATATCAAAAAAACACCTTCACTATTCGTCAAACTTCACAGCAAATGCAAGCATAAACACAAATGGCCCTGTAATAACTTCTCAAATCATTCTTTTGAAGCTCCTTTAAGTTGGTACAATGATTTCACAAGTTTATACAATTCTTTTTGTACCGGACAACACAAAACCTTCAGGATGCTCATATAAATTCTCTTCTAACTTGCCATTAAGAAAAGCAATTTTGACTTTTGATTGCTGAAACAAAATTTAGAAGATGTTCTAGCCAAAAGAGAATATATATCAAAATAATCTAAAGAAATTCTGGGGATATTCTCATATTCCTTAGCTACCAATCTTAATAGAATCATCAGACTTACGCATTCTCCTAAACATGATAATTTGCTAAGGGCCCATTTGTAATCACTTTTGTTTCTAGTTTTCTATGTTTTTTTTATTTTATTTTGATTATGTTTTGATTAAAAAATAAGTAGTTGTTTTTAAAAAACACTCAAAATATCTGAAAGTTATTTGAGTGTTTTTAAAAATAATGTGATTTATTTTAAAAATAAAAAATAAAATCACTAAAAAATACACAAAACAACAATTTTTAAAAAATAACAAAAACAAAAAATACAATACAGAATTGATATCAAAAAGGCTCTAAGTGTTGTACGGGTGAGGTTTATCAAACCAAGAGAATGCCCATGAATACGTAGAAGTATGAAGATAATTCACCAAGGCTGAAACGCTCATAAGCTCATAACATAACAATGAACAGTGAAAACTCAAGCTCAAGCTATACAAAGTTCAAATCTTAGTAAGATAACATATACTCTTATTAGGATCATTTATGTCAGCGTTGAGAAAGAAAGAGAAAACTTGGCACATAGGAATTTACTTTGCCATGATTTTAAGAATTTGTACTAAATCATGTTATAGGTCACTTTTTGAAACACATCTAGCTCAAGTTCTGTGCATGAAAACTTCATTGTACCTAGAGAACACTAGCACGCATCAATCGTTATATTAACTGAGCATATTTATTAAAAGTTCATTTGGAAAATGTATAAGTATACATGTTACGCCAAAAGATTTGAATTTATAATTTTCATGGGTCATGCAATTTGGAGTTATTCAAACTATATAAGTGAACATTCAAATTCAAGAAAAATAATGATTTACCAAATTAAATTCCACTACTGCACTTACTATCCAACAACACAATAATAGCATGTTGCACATCGCACCTATGATGAAGGTGATGCTTGGCGGTTAGCGCCGAAGGTTCCTACTGCTCATCAACTATAAGATGCCAAAAAAATAATAATAATAACAAGCATATAAAATTCACAAGTCACAAACTCTTAATCTTCTGGTAAAAATTAAGAATACAAAAGAAAATCAATCAAAATAAAAAACTAATAGCCTTTAACTAAAAAATAATGATCAGAATTTCAAAAACAAAAAAATTCATGTGAATAATTTGGAATCAACACATTGTTAAAAATCAAAGAGTAACAAAATTAATTAAAATCAAAACCAATCACACTCTCAAATCAATATCAATATTTAGAACATGAAAAAAATGTAAAAAAGAAATAATTCATCCAAAGCAAACCGCACACTTGTACAAGAAGATATCTCTCAGTTATCTCCAAGTCTCTCACTTAATTAAGGAATAATTGTTGAAAATAGACGAAACAAGAATTTATTCAAGAAGTAATAGATGTTTTCTACATGTCTCATACACATATTTATAATCAACAACTCCATAGAATTTCCCATAAAATGATCATGAAAAGTCAAAATAATATCCCACGTTTGTTGCCAAAGAACAAAAGAATAATTAAAAATGGGGAAGAAATCTCAATAACATGATAACATCCATAAAAAGATTATCATTAGAAGCAATGCCACAAAATAGGGAACAAAATAGTGATCCAAAAAACTATTGCCAAAACCTGTCAGAGTTAAGCCATTAATAAAGAAAGAATCACAAAAGCCATGAATCTCATAAAGCTTGAACAAAGGAAGAATCAAATAAGTTAGAGAATTCAAGCCAGTACAAGGGAAAAAGGCATTAAACAAATTAAACTATCATGATAGAGGAACATTATAAGCATGTATAGATGGAGTCTTATTAAAATTAAAACTCTATCAAATTAAAAAATTAAACTAAAACAACTAAAACCAAATTAAAAATTCATCTTTCATATTTTCATCTCACACATATATTTAGGCTTTTTAATAACTACTGACTAAGAGCTTCCTCACTTTTTTACTAGAATTGAAAATTTTGCCTCTGATAAATTATTAAGTTGATATTCATCCAGCAGATAATTATTGTACTTCCTATAAAGAAATTCATGAGTTATTACTAGCATGTCTTGCCAAATACACAAATATCTTAGATATCCATCATCAGTGGATATAATTTCAACACCAATTTTAACTTTTAACACAATATTAATATTATAAATAGAAAATTGTACATATGATGTTAATATAATTCCTAGAAGAGAAGGTAGAGAGAGAAAAGAATCAAAGATATCCGTTAATGGTTCATTATATAACTCAAATTAAATATATTAAACAATCGAACTAGTACCAAAGTTTTTTTGGATGTCTAACTTATAAATATTTGTCCCAATTCTTAGGGTGACTTACATGGTTCCATTATCTAGTATGTGACAACCTAAGGACTTCTATAAGATACTTTTCAATATTTTGATAGATTATTACCTTATCACATGATTTGAATTCACATATCCCTAATTCATATGTGTAGTTGATTTATAATTAGCATAGTTAATAGCATCATATGATACTTTCATGCCAACCATGTCTATCACTAATGAATAATACAATAAGATAGGATGCCAAATTATCACATGGATGAACTATAACTAAATCCAAGAAAGAAAAAGATGGAAAAAAAATTGTATTAATGAGATTTCATAAAATCTTCTTCAAATAAATGATAAATCCAACAAAGATAATTGATTTAAATGAGATGTGTTTATTACATGGATAAACAATCTCTTTAAATAAAAATAACCAAATGCAAAAACTAATAGTGGAGAATTGCGTATTCATAGATTCAATGAGATTAATAAAATTTTAATTTGCAAGTTTTCATGAAAGCATGAATAAATCTTCTAATATATTTATATTATTTTAATTTCTCTGTAAGATTCTTCTTATATATTGATAAATTAAAAAAATAAGAATAAAAAATAAAATTGATATTGGTCTGGCAATTCATCATAAAATAATATCAATAAATAGTGTATCAAAAATTACATCACAATTCGCTCGATTAGTTCACAAATTTTAGCATTCATTGGTTGTTTTGTTTCACAATCAAAAATAGATTTACATTAATTAATGTTTAATTTTAAAAATCATCTCCTATTCAATTTCAAATTAACTCTTGCTTAATTTAAGGTTTAGATATATGAATATGTTCGACTATAAAATCTAGTATATATTCAAATTTAACAAATCAAACATTCGGATGTACAATCTTATTGCAACTGTAAATCTTTCTTTGCATTTAATTCATCATTGGAAAAAAGGTTTAGGAATTATGATTTCGTTAGTTTATTCAAATTTGACCATATAGAATTGTAATGTTAAGCATGTTTACCAAGCCTTAAATAAGATGTTAATAATTTTTCTTTAGAAGTATTAATAAAATGATATGATAGACCTAACAAAGGGGTAATTATAATATTTCTCAACTCTAAAGCATTATATAAAGCCTTATCTATTGCCTTTGGTGAATTCTAACTTAATTCATACTTAATTTCTTAGTTATGACCTTGATGAAATAGAAATTGACAACAAAGTAATCTCTATACAAATAATATTTGGCTACAAAATTCATTTTTCAAGTGTTTATCTCAATGCACATATTTTGTGTTTTCAACAACTATAGACTATGAGCTTTGCATCAATCAATTATTTGCCTAGATGTTTAGATGTATTGCTAGAATGGTTTGGTTGCTCGTGCAATAAAAAACTAGTCCTAATATCTAAAGAGGTAGAAAGCCTTGGAGATTCAATGTAGTAAGTTAATAGGCATTTTTTCTTATATTTGAGCCCTCATTTGATTTTATAGGGGTATATATCATTTTCAAGGAATTGGAGGAATGAAAATGTATTTTACTTCATCATTTTATATCGGAGTTTGATTCTAATGAAATTAACAGATAGTAGGTTTTACCTAAGAAATATGGGCAAACACATTTTTTATTAACAATTCCTTATCCAAGCTAAGTGAAAAAAAATAAAATAAAAATTAATCCAATCATGATTGTAGACATCCTCTTTGCATGGAAAAGAAAAAACTCAATTTCTCACCAACCAAATAAAAATTAGGGATGTCAATAATACATGATAACCTGAATCAGACAACCCAAAAAAATTTGTGTTCGAGTTGATCCGACTAACTTTCGAGTTAGGTTCAAGTCTAAGAAGTTGACTTGTTTAATTTTTTGGGTCGAGTTTGAATTAACTCTCAAACTCAAAATCGACCTGATTGTGATCCGTCAACTGAATTTTGACCCATCAACTGAAATTTGACCTTACTTTTTACTCATGAACCTAATTTGATTCAATTTTGACATAAATTTGACATGGAATATATGTCTAAACGAATCACTTGGGTCGTGTTCGGATTAATCGAGTTAAAGACGAGTCGGGTTTAAGCTAAGGTTATTGATCCATTTAATAAACAGGTTGTGTTTGAGTTATGCTTGTTTAGGTCTGGTCACATTCAAGTTAGACTTAAATCTAAACCGCTGACCCGAATTGATACCCCTAATAAACATGAAAAATATATACATATTGTCACTCATTTTCCTCTCAGCCAAATAATAATTGAAAATTAAATACTCAAGCATTTTACAATTTCCATTTCATTCTTCATTTCCACCCTTTCAACTCCTTCAAATCACAAAGAAACTAAGAAAACCACAGGGGAATGAACTCACATGGAAACCTCAAGACAGCCGTACTACATAAAAAATTCAGCCCAATTTCAACAAATATTCAATTTCACAACCTCGAAAGAGGAAGAATCGCGCAAAGTAAAAACCCAAAAATAACCCGAAATATGTATTTCAAGTTTCAGATCAACGACAATACCAGGAAAGGCAGTGTCTTTCTGCCAATTAAGACCGAACAGAAATAAAAGGTGAAAGAATTCTCCTCTGAATAAGTAATGATTTACATGATTAGCCTTGGATGCATTAATACCTTGGCGGCAACAAAGATCTCTTCGGACTTCTGCAGATTTAGTCTCTTCCTCAACAGAGACGGCGCTTCTAACGACAGTGGCCAAGCGACGAGGCGCCGGAGCAGAGCGCTTCGGCGACGGTGGAAAAGAGACACTGGACCTCCAGCAGACGCCAGCACCGGAGACGCTAGCCATTTCTCCCTCTTGTCAAAAGATAGAAGCCGCAGCTCTGAAGATTAGATGCATTTAAGGAAGAAAAAAATTATGCCGTCGAGGGTAAGATAGAAAATTTTGTGAAACTCACTTATCAACCATCTAACTCTTATATATTTATAATTTAAATAATTTATTTAGTTTTAAATTTATTAAATTTATATATTTACATATATCATGATCAAATTATTAAAAAAATTACAAAAATAAAAATATGAGTTGATATTTTATTATAAATTTTAATATTTGAGTGTTAATTTAAAATTTTAAGGCATGAAGGTGATTGATTTGTATATATATAAGAATTTAGTATTGTGTATGTAAAAATAACAAAAATATTTATATGTCTAAGACTTAAAATTATATATATACATATATAAATTTTTTATAAGTAAAAATATTTTTTATTTTAAAAAATATGGTTAATGATATTTTTATATGATATTAAAAATTTAAATATTAAAATTTAAGAATTTGATATGTAAAGACATAAGAATTATATAGTATGTATGCAAATCAATGAATATAAAAAATATATATTATAAAAATAAAAAAAATATTTGATCATAATTGCAAACTAATATATTTTTATTTTTGGAAAAAAAAAAATTTTAATGTTATTTTGCAGCATAAATGACTTTCGAGTAATATATATATATATATATATATATATATATATATATATATATATATATATATATATATATATATATATATATATATATATATATATAAGTTAATTCATGTTAATTATAGAGAAATAAGCATTCATTTAAAAGCATCATTTATATATTCTTCAATTTTCACAACTTTTTAAAGCATTACCATCCACATTCAAAATTTTAGGGTTTTGAGAAGTCCTCACATCTTTGAAAAATAGACTTTAGTCCTTTATAAATCTTTTTTGAGTATTTTGAAAATTCTTTTTTGAGTCCTTAGAAATCCTTCTTGACCTAAGTGGAGCTCACCTCGACCTCATGATATTCTCACTTTATCTTAAGCATTCTTGACAATATTTAGCATTTGGGGTCATTTAATTGGATACATTTGTAGTATAAAGTATTTATAAATCATTCAAAATGAGCAATTTTCATAGGCACTACAAAATTTCGCTACCATCCACAACTAGCTATTACTATCCGCACGCTGCCACCCACCCATCCATTATCATTTTACTTTGCATTATTTTACTTTACTAATAAAAAAATAAAATAAACTTTTACATTTGAAGTATTTTTAACCAAATAACTTAAAAATATACAAAAATATATTAATTTCACTTACACTATATTCTTTTTACACTATATTTCTTTTTTAGCTAACCAAATATCATGATATAAAGACTTTTTTATTAATAAATATTTTATTTGTCAATCATTAAAGCCTCATAATAGCAATATAATAATTAAAGCTATATGACCAAGGCTAATGTTGTGCTAGGGAACCTTAAGGAGTAGATTTCATTTATAAAAACTTATTTATGACCAACTTCTATAAGCTTCTCCTAAAGTCTAAAGGAGTTTTGCCATTAAAAGCTCATGTTTCCATTCTTTTTTTCATTCACTCCATATAAAAATATCAATTGCAACACTTAGTTGATATTAAGAAGCTTAATATCAACTATAATATTATTGATGATAAGCTTAATTCTTCTTTATGTATTACATTTAATCTCTTTTAATTCAAGAACCCTATTTTGAAGAGTTGAAATTATTGTAAACCTAAAAATGGCAATGTAGTGAGATGGAGAATGAACAAGATGGCTCTATTAGTTGAAGGGATAACATAGAAAGTGGAGATAATATTATTGTAGGCAATTAAGAAAAGTGATTAAGAGGGATTGAAAAAATGATAAAACTCATATGCAATATCAAAGTAAAATGTTTATGAAATATTAAGCTTATAATCAAAGAACCAAAAGGATTTGTAAGAGGATAAACTAATGTTTTTGTAAACTTGATAAAGATCAAAAACCTCACTAAAGGATAAAAAAAAGAAAAGTAACAAAATTAATGTTTACTCAAAAAATCAAAAGAACTTTAACTCTAATACTATATTGAAAGAGCCTAAAGTGTGGTGTTCTAGAGAAAGATAAAGCCCATTATATATATATATATATATATATATATATATATATATATATATATATATATATATATATATATATATATATATATATATATATATATATATATATATAAGGTGTTGAGAATAGAGTATTGCAATAATTTAAATCTTATGGAAGGCAAGGGAAAGTAACAAAAAAAAAAAAATTCAAATATGACTTAAAGTTCATCTTTATAAGAGAATCATTTTAAAAAGTTTAGATAGTGAAGATGGTTCAATTTTGGCTTCTAAGGACCTTAACCAAGAAGGGATGAGAGATTTTAAAATTTGATATGTGGAGTTAAGTGTGAAGAGGTTATTGAGGTGAAAGGGAATATGTTAGGGTTTGGTGGAGATAACAAATTGATAAAGGCATGATTAACATTTTAACATGAAAATAAAATAATGATTTAATGTGTATGTGTGTGTAAAAAGAGAAAGAAAGAATTTAATTTATAAAGCTTTTTAATGAAAAATAATGATAAAAATTAGTAAAAAGATAATGGATAATGAAATAAGGAATGGAGAGTAGCTATGGTGAGCCTTAAACTATACTATTATGGCCATGGAAGCATCTAACTTCCATGAAGATGTCACAACAATCAAATAGGGGAGAACTACATCCTTATGATTGAAGGATCTAGGATCAATGTAAAAATAATGAACTCACTAATAAATTTTCTTTGATATTATATGGAATTACAAAATTGTACGTTTTGGTCCGTAAAAAGGATGTAATGTAATTTAAATACGCTAATTCTTTTTTTTCGTGTTTGAAATGCAGAAATTAATTAAGGTAAAATTTTACGGTATTTGAAATTCCTTCCTAAGCTATTCTCTGTAAACTAAATACCCTCAAATCGAGTGAAATTAGAAATCACGACAATCACAGATGACTTCGTCACAATCTTTCCATACCCCACTCACGAGAACCGAGCAGCAGAATCTGTCAGAGGTGGGCTTCTTTTCGAGCTACAGCTTTGATTCTCCTCCATTCGCATTATCCATAATCGAGATTATCTTAAAAAAGGTAATGCCCTTTGTCCCTTTCTCCCTTATTTTCATTCTTTTCTTTTCTCCCATCGTCTTATCATTCTATCCTTCCCACCACCATCGATCTTCAGTGGGATCCACTTGGAGATGCCTTTGAGCTTGATTTTGTTCATCCATTTTACCTCTAAACAAAGGTTTTCACGTACACCTCTTTCATTTTCCATCTCATTTCTCACAATGGCTTTGATTCTCGAGGGAGTGTTCGATTTGATATACACGGTTTCATTCGCCGATGCCAATCGTTCTCGTGTCTTGTTGAGTGATCGGTGTACTCCCTCCTTACTATCTTTCCGCCTTCATTCGTTGATCTTGGTTGAGTGATTTGTCTTGCCATGTTATTATTAATTGTAATTTTAAGTCTTCTGGTGTATGTGTAATATCAACCATTCATTTGTTATATTTCGCTTAGCATTGAAGTTCAAGTTGTTCACCGCAAGTTGTATTCCAACTAAATTCATTATATATTTGATTTGTAAAGATGCCATCTTCATCTCACCTTTAAGTTCATCCTTATCTTCTTATCGAATATTTCCTTTGCTCGCCAAGTTGGTTTCTAATTAATGTAGTAGTTTGACACCAAGAATTGCAATTATAGGTGCTTTTTTATTTAATTTGTTTGGTAATATTGGAAGCTTATATATTGTTTTATATGAGCTAGAAAGACCGAATGTGACCCATGTATTTGAAATTTCTATATGATGTACATGTCTTTTGGTTAATAAAAATAACTGAGAAAACATGGATGTGGTTTGCATGCTTGTGTGGCTTATATGTCGCAAGAGTTAAGATAGATTGGTAGGAAGCCTTGATGTCCATTTCCTTTGAGATGAAAAAATCAAGAGAGAGAGTAAAAGTAAAGTTCAAATTGTGATTCTAATTAACAGAATGGAATGTAGAATGTAGCAAATTGGGTAGAAAAGAAGAGAGAATTTTTTTATGTCATAAAAAATGCTCTTTGGGTTATCAAGGTGTGAACAATGATTTATTTATTTATTCAACAATTTTTAGTTATACCTTACTTTATGTTCAATGCCATGTCCGTAGGTACAAAAATAATGATTCTCTTTTATGTTTTTATTATGATTCCATTGTCTCAACTAATTTGATGGCTTTTATTCTCCCTTTTTCCTTATTTTCAGTATCGCTTAGTGAACATTATTGTAAAATCAATGACATATCAAGAGAGTGAAATGATCCTCGATTTATGACTTTTCATATGATGTTGAGATCAAAAAATCAACTTTCTTCAACCATTCATGCATACATTGGCCTCAATCACTATTATATATATTTTTAGATACACTAAGGAGAGATCAACAAAGAATAAATCGAAATAAATATCTGAAACATACCTTTCTAGATTATATCTTGGATCAATTGCATGAATATGGTTCAATGAAAAACACCTTTTTTTCAAATTATGCAATTTATTTCACAAGAGTTTACTTATAAACACGCTTAATGTAAAATTGAAGAACAAGTTATATTTCTACACATACCCTCAAAAATCAAGGTTATTCGATTCAACTTTCAACATCCGAGAAACTTGAGTAGGTACTTTAATGTGTATTATATGTGTAGGAGAGTTACGACATGAGATGATAAAGCGCGACATTGGAAACTCCACATAAAATACAATCGAGCTATTCATGCCTTTCTTCAAGGTATGATAATGATATCTTATATAAGTATTTTAATGCTCTTATTAATATAAGTTATTAATTTTAGGATTGATTATGCTCTTGATGGAACCCATATTAAAGCTAGGTTCCTAAGGAGCATGAATCTGCTTTTAGAGGGAGAAAATCTTATCCCACCCAAAATGTGCTTGCAGCAGTAGACTTTGATTTGAGATTTACATATGTCTTAGCTGGGTGGGAAGGTTCAGCACATGATGCTACAATACTCCGTAATGCCTTAGAATGACCTAATGGTCTGTTTATTCCAGAAGGTATAAAATATTTTTGTCATAGATTTCACTTACAAGAAGTATTTTACTTATACGTATAATTGATTTACGTTTACATACAGGTAAGTATTACTTAGTGGATGGTGGCTACTCTACTAGGAAGGATTTTATATCTCCATTTCGTGCTACAAGATATCATCTAAAAGAATTCTCTAACAATAGACCAACCAATGCTCAGGAGTTGTTTAACCTTCAACATTCATCACTCCGTACTACAGTGGAACGTGCTTTTGATTCTTTGAAAAATCGATTTGGAATTATCAAGAGCGACCCATATTTTCCATTATGAACACAAGTTAATATTGTTCTTGCATCTTATATATTACATAATTGGATCATTTCAGAAGGTGGTGATGATTTCATTCTTCAAGAGGATGATTGCTATGAGAGCACACAAGTAGTAGTGACATAAGGGTTATAGAAGAATCCGGTGAGTGGTTGGACAAAAGAGACCAAATAGCTCATGCAATGTGGAGCCGCATGAACGAAGTTGGTTATTAGCTAGAATTTGGATGACATGAAATATCCTTTCTAGCACATAGTTCATATTTTGGGATGTTAGATTTATTATGCTTTTGTAAATCATATTTTGTTAGTACATAATGCATATATTTTATAAGATTAGTTTTAATTATACTAACTACTATTTGCTTCAATATAATGGTTGTCTAATTAGTTAAATGGACAATCTTCCTCCTAACACTAGCCCTAAAACTAAAAGAAAGCATTTTGTCCGAGTACAAAACCGTAATGGATTTCGTGGCTTTACAAATCATGTGTGAGTATGTTGATAATATGAGAAGTGCTCAAGGCTTCAAAGATACCGTACAAAGGTATAAAAGAATTTGAATTGTCACACCGATCAATGTAAGAATCGATCGACATCAAAGAGGAGTATGGAATCACATCCAAGAGCTAAAGAGAAAATGAGGTGTGTCTTGGGATGAAAATAAAAAAAATGATATTGATGGGACAAGAGGAATACATATCGCATATTCAGGTATTTTTTGTAATACATAGTTTTGTCACATTAAATTTTTAAGAAATATTTGTTAATTATTTTTTTTACTTCTTGCATTGTAGGCTTTTCCAAAAGATGTTGGCTTTTTAAATGTTCCAATTGTAAGTTATAATGAATTGAAAAAAGTTTGTGGTGAAGGTCATGCCACAGGAGAATGGGCAAAGTCAGGAAATTCTGAAACTTCCTTTGATACTCAACATATTAGTTTAGATGACGACGAGTCTCCAAGTTTGACGGAGACATATATAGATGCATTCCAACCCATTGAGTCTCCAGTGTGGATCTTACACGCACTCTGACTACAAGAAAAAAAGGTCAATACCTTCATCAAAGGATTTACTAAACTCAAGAAACTAAAAGAATGAAAGTGATCAATCTACGTATAATTATATTGTCATGATGATGGTAGTGTAGCCCAAGTTGCAAATGCAAGAGTTCAACAAGAGATTTTAAGGAAAGACAAACAAGATGAACTAATGACAGCTTTAGTAGTGTTTTTTCTGAAGAGATTGACACAATTTATGAGAACTTATCAAAGAATCCTACGATAATTCGATCCTTTCTATCAAGACCTAAAAAATTGAAAGCCAGTTGGATGCACAAGGAGTTAGGAAGATGATTCTGTATTTTGTGATTATGTTATTATCGTTCAAATCTTATTGTTTACCACTATCTCATGCAACAGTACTTTGTCCTAAACTTAAATTTCCTTTTTGTTGAATATGGACTTAAGTGATAGTTAATGATGTTTGAATGTAATGCACTATGATATTTTGTTGAATATACCAAACTTTGGATGTATTTTTTTCCGTAGTGTTCTATGATAACATCAACAAGTCTTTCTTGAGAAACAATTTCTAGAAGAACAGTTTTCTTTTCTTTGCATTTGCATGTATGATAATAATTTATTTCTATCTAGAGTCAATTTTGTAGGAAGACATTTAAAAGTGTTTTATATGGTGCATTTTTTAATTGAAATTTATTTTTTTGTTTGTTGAAATCCTTCTCTTAGAAGACATCCAAAAAGTGTTTTATATGTTGCAAATTTTCTTGTTTTGTTGAAATCCTCTTCTTCTTGATTTTGAGGTGGAAGAACGGGTTAGAAAGCTAGTAAATTCTGCCAGGATTGCATTACTTTGGCTATTTATCATGTACAGTTGCTATTGATGCGGTAAGTAATGCAGTAGCGATTGCAAAAAAAGGAAATTAGGAAATTCTGCGAAGGATCCTCAACAGTTTCTTCTTGAATCACTTCATGTTCTTGGCTACTCTAGTGCCTGGGAAAGCCAATGATGGCATCACGAGATAGCATTAAAGGCTTGATGGATCTGTTATAGGAAATTTTATTTTGTTAGATCATACTTGATTTGTCACTTTCTGAAATTGCAATTGTTTAAATTGTTACTAGCATCAACAAATGTTTGTGTGAATCTAATCATGTGAAATGCTACATTTTAAATGCTAATTTTTCAGGAAAATCATATGGCATTTGGGGTGGATCATGAACATTTGTTAGCCATAGCCGAACCTCTGTTATATGACTTAAAGAGAGGCCTCCCTGTTTCTGCTCCAAAATCTACTTATAATAGTGGAGAGGCTAGATGTAAAGATGATTATAAGGTATTAGGGAATTATGGATGCTTGGCTCCTTTTTGTCATTTCATAGCAAACCTCGTCGCACAGATCTGTGGTTGTTTGTGGCATCTTACTTATCTTTCTTTTGCAGCAGACTCATGTGGCATTAGCATTTGAAGTTCTAGGAGGCTGGCATGATGACAAAAATGCAGCAGTATTTGAAGTTTTTGTCAATTTCCTTGACAAATCTCCTGTTTTTTTTTATAATTTCTCTGATTGTTTATCAGGTGATATCACCACCATGCTCCTAAGTTTTAATTTTGACAAACATGAGCTTAAAATAGTAGGAAACATTATTGTTGCTTTGTTAGAACATATACTTATTGAATAGTGTCGTGCAAAGCACTCAAAATTTATGATTCAATATGCGTATTTTTTTATCCGCTAGTTTTTTATATGTGGTTATCTTTCTTTCATTTGACATTTACTGGTGAATCCTTTTCCCATTTCTTTGTTCTTAATTGTTTCATTATACTCCCCATACTCTTTGTTTTACTTATTTTTGTTTTCCATTTACCTTTCTCATAGTTTTCCTTTTGAGTTGTTATTTATCCTAAGCAACTAAAATTCATTTCTTTTATGAGCATACAATTTCTGAGTATTAATATTTGTGAATTTGGAGTTCTGTTAACTAATTTTCCAAATACAGAGTTCATTATTCATATTTTTACTTTGATTTTTGTCATACTTTATTGCAAATATACATATACTCTTGTTTTGCTCTCATCTTGTAAAAATTTCAAAATTTTTTTCATTATTTGACCGAAAAAGATTTTGGTCATTATTTGACCAAAATGCTTCTTAATTTTTGTTTCAAGGATGGGTTCAATGATATCATTCATAATTTTAATAGATAATTTTCAAAGATATGATGCAATTTTTTAACTGTCATTTCCTTATTATTTCACTTAGCAACTTCATCAAAATAATTTTTTTCAATTTTTTTTCACTAGCAGTAATCAATCTAATTTCAACAAAACATGAGTTTTAAACAATACAATGATTTGACATAAGATCTCATCTTAATTTTCAATAATATTTAAAACCTTAAAAAGTGAGTTTAAATGAATATTTTTAGTTAAATTTTTAAATAATGGAATCGAAAACATAATGATCAATTTTAAGTAATATAAAAAAGGTGTACAACTATAAAATATTCAAAATTCACTGTATTCACTTTATACTACATTACTTTTACACAAAACCAAACAACCCCTATGAGATGATGTACATCAAAATGGAAGGAAAAAAATAACTATAATTAAACAACCAACATTATTTTTCATTCACTTTTGTTTTTGTGTTTATATATATACACACACACACATATATAAAATACCAAAAAAACATTATTAAATTGTTATTGCAATATTCAAATTCAAACTAAAAAAAGAGCAATATTAAATGGAGGGGCACTTATGAAGTATTAGAAGCAACTTTTCATAAAATATTGCCTTAATTTAAAGGAAGTGGGGGGATGATTGTTAGAGAATTCATTGCATTATAATTAAAGTTCATTTGGTCATTTATTCTTTTAAAAAATCACATTTGTATGAGCATTGTATGGAGCATCAATTATAAGACATGCAAATACATCTAGTCATCCATACTCATAACTTGCATTTTTTTTAAAAAAAAACTTTGATGATCATCAACATACATAATAAACTACTAAGCTACTTTCAAAATTATTATATTAAAATAGACAAATTTTTAATAATACAATAATAATTCAATATTACAAAATAAATAAAAAATTCTTCTATAATATTTTATGATATGCTACAACTCTTAAGCATACCTTATTGCTAATAGGCTAGATTTAAAAAAAAAAGGCAACTCTCATCAAAACTCTTAGATAACTTGATCATATAACTCTTAATTGTTTATGAGCTAAATACATTAATGATTTGTTTGGAAGTACAAAAATATGAAAAGCCAATACTAGAATTACTACAAAGAAAAAAAGAAAAGAAAATCAAAATCTAAAAAATTGAATAATAAGATTGTAAAATATAACTTTCTCATCATAGATTCTAAAAAATATAAATTTGAAACATTAAGATACATTTTCTAGCCATAATGCACCACCAACTACCCCAAATGCAACTTAAATCAACCCATAATTTATAAAAAAAATACAAAATCTTTATCAAGTTAACCACCTATCTCAACAAGCTTCAAATAAAAAATAAGTGCAAATCATCAGAAAATATCCATCAAGGTGTAATCATCATATAAGCTAACAATCAACAACTTAAAAAACCATTAATGATTTCACTTAAAAAAAACATAAGTATTACAAAAAAAAAAAAAGAACATAAAATAATAAGATGAAAAATAACCCTACAAAGCAAACATATTGAACAATTTATGCTACAAATGAAAATTTCAGCACAAGACCCTAATAATAAATTAAAGATAAATAGAATAAATTTTACAAATAATCAGTCCCATTTCAATTCTTCTCACCTTCATCATCACCATCCTCAGCATCTTCATCATCTGTCATATTATTAATCACTTCTTCCAGAATGCGTTTTATCTCTGCTTTTCTATCCATAAGATCAGTATCAAAGCGAGCACCTGTAAATCAATATAATTTAATGCTCTCATTTACTTAAATAAAAATAGATCAAACACAAATAAAATTTTATTTAGCATGATAATAACTAGATTATATATATATATATATATATATATATAGAGAGAGAGAGAGAGAGAGAGGATATTCTATAATTTATATATGATTTTTAAGTATACTTTATGCTACAATGAGGTTTGTTTGCATGCCTAATACTAATGTGTTAATTGATAACAGTGGTATAAATTTAATTAGAGAAGTGAAGCAAGTAAAATCTAAAAACAAAAAATAAATTAGAATCTTAAGTAATTTTATCAATAAACATTTAATAGGGTAATATAAGATAAAATCATGAAATCCAAAGTCTAAATGGTGAAGCTGAAGTGAAACTACAAATGAAAATTACAAAATGAGATTAATTTATTAGTATTTAGTAAGCTTTTTCATTTTATCCATAATTTTGATTCGCTAATCAATCCAAACACCAAAATTTAATTATTTCATTACTTAAAACCAATACTGAAACCGTAAATTTCAAAACCAAATCAAATCATCCTAAAAAATTTGATTCAATTTGATTTTTTTTTTCTTATAATCAAAACATGCACACCACTACTTGATAGGTTGCTTTAAAATGTTATTGTTTGATTTAAAGAAACTTAATGAAAATCAAGGTTTTAACAAATAGAACCTCAATCAATTAAGAAAAGATTAAAGCATACCTAATTTCCTGATAATATCAGCCAGGGTAGCCTGCAAGATAAATATACAATAGCAAGTCATGTGGCAGTTTAAAAAAAAGTGGGGGAAGACTCTAAATTTAAAAAGCTAATACTCACAACATTGAAGTCCACTTCTTTCAATATCTCACTGACCACAGCAGACAACTCTTCTGTGGTGGGTACAACGGAGAGGTTCTCTTTCTTACCTGATAGAGCATAATCACATCAAGCCAAAGCTTGTTAAAATAATTAAATGAACTTCTGCATTATTTTAAAAAAAAATTTCATGCGATAACAAAAAGGGGCATTTACATGCATACCGCATAATTCTTATATATTTATATATTTAACACATAAATTTTGATATTTATGTTCATAACACTCAAATATTTAACATCACATCAAAAATTTCACTATTATTACTTTTCTAAAAGTAAATACATCTGATTCAAGCATAGGTAAAATATTAGATATGTAAATATCAAATCTTAAACATTAATATGTAAATACTTAAAAATTGTGTGGTATGTATATAAATCTTCCAAAGAAAATACTGCTCTTCACTAACACAATAATATGTAAATAGCATTTCAACTGCCCATCGCCAATATAAGAATATGCAAATGGCATGCCCACTGCCTATCACCAAGACAAGTTATATATGAGTGTGACAAGAATTTATGCTCAAGAATCAAATCTATATATGGATTAATAAAGCTTTCGCTAGAATTTGATATTTGACATCGTAATGTTCTATTCTACAGGTGCAGAAGGGAAGAACATATTTGTATCCACGTAAGATACTACTTCGGAAAAGCTAGCATTTCTCATTTTTTGTATTGCGCTTTTTAGTCAAGCTCAAAAATATACATTTTCATTCAGCTTAGCTTAAGTTTCACTGTTTTTGATGTCATTCGGATATGATGTGAAAAATTATATTATTTTGCAAGGCATGAAATCCATAAAACGCCATATGTCTATAGTCAATAAAAAATGTTGAAAACATGATTAGATGAGAGGCAAAATATGTTCTAGAAATGATTAGAACAAAGGCACACGCTGGCACACTGTCATGCACGTGTGAAAGAAAATGGTTGACAATAAAAGTATGACAGTAACAAAGCTAGAACATTAATGGACAGAATTTGAGCGCATCATACCTTCCTCTGCATTATTTGATTCCATGTTTGAACCTACTTTCTTGCTTTCTGTTATGTCTTTAGATGCAGTTCCAACATCGCTCTTTCCTTTTCTTTTATCAACTTCTTTAGATATATCAACCTGCTTTGAAACCTTTCTTTTGGAATTATCCTTTGAATCAGTTTTTATTGGTACTTTGTCCTTAATCTTTGAACTCCCCTTGGTGTCCTTGGAAGATTCTGCTTTACTATTTGAAGAAACCTTAGGTTCACCTTCTGTATCAACCTTCTTTTTAGAAGATGACAGACCTTTCTTAGATGTTGCCCTCTTGTTAGAATTCTCCATGGCATCCTTAGAAATGCTTTCTTTACGCTCAGAATTGACCTTAGGTTCTCCTGCATCAGCCTTTTTGGAAGATGAAAGGCCTTTCTTAGATGTTTTGCTCAGGTTTGAACTCCTTTTGGTGTCCTTGGAAATACCTGTTTTACTCTCTGAAGAGACCTTAGATTTACTTTCCTTATAAACCTTCTGTTTGGAAGATGATGAACCTTTCCTGGGTGTTGCAGGAGAAACTTTTCTTGCTGCAGGGGCGTACTGCTTGGATTCAAGCTCCTCATGCTCATCCATCTCCTCTTCATCTGAAGATTTTTTTGTTATCTCAGGATTGTGTTCATTTTCCCCATCTTCTGCCTCACTCTTAGAATTCTCACTGGCTTCCTCTGCATCATCACTTTCATCTTCATCCACAGATTCACCATCTCTTTCAATTGAATCAACTTTATCTCTCTCTTCTTTGTCATCTTTAGATGGTTCTCGAGGGCGTCTTCTTTCTCTCTGAGACGACAGGTCTCACAAAATCAGCAGGACATAGCATAATAAGTGCAATCAGTGGTGCGAAGGAAAACTAGATAAATGGAGACTTGAAGAATCAGAACAGATGCCACAATAACAAAAGAGAGTAAAGTGAGTTGCTCAAAAACTTAAATACTAATAATAAGACTTTTTTTAAAGGAACTAGCAGTTATTTGTAGAGTTACATAAAGGCAAACAATAGTCATCACCATACATTCAGAAGGCTGAAAAAAATATTATAAGATTTTTGTAGTTTTAAAAAAAAGTCATCACCATTAGCCTTACTAAATCTATAAGGATTGGTAAACTAAATGCCACATGGAGGTGGATAAGTGGATAAATAGAAGACTGAAACACCCACAAAATGACAAAAATGGTACAGGACATTTAGAAGGTTTTTGTAACCTTCTTTTGTGATACATCATACATGTATCAGCATACTTAACAATTTCAACTCATTAACTTCCATGGCAGCCAACAATATGAAAGAGGGAGTCACTGGAAACAAATACAGGTAACTATAATCAAGACAGAAATCTCATATTCTCTAACTCTTGGTTAAGATTTTTTTTTTTTTGGACTCAATTGAAAAAGAAGAATTCTAATTTTCATAACATGTCAACATTAAAGGCCATTGCCACCTCATAACCATTTTGGGATCAGAGGTGAAGTCATCATGGTATGAATTTTTTAAGAACTGTAATAAAAGTCACAGTTGATTGCAGACTAACACACACTTGAATGAAATATTGTAGATATCGCTCTCTTCAAATTAAATATATTACAATATCAATATTGAATTTATTTAATATTGTATGATTGATAATTGTTTTAAATATGATTTAGATGCATACACACCTTCATGATTTAATAATTTTATTTTAAAATAATTTTGACAAAACACATAACAATTAAGAAGACACATATTAAATTTATCAATTTAATAAATATAATAGGCAAATTATTAAATGGATTGAAAATGTTATTTTTTTCTAAAAAACATATCATGAACTTTAAAGTAGTTGCAATCACTGCGCATGCATTTTTTTGCTGATGAAATAAATGAATGGATAAATCTTTCAAGGTAAACACACCAACAAAACAACATAATATAAGTAGACAATCCAACTAAATCATCAGTTGGTCCAAAAATCACGTGATTTCTTAAAACTGGATAATAAGATCGAATCAAGAACCTTTTTTTCTTTATCTGCTGATGCTTCATCAAGTGCTCTTTCACCACTTCTTTTCACACCCCGTTTACGCTTTTTACCTTTCTGAAATTGAATCAAAGAAACAAGGTTAAAAATATTTATTTTATTATAAATCGATTTAATAGCATGATTTGAACACAACTGGAAACACAGACCTTAGCTTTCTCAGAGAGTATAACTTCTCTAGTAACATGTGGAGATTCCAAAAATTCCATTAGTCTTGCTGAAATATCCTCCTGGGAAACATAGCATATAATTTCCTCACAAATTCAACCATAACAATAGTAACTGGCAACTGAAAGGCAAATATACAACAACACTCACAACTTACCTTCTTGGTGTTAACCTTTAATGTATAAATATCCAGCAGATCAGACAAATCAAGCAACCTATCTTTGTTGCACTTATTAAGCTTTTCCTTGACTTTTAATCTATCTTTCTCCTGTGAAGAAATTATGAAAAAAAATGAAGAAACAGATGCAACAATACGGTTCGAGGTAGATACTAATGTTATTAAAAGGATTGCATAAAGAGAAAAGATATAACAAGTGATTCCAATAATTAAAGAGTGTCATATTCAAAGCAAAAAAAAAAAAAAAAAAAAGAAAAAAAAAAAAAGAAAAACAGCAATGTAGCAGAGAAGGTTTTAAATTATTGTTGAAAGAAAAAAAAACTAAGTTAGACTAGCAAAAATATGCTTGATGTTTCACTATAAATACCTATCATTTAGCTATCAATCTCAAATGTTAAACCAATGTAGACAAATAAAAACATGCAAATAAAACAATATTTTAAAAAACTCAAAGCGCTTGAATTGGACAAATCTAAAAAGAAGCTCAATGAGATAGACCTGAACAAACTACAAAATCCCAAAGCAAGAAAAAAAATCTAGGACCCATTTCAAAGAGAAGGATGAAAACTTCTAATAAAATTTATATTTTTTATGTGCCAAATTTTTATTATATCAAAATATATAATTAAAACTTTTAATTTTTTAATAATTATAAAGTTAACAAAAAAATTGAATTTTGATTTTAAATTTAAAAGTTCAAAATTTTGAAGTTTGAATTTTCAAAATGAAAGGAATGTTATTGTTTTCATCAGAAAATCAATTATTTGACTTAAAATTAATCAAATAATTAATTCCAAGACTCCGCAACAAACAACCACTCATTTGGAGAGAATAATCCCAACTTCTCCATAGCCAATCATTTGATTGGCCACCAACTCGTTCTAATTAATTATTAATACAAACTTATTCAAATATTAAGATTGTGAAAACAAGGCCAAATAAATAACTCAAAAAAGATGTTCAAAATTCAATGATTCAAGCAAGATTGAATTGCCAATTGAATTGAATACTATGGTAAATATTAAACTATTTTAATATTATTTAATTGATGGAATAATATAAAAATATAATAAATATATAATAATAAATAAATAAAACACATACATAGATAACATTTTTAATAATTGTAAACTTTAAATGCAACAAAAAAATCAATAAAATATAATTATATGTGGCCAATCTCATGAATGAAGGGTTTGGCATAAACCCTACACATTTTGTTATCGTAAAACCATTCTACAATCTCCCCTCCATACTTTCACACCCATCCCCACCCCATTCCATCCTAAATTCAAATCAAAAACTCCATTGAGGGTTCTAAACATACACTTGACTAAACAAGCCCTAATCTCATTTTTAACATCTATTTGGTCTACTTAAACCTTTCAAAATTATGAAACACTCCAAAATTAAAATAAATATACTATTATAACCATTAAAAGTATTTCCAAGCCCTAGGATTCCGAACATCAACACACCAAAAACAAAATACCTACAAATATGCTCTTGAAGGGTTTGTTTCATGCCTAGGCCAAACCTGTTAACTTGATGTTAGCATACCCATTTCTCCTCCACTCCAATCAAAGCTTGTACAACATTCCTAATACCTTTTTGATCCTTACAAAATTAATTTGAACCACCATTCAAAAACAAACAATAGGCTACATCACCCTTTTCTCTATGGTAAGAATAGATAAAAACATATACAACATAGTAATGTAGACCAAACTTCTCCCTCTTAGCGACATACAGCTTACAATCAATGAGGGACAAACTTAAAATACAACTATTACAGTAACGATATCATTTAGAAGATGGCACTAACCAAAATAAGTGAACATAAATTAATCATTGTCCTGGTGAGTCATGTCATTCATTTATATTGGCTTACGTTATTAAATTCATACATAAATAATTCATTAGTCATGGCTGTGCATGAATGTACAGTAAAAACAATAAGTAATATACTATTATTACCTCGTTCTGAGACCAAACAAAGCCAGAGAATTGGAGAATATTTCTCTTCAAAAAATGCACCTATCAAGTTTTCAAAAAGTTTAAATAAGCATGCATCCCTTTGAAGTGTTAAATAATAGAAGCTGTTAGAAAGTATATTTACATTTGCTTTTCGTCCAAAGAGAATTTTATGAAGAAGTCGGAGACTGTCATCTGCCTTTCTTTTTGACATTTTGAAAGCCACTAAGTGAGAGAAAAAAATATCAGAAAATAACAAATGACTGCATTTTAATATGTTACAAACTTCCTCAGCATCTATTTGCGATACAATTTGTCTGCTATAAAAAAATGCATACTGTATGTAACTTTTATTTATTTTGCAATCCTGTGGAATTTTATTTGTCAAGCATGTATTTATCATTCCAATCAAAATCTTAACAAGATTGTAATCTAGTCAATTTTCTTTGAATATAACTCCTTGCCAAAAAAATTGAATTGATGGTAAATCTGAAACTAAATAATAAAAAAAAAAATCATAAATTGAAGTATCAAAGGATGGTTAAAAGAAACTATGCAAAAAATACATAGAAACTGAAAAAATACCCAACACACAAGCACACTCAATAGAGATAAATGTGCAAGCAAGCAGCTAGAAAGTGCTACGTAACATAAAATGAAGTGTGACCTTTAAAGGTGCTCTAGCTACAATGACTACTGGCCAGAAAAAAAAAAGTGTAAGTTTGGTTACAAAACCAAATGTTCAGATATCATTGTCTAGCCAAAACTCAAGGCTACTTGACAAAGAATCTAATGTTTTCACATTGTAGCTATTAAGCACATGATGTAAAAAGAAAATTGTAAAACAAATTCAATGAATCAAACTGATAACCATGATGTATGGAATCAAATTAACAATGAATAAATCACATTATTAAGATCATTCAAAAGTCAGGTTAGGAATACCATAAAGAAACACAAAAAGAGCTTGCTTCACATTAACAGCGCACAAAAACAAGCATGGTGTATGAAATAATATCAAAATACAAATAAAATTTTGGCAATTTATCATCCTATAAAGTATTATGATATTTATTTAAATCTGCATATTTTCCTACAATTTAGTTGCTTCTATCTGAAAAGAAGCCTAACGATCATCTGTGACAATAAACGTACACGATCAAAAGTATAAATGCAGAATGCTAAATAGCAGAAGTGTACGTAAAATATTGGAAGGGAAGAAAGTCTCTAACCATTGGGGATATCCTTAAGCGTCTCACCCGAACCCTAAAACACGAAAACAGAAAGAAACACACTTCAGTAAGCCAAGCTAACTAAAACCTCCAACGTCCACACAAAGGTTGAAGCAATCGCTTCACCTGCTGAATTGCCAGAGCCTTGGTCGCTGAAACCCTGATTGGCGACAGAGCCGCATACCTCTCCACAGACTTCCTCTCCCTCGACGGCCTAGCCAACGACGACGCCCCTTTCTTCTCGTCCTCCTCCCCCTGCCCCTCCGTCTCCTCCGCTTTCCTCTTCCTGCCCCTCTTCTTCGGCGTCAGCTGATCTCCTCCAGGCGTCGACTCATCCGCCGGCGCCGGCGCCGGCGCCTGTTGTTCGTCGGCAGAAGAGCTGTTCAAGGACCCGTCCTTGCTTCTTTCCTCGACAAGCAACAGGGATGCCATGGTATGCAGACAAAACCTCGCAACGCCTCTTCGGTCGTGGCGGGAACGAAACCCTAGAGGAGTAAGCGGTGAGGCAGCTCGGTTTCAAGGCGGCAACGATCGGAAGATTGAGAATCGTTTTTAATTGGACGCGACTATGCGAGAGAAAGGCGCGCGGAAACGGATTTTGGGAGAAGTTATAGGTTCAAATCTTTCGTAGTGGTTTGCCCCAAAATAAGAGCGGGCTGCCTAAATTCGGTCCGACCCGCCTCATCTATTTTGGCGCTGGCGGGCGTATTTGGATTGAAATTTAATTAATTATTTAACACTATTTATTATTATTATTATTATCATTATTATTATTATATTTATATATGTTATATTATATAATTTTAAATTTAATTTGAATGCATTAAAAATGATTAGCATGTTATTATAAGTTTTTTAGTGTTAATATAATGAATGATATAAATAATATTTAATAATAATTATATATATGGCAATTGATATTAAATTTATATTTTAACTAAAATCTATTTATATTTGTAGCATGCTAAAAAATTTAAGGTAGTGGAGGGAGTTTTTTTTTTCTTTACTTAACATTATATAAAAATTTTCACACACAAAATTAGGAGAAATTTAAAATAATGTTAGAATTTATATATTGAACCCCAAAAAGGAAGGAAAAAAATTATGGGATTTGCATTGGATAAAATTTTATATATAGAGATTATATAAGTTCACTCTTTCTCTCAATTGGAGAAGATAAAATTATAAAGTATGGAATATTAGCTTTGCCTCATTTGGTTGTAGTAAATATTGTTGGAGAGGCTATGAAGAGTAATGATGGTCGAGTAATGACATATACTTTTAATTTTTAGCTCAAATCTTATTCGTTCATTAATATTTGATGTGTAATTTTAGTATTTTTCAATCCAAATGACATAATACTATAACATAAGGTCCCTTATTTGTGATAAAACTAATCTTCTTTTCGTCAGTTAAATGCATTTTGAGATACTTTCAGTGGAATCCACCATAATATTGATGACCTTCTTGAAATCAACAAATAAATTACAATTTTAGCTTTTTTTTTACTACGATGTTATTAAAATTCCACTCAAGAAATTGAACATTCAAAATATAAAATTTTATTTAAATTTTTGTTAAATTCATCCTTGATTGTCACTTTAATTTCATCAATGCTTGACTAATTGTTTAACTAAACTTTCATGAACAAGTATACATCATCACTCACTATAGTCTTCATTTGTTCTTACTAATCAACAATAGTAATAAAAAATACTATATTTTGTAGTGACCTTTTAGCTTTAAGCATATAAAAATTGTAGCCAACCCTTTTGGTTAAGAGGGTCTCTTTTAAGTTAGCTTGCTTTTATTCTTTGTTAAATCATAAATAGACATTATATTTATAAAAATGTAAATAGACATTATAATTGATAAGGTTATTCCCTTCTAATATGTGACATATGAGATAAAACAATCATTTTTATCTTGATAACATCTTCTCTTATTTATATAAAGTTTATTCAAATAATACCCTTTGAAATGTATTCTCTATTATTTTATAAAGTGGTTGGCCCCATACTATTAAAGGGATCTAAGATTTATTAATTAATCTGGTATTGAATTTCTTGTAGGTTGTATACATTTTTGTATACTTTAAATACCCAATTAAATATTTGGGTTTTCCCTTAAGTTTGACTTTAGGCTTGTGTGGTGTTTTAATTTGGAGTCGAAGGGGCACCACACAGATCTTAGAGGGTGCTTATTAAAATGATCAACTACGATATTAAGAAATGATGTACTATCTTGAAAGATAGAAATATTATTTTACAATGGACTCAATCACCTAATAAGGACTCATAAGGTAGATGGGTATACATATATATATTAGAGAATTTTTCCCTACTTTATATGGATAGGTAAAGTAAGATTTATTTTATGTCAGGTTCTTTAGTTCCCTATGGAAGCAAGCTTCCATAGTTAATTACATCTTAGGAAATGAGACTTTTTTTAAGAACACTCTTAATTAAAGTAGTCAAGTAATGTCTCCAAAGATTTCAAAGATAGATAATCAAAAAATTGGTCATTTTGGAAAGCAATTAGAAAGAGCTCAAATAGGAAGAGTTATTAGCAGATTCTAAAAAAGAATAAGTATGAAGCACACATGATACTAGAAAGCCTAGTGAGTGCTTCAATATACCATATAGTAAGGCTTTATATTTTTTAAAGAGAGAAATTTATGTATTTGAGTTAAAATTTTATTAGAATGCTTGGGCTTAGGTTCTTACAATACAAGATCGAGGTGTGTACTTATACCCATAGCAAAAGAGAAACAAGAAGCCTCAGAACCTATAGCATTAGCTAAGAGCTTGACTTAATTATACTTGGGGGAATGAGATATATTAGTTCACTTTCACTAAGGAGCGTAGACTGATCCCGACTTTCCTTGACTTATAATCTCCTAGAGTGGCTATCAGCTAACACCTCCTATTATTTTAAAACTATGTGGACTAGTTATATGTAAATGCAAGATATGTAGGCTATTATTAATTATGAAAGAATCTAAAGTTTTAAACTCACTTCTTAAGAGATTAGATTATAATTAGTGTGCAAGTTATGACCTAAGCTAATGAAATAAAATTTACATATTTTTATTTCATTTTTAACTCATTATTTTGGACTTAGGCTTGAGAGAGTTTATGACTAAATGCATGATGAAAATTGGTCATGGGCTAAATCAGAAAGAAATTGTGTTCTCCACTATAAGGGAATGCTCTCACAAGTTAAGCCTGTCCATTATCGTACAAGAATGGAGATCCCTTATTTTCAAGAGAAAAATAATATGCATGACATTGTAACATACAATAATACAACTAATGGGTTGCTAAACTTTTTATTTTCTTGATTAATATCCTAGGCTTTATGATGAGGTTATGAATTAATTAACTTTTAATTAAAATTATTAATATCCTAGGATTTATGATGAGGTTTGTCATAAGAAAATTTATTTAAACATAAAAGGCATCTTAACGTTTAATGAAGTCAAACTTTAATCACTTTTAACTTAGCTTTAATATTAACGTTTATTATCACTCTTGCTTAACTTGATTTAGTATGTATATGCATCTCATGACACATTTTACTAATACACACTTGATGCATGAATGAGTTTATGCATTATGTTAATATATGTGTATTAATATGATGCATGAAATTTTATAGAAAGGATTTCCTTTTATATTTATATACATACGTATGTATATATGAAAAACTATGCAAGTGCGTGTCCTTGTTGAACTAAGGGAGTAGGGAAATCAAATGACCCTCTTGAGACAACTTAATGTCTAGCGTTCCTAGGGTGCCTAGACTATATACTTATTGATCCATATATACACATGCATATATACAAACATAAAGATGAAATTTGAAAATGAAGTTTTGGATTATCTTTTATTTTTTTTAAGTACGTAAAATAGTTACTTCATTTGGATATATATACTACTTATAATAAACCTTATAAATCTAAGGCTTAGATTTAAGTAATAAATAGCAATTATGTATTAACACTTTGAGAAAATTATTTAGAATATATTAGTGATAATAGTCACATTTATTTCTTTAATACCACATCATGCAACTAAATGCAACATTTTAATTTTAAATTGAAAACATGGATGTATGGAACAAATGAAATGTAAATTTATAACAATTGAAGCAAAGTGATTAAACATCATCAAATGATTTATTTGGCTCCATTAAAACCTAAGGATAATCATGTTAAGTGAATCTTCTTAAGCCTAATCAAATTCCTTAATGGCTAATTTCAAGGTTTAGGTTACATAATTCTAAAGAGGAGAACAAGTAATTAATAATTAATCCACTCCCATTTCAGCTCATTAATTGATTTAATATTATTTTACATGATTTTTATTATTTATTAAGATTAATTAAGCTTTAAGTCTAATTAAGCCCAAAAGAGGTCTATGAATTTAATTAGCCTTTGCGCATGAGCCTAAAAGGAATCATGACAAATAAACAAAGATGCATGAGCATAAAATAAACATGTCCTAAAATTTATAATGCAATTAGACTCATAATTAAAGCTTAATTAAATCCATAGGAAGAAGACCTCAAAAAAGAATAAATTAAACAATTACTTTCAAAATTCTCTAAACCAAATAGGAATTTTTGATTTCATTAAGTTACCCTTTATTTACCGATGATAAAGGGAATTTAATTAGGATTATGATCAATTTTAATTATTTATTATAAAATATTTTTAATTTTTTTATTGATTATGCATTTAATTAATTACTTGAGAATTCATTAATGTGGGTTAAGGAAAATAATTAAGACAAATGGTCCTAATTATTTTCTCTGATCACCTCTCCTTTTCATATGATTAAATAATCTTGCTCAATTAATTTCATAACTTTTTCTAATTTTTTAATAATTATTAATTGCACAAAAAGTGTAACTAGGCTTTGAAAATTTGAATTTCCCAAACTACTAAGCTAATAGGCTTGGGAAAATTATGATAGACAGAGGTCATCACATGGATCAATGTGGTGTTTATTTTTTGGTTCATGTGTATGTGTATATGGGGAGACACCACACAGATCTGAGGATGTACTTATTGAGGTGATTGGGTGTATGACATTAATGAATAGTGTATTATCTCAAAAGATAGAAATCACTACCAAATGAGGGACCTAATCACCTAATAAGTAGGGTTTATTTAAACCGAGTTCTACAGTTCTCTATGGGCGCAAGCCCTCATAGTTAATTACATCCTAAGTCAAATGGGATAGATCAAAAGGAAAGACTTATTATCAAAACTAAGGGGAGATGAGTAGGGGATGCTCATGATACTAAGAAGCCTAGTGAGCATCCCAAATTACCTTATGGTTGGGCTTTATATATTTGAATTTAAGGAGAATTATATATTTGAGTGAAAATTTTATTAGAAATCTAGGACCTATAATTCCATAATACAAGATTGTAGAAATGCTTAAGAGATGAGGATTTATGCTTCTAGCCCCAAAGGGAAATAACAACCTCGGATCCTAAGTCTAGGGAGCTTTAGTGAGGGCCAAAGCACAACCTAAATCTAAGGTGAAAGTGGGTATATTGTTTACTTCCACAAGAAAGAGTAAATCACCTGACTGCTAGACTTATAACCACCTAGAGTGACAGCTAGCTAACTCCTCCTACGATTTAAAACCATGTGATCAAGTCATATGTTATGCAAGATGGTTAGGATGTTATTATTTAGAAAGAAAACTAAAGTCCTTAAACCCACTCCCTAAGAGACTAGAGCATGAGTAATATGAATAATGACTTAGTCTAATGCAAATTTTATCAAAGTTTATTTGTTTTTAGACTCTTTGTTTTGACACAGGCTTATAGGATTTTATATGCCTAAATGTATGATGAAGTGAGTCATGGGCTAAATCAAAAGAGAAAGATGTGTTTTTCTATTATATGCTCTCAAAGGTCGAGCCTTTTTTATATCTGACAAGGTGGAAACCCTCTCTTAGCAAGAGTGAAATAACATGACATACATGATATTAATCCAGCTAAGGGGTTGCTAAATATTTTATTATCTTGATTTAATGCCTAGACTTTATGTGAGATTATGAGTTATTTTAAAAAATTTAGTCATGAGTTATAGTGAGATAGAAAATTTATTTTTATCTTAAGAGCCTAATCGCATCCAGGCCACACAATAATCACTAGTCATGAATAAACTATGAAAATATATACCATTTCTATTGCACATTATAAATAAATCATCAAACAATTTTATAATCTCAACGTGAAAGAATAATAGGTCGGTGCAGTCGAATACCAACGTACAACCCAAAAAAAATGGGTAGCGGAGTTCTACCCTTATACAATTCGATATAATGAAAAAATAATTATGATTCAATCATAACAAATGAATGGGAGCTATGGGGGATCTTCATATCTTCAAAGCTCCTTCTTCCTTCATTTCCTTCTTTCATTTGGTTGGGTAAGCAACATAGGATCACATGGTACATAAGACTTAGTACTATTACCAACGTTTATCCTAAGACCCCATAGCACTATTCCTAATTCCTAATGTAAAATTATATTAAAAATAAGAAAAGTAAATCTAATTACACCTATAAAATAAGTGTTAGTTAAACACACCATACAATCCAAGCAGTTATATGAATAATTTGGACTTAGCACCCTGCACATGGGTAACCAAGTTCACCTGTCCTAATGTAATTATGATTAGGGGTTAAGCAACATGCAAAAAAGAGCATTTATATTTATTTTAAGCACCGCTTAAATATAATCTCTTACAGAAAATATGATTATGTTAATCATGACTTAGCATTCAGTCTACGAAACATACACTAACATCTAGTCTACAACATTACATCACAAAACAAAATATACATCAAACCATACACCGTCTTAACAAAAAGCTAGAAGTGGTGACTTAATCTAATATATATTAAGGCTTGTGTGGTATGTCCTAGCTAGGCTTTAGAGTTAAGATTTTCTAAGTGTGAAGAACATTTAATTATAAAAGGTGGTTTCACTTTAAATGATTTAATTAATTTACAAATTTTACTTAATTTTTTCTTTTATTTTATTTAACCTACACTTAACAATTAAGTGTTATGAAGAGAAGAAAAGAGATGATCACTCTCTTTTATCCCTACCTTAAGTCACATCTAAAATAAATCAATCAATCATTTCCCTTTAGTAAATGACTTATCACATGTTTTAATTAATCTTAAGTTTCAGTTCACTTTAAATAAACTCACTCAATAAGAAAGACATATTAAGCTTAGTTAGGATGAATTACTATCATATAATACATGTTTATTTATTTCCTTCCATCATGTATATTATGCATATGATTAAATCCTAAACATAGCTATACATGCAATTTGTATCTTAGCATACTTAAATGATAAATGTGAGTAAATGTATTTGGAATTAATATTTCATTTGGTTGAATGCTTTTGTCACATTAATTTAAAGCTCTATCTAAATTCTTATACCAAAGTATAAGGAAAGAGCCTTAAATCACATGACTAATCAACTCAACCAATCAAACAAAGTATGAATGCATGTATTTTTTTTTTATAGAAGAAGGGGTTTTTCATTCATAAGCTAAGTACACATCCACAAGTATAAAAGTTTTAAGCAAGTATATCACCATTATTCTGCACCAAGGGAACGAGATAGGAACCTCTTTAGGGCTACTTAAAGCCATGCGTCCCTAGAATGTCCAGATTAATATACCCGCTATCCTTAGATATGCATAAATGTATAAACAACTACAAGAATATAAAGCCATGCTGCAGTGTTTATTTTTTGGTATGCGTGTTATGTGTATATGTGAGGGGGACACCACGCAGATCTAAAGATGCACTTATTAAGGTGATCGGGTATAACATCAAGGAATAGTATATTATCTCAAAAGATAGAAGTCACTACCCTACGATGGACCTAATCACCTAATAAGCACTCCTAAGGCATGATGGATCTTCGACTATACCAAAGATTTTTTCCCTACTTTACATGGATGAATAAAATAGGGTTTATTTAAACTGGGTTCTAAAGTTCTCTATTGGGGCAAGCCCTCATAGTTAAATACATCCTACGAAAGGTGAGTTCTTTAAGAACACTCTCGATTAAAGTAAATAATTATCTCCAAAGAATCTAAAGATAGGACTATCAATAAATCAGTTATATTTGGAAGATCAAATGAGATATATCAAAAGGAGAGATTTATTATTGAAGCCAAAGGAGAAGAGTAGGGAATGTTCATGATACTAGGAAGCCTAGTGAGCATTACAATCTATCCTATGATTGGGCTTTATATGTTTAAGATTGAGAAGAAATTATATGTTTGAGTTGAAATTTTATTATAGAGCTAGGACTAATACTCTAATAACACAGGATTATCAGGATGCATAAGAGGTGAGGATTTATGCCTGTAGCCCAAAGGGGAAATGATAATCTCATATCCTAAATCTAGGGAGCTTTGGCGAGGGCCAAAGCATAACCTAAATCTAAGGCAAAAGTGAGTATATGATTTATCTCCACGAGAGAGGATAAATCATCCGACTGTTGGACTTATTACTGCCTGTAGTGGCATCCAGCTAATTCCTCTTACGTTTTAAAACTATATGTTCAAGTCATATGCTTTGCAAGATGGTTAGGCTATTATTTATTTAGAAAAGAAACTAAGTTATTAAACCCACTCCCTAATAAACTAGAGCATTAGACGTATCAATAATAACTTAATATAATGTAAATTCTTATCAAATTTTATTTAATTTGGGACTCTTTATTTGACACAGGCTATAGGATTTTGTATGCCTAAATGCATGAGAAGTTGATTATGGGCCAAATCAAAAGAAAAATATGTGTTCTTTTATGATAAGCTCTTAAAGGTTAACCCCATTTCTATATAGCAAAGATGGAAGCCCTCTCTAAATAAGAGTGAAATAAGATAATTATGCATGATATTAAACATACAACATCTAGTTAAGGGGTGCTAATTATTTTATTATCTTGATTTAATGCCTAGGCATTTATATGAGGTTATGAGTTATTTTAGATATTTAGTTATGAGTTGTTAGTTTGGGTAGAGAAATTAATTTTTATCCTAGGAGCCTAATCGCATCTAGGCTATACAACAATCACCAATCATAAATAAACTATGAAGAGGCATGCTTTTTTTAATGCATAAGCTAAACAAAATATCAAATAATTTTATAAAGCTATCAAAAAAGAATAAGAGACCAATGCAGTTGGGAACAACCGTATAACCCGACAAGAAATGTGGGTAGTTGAGCTCTACCCTTACATATCTCGGTATAATGAAATAATAATTACAAGTACAAATGATGAATGTTATAGGGGCAGGGGTATTCATTCTTCATTATTTTTTCTTTACTTCTTTCTTCTTTTATTTCTTCATTTGATTTGCTCCATTTATTTTTCTTTTTGTCTTGATTTAGATGTGCTTGCTCCAAAGGCATCACATCGTACATAAGACTTAGTTTGATAACCAATGCTCATCTTAATCTCCCATAACAAATATCCTAATCCTAATATAAAACTACATTAAAAGAAGAAAAGTAAATCTAGCTGCACCTGCAAAATAATTGTTAACTAAACACACCATACAACCCAAGCAATTATATGAATAATTTGTAATTAGCACCCCACACATGAATAACCAAGCTCACCTGTCCTAACTTAGGCTATGCTTTGGGGTATAAGCAATTTGCACAACAAAAATATTTATATTTTTATTACAATGGCCTCTTAAGCACAACCCCCTGCATAAAATATGATTAGGCTAATAATGACATAACATCCAGAATACACACATACACCCTAACATCCAGTCTACAACAATACATCATAAAATAAGCATACATTAAACCATACACCGCCCTATCATAAAGTTAGAAGTGCAGACTTAGTCTAAAGTGTGTACATCAAGGCTTGTGTGGTATGTCCTAACTAGGCTTTAGAGTTGTAATTTTTCTAAATGTGAAGAATTTAATTTATAAAGGGTTGACTTCTGTTTAAGTGATTTAATTAATTTAAAGATTTTACCTAATATTTTCTTTTATTTCATTTGACATACAAAAAATAAATAAGTGTTATAAAGAGAAAAAAAAAGAGAGGAGACCTTTCTTTCCTCCCTACCTTAAGTCACTTCTAAAGCAAGTTGAATAATTCACTTTAGTGAATGACTTATTATATATTTTGATTAATCATAAGTTTAGGTTCACTCTAAATGACCTTATTCAATAAGAAAGACATCTTAAGATTAATTAGAATAAATTATTATCATATAATACATATTCATTCATTTCTTTCCATTATGTACATCATGCATATGATTAAATCCTAGGCATTGCTATACATGCAAATTGTCTCTTAGCACACACAAATGATGGATGCAAATAAATGTGTTTGGAATTTAAATATTTTGTTTGATTAGATTATGAACACATGTCTTTTTTTATAGAAAAAAAGGGATTTTCATCCATTAGCTAAGCACACATTCTCATGTATAAAAATTTTAAACGAGTACGTCGCCATTGTTCTACACCAAGAGCTTAAGGTATAAGACCAACTTAAGGCTACTTAAAGCCTCACAGCCCTGGGATGTCCAGACTAATATACCCTTTTCTTATATACATGTAGATGTATAAGCGACTATAAGAATAAGAAAAAACTCATGCAAAAATTGTATTTTTGATTTACTTGATTCATGTTTCTTATTCATTGGTTATATCACACATTCATATGTAGAAGAGTTTTAAGTGAGTATAACACCATTGTCCTACACCAGGGGTGTAAGGTAGAAGACTTACTTAGGGCTACTTAAAGCCTCGTAGCACCAATATGTCCACACTAATATACCACTTTTCTTATATTCATATGAATGTACAAACACAAGAATGAGAAGCCATGCAAGAGGTCATATTTGATTTGATTGCATGATTTACATATGTGATAAGAAATTCTTCCTAAGGTGTAACATGGGGATACATAAGAATAGATTTAGGTAAATGTTGTGTTCTTTTCAATGAACTATACATTTGTAAATCCCATGTAAATCCATGTAAGGTAAGGAAAGAGAACTTTATATTACATACATGTGGTGTTTATATCCCATGTAAATCCATGTAAGGTAAGGAAAAAAGAACTTCATATTACATACATGTGGTGTTTATTTTCAGTTTCATTTGTAATGGGGGGGGGGATACCACGTAGATCTGAGGGTGTACTTATTGAGGTGATCAGGTATAATATTGAGGAATAGTGTACTATCTTGAAAGATAGAAGTCACTACCCTACAATGGACCTAATCACCTAATAAGAACTCCTAAGGCATGATGGGTCTTCAAATGTACTAGATATTTTTTCCCTACTTTACATGGATGAATAAAGTAGAGTTTATTTAAACTAGGTTCTTAATTTTCTTATGGGGGAAAGCCCCCAAAGTTAATTACATCTCAAGAAAAATGAATCCCTTAAGAATATTCTTGATTAAAGTAGGTGATTGTTGTCTCCAAAGAATTCAAAGATAGGACTATCAATAAATTAGTTATATTTGAAAAATCAAGTGGGATGGATAAAAATGAGAGAGTTATTATCGAAGCCAAAGGAGATGAGTAGGGAATATTAATTATACTAGGAAACCTAGTGAATATTCCAAACTATCCTATGATTGGGCTTTATATTTTTGAAATTGAGGAGAATTGTATGTTTGACTTGAAACTTTATTAGAAATCTAGGGCTTACAATTCTATAATACAAGATTGTGGGAATGTCTAAAAGATGAATTTATGCTTGAAGCCCCAAAAGAAAATAATAACCTAGTTCCTAAATCTAGGAAGCTTTGGCGAAGGCTAAAGCATGACCTAAATCTAAGACAAAAGTGGGTATATGGTTTATCAACACAAGATAGGGTAAATCATCGGACTGCTAAATTTATCACTGTCTAGAGTGACAGCCAACTAAGTCTTACTACATTTTAAAACCATCTCGTCAAGTCATATGCTTTGTAAATGGTTAGGTTGTTATTTATTTAAAAAGAAACTAAGTTCATAAACCCACTACCTAAGATACTAGAGCATGAGGGGTATGAATAATGACTTAATCTAATGTAAATTCTTATCAAATTTTATTTAATTTGGGACTCTTTATTTTGACACAGGCTATAGAATTTTGTATGCCTAAATGCATGAGAAGTTGATTATGGGCCAAATCAAAAGAGAAAGAGGTGTTCATTCATCATAGACTCTTAAAGGTTAAGCCCATTTCTATCAAACAGAGATGGAAGCCCTCTCTTAACAAGAGTAAAATAAGATATTAAACTTATAACATCCAGCTAAGGGGTTGCTAAATATTTTATTATCTTGATTTAATGCCTAGGCTTTTATATGAGATTATGAGTTATTAGTTTGGGTAGAAAAATTAATTTTTATCCTAGGAGCCTAATCGCATCTAGGCCATACAACAATCACCGATCATAAATAAACTATGAAGAGGCATGCTTTTTCTAATGCACAAGCTAAACAAAACATCAAATAATTTTATAAAGCTATTGCAAAAGAATAAGAGACCAATGCGGTTGGGTACAACTGTACAACCCGATAAGAAATGTGGGTAATCGAGCTCTACCATTATACATCCCGTCATAATAAAAGAATTATTACAATTATAAATGATGAATGTTATGGGGGGGGGTATTCATTCTTTATTCTTTTTCTTTACTTCTTTCTTCTTTCATTTCTTCATTTGATTTGCTCCATTTCTTTCTTTTTTTTGTCTTGATTTGGATATGCTTGCTTCAAAGGCATCATATGGTACATAAGACTTGGTCTTATAGCTAGTGCTCATCCTAATCCTAACATAAAATTATATTAAAATAAGCAAAGTAAATCTAGCTACACCTATAAAATAAATGTTAGCTAAACACACTATACAACCCAAGCAATTATATGAATAATTTGGACTTAGCACCCCACACATGGGTAACCAAGCTCGCCTATCCTAACTTGGGCTATGCTTAGAGGTATAAGCAACTTGCATAGCAAAAATATTTATATTTTTATTACATCGACCCTTTAAGCATGACCCCCTGGAGAAAATATGATTAAGCTAATAACGACATACATCCAGACTATGCACATACACCCTAACATCCAGTCTACAATAATACATCACAAATTAAGCATACATTAAACTATATACCGCCCTAACATAAAGTTAAAAGTGGTGGTTTAGTCTAAAGTGTGTGTATCAAGGCTTGTGTGTGGTATATCCTAACTAGGCTTTAGAGTTGTAATTTGCTAAGTGTGAAGAATTTAATTTATAAAAGGTTGATTTCTCTTTAAGTGATTTAATTAATTTGAAGATTTTACGTAATATTTTCTTTTATTTCATTTCATCTACATAAAACAAATAAGTGTTACAAAGAGGAAAAAAAGAGAGAGGATACCCCTCTTTCATCCCAACCTTAAGTCACTTCTAAAGCAAGTTGATCAATTTGCTTTAGGGAATGACTTATTATATGTTTTGATTAACCCTAAGTTTAGGTTCACTCTAAATGACCTTATACAATAAAATGGAATTTTTAGATTAATTAGAATGAATTACTATAATATAACACATATTCATTCATTTCTTTCCATCTTGTACATCATGCCTATGATTAAATCCTAGGTATAGCTATACATGTAATTTGCCTCTTAGCACACTTAAATGATGGATGCAAAGAAGTGTGCTTGGAATTTAAATATTTCATTTGATTAGATTATAAATGCATGTATTTTTTTTTATAAAAAAGGGATTTCCATCCATTAGCTAAGCACGCATTCACATGTATAAAAGTTTTAAGTGAGTACGACGCCATTATTTTACAACAAGGGCTTAAGGTATAAGACCTACTTAAGGCTACTTAAAGCCTCGCAGCCCCGTGATGTCTAGACTAATATTCCACTTTTCTTAGATACATGTAGATGTATAAGCGACTATAAGAATAAGAAAAACCCATGCAAAATTGTATTTTTGATTTTACATATGAATGTACAAAAAGAACCATAAGAATGAGAAACCATGCAAGAGGTCACATTTGATTTGATTGCATGATTTACATATGTGATATGAAATTCTTCCAAAGGTGTAACATGGGATACATAAGAATATATTTAGACAAATATTGTGTTCTTTTCAAATAAACTATACATTTGTAAATCCCATTTAAATCCATATAAGGTAAGGAAAGAAAACTTCATATTGCATACTTATGGTGTTTATTTTCAATTTTATTTGTAGGGGGGGGGACACCACATAGATCTGAGGGTGTACTTATTGAGATGATCATGTATGATATTGAGGAATAATGTACTATCTTGAAAGATAGAATTCACTACCCTAATAGACCTAATCACCTAATAAGGACTTCTAAGCCATGATGGGTCTTCGAATGTACTAGAGATTTTTCCCTTACTTTACATGGATGAATAAAGTAGGGTTTATTTAAATTGGATTCTAAAGTTCCCTATGAGGGCAAGCCCCCATACTTAATTATATCTCAAGGAAAATGAATCCCTTAAGAATACTCTCGATTAAAGTATGTGATTGTTATCTCCAAAGAATTCAAAGATAAGACTATCAATAAATTAGTTGTATTTGAAAAATCAAGTGGGATGGATCAAAAGGAGAGAGTTATTATCGAAGCCAAAGGGGATGAGTAGGGAATATTCATTATAATAGAAAACCTAGTGAATATTCCAAACTATTCTATGATTGAGCTTTATATTTTTGAAATTGAGGAGAATTATATGTTTGAGTTGAAACTTTATTAGAAATCTAGGGCTAACAATTCTTCAATACAAGATTATGGGAATACCTAAGTGATGAAGATTTGTGCTTGAAGCCCCAAAAGGAAACAACAACCCTAGGTCCTAAATCTAATGATCTTTGGCGAAGGCCAAAGCATGACCTAAATCTGAGGTAAAAGTGGGTATATGATTTATCTACATAAAAGAGGGTAAATCACATTTAAACTTATCACTGCCTAGAATGGCAGCTAGCTAACTCCTACTATATTTTAAAACCATGTGGTTAAGTCATATGCTTTGCAAGATGATTAGACTGTTATTTATTTAGAAAAGAAACTAAGTCCTTAAACCCACTCCCTAAGAGACTAGAGAATGAGGGGTATGAATAATGATTTAATCTAATGCAAATTATTATCAAATTTTATTTAATTTGGGACTCTTTATTTTGACACAGGCTATATGATTTTGTATGCCTAAATGCATGAGAAGTTGATTATGGGCCAAATCAAAAGAGAAAGAGGTGTTCTTCCAATATAGGCTCTTAAAGGTTAAACCCATTTCTATATGGCAAAGATGGAAGCCCTCTCTTAACAAGAGTAAAATAAGATAATTATGCATGATATTTAAAATATAACATCTAACTAAGGGTTGCTAAATATTTTATTATTTCGATTTAATTCTTAAGCTTTTATATGAGGTTATGAGTTATTTTAGAGATTTAGTTATGAGTTATTAGTTTGGATAGAAAAGTTAATTTTTATCCTAGGAGCCTAATAGCATCCATGCCATATAATAATCACCAATCATAAGTAAACTATGAAGAGGCATGCTTTTTCTAATGCACAAGCTAAATAAAATATCAAACAAATTTATAAAGCTATCACAAAAGAATAAGAGGCCAATGTGGTCGGGTACTGCCATACAACCCAAAAAGAAATGTGGGTAGCCGAGCTCTACCCTTATACGTCCCAGCATAATGAAAGAATAATTACAATTACAAATGATGAATGCTATGGGGGGGATTAATTCTTCATTCTTTCTTCTTTACTTCTTTCTTCTTTCATTTCTTCATTTGATTTGCACCATTTCTTTCTTCTTTTTATCTTGATTTGGATGTGCTTGCTCCAAAGGCATCACATCATACATAAGACTTGATCTTATAACCAATACTCATTATAATCCCCCATAACACTTATCCTAATCCTAATGCAAAATTACATTAAAAGAAGGAAAGTAAATCTAGCTACACCTATAAAATAAATGTTAGCTAAACACACCATACAATCAAAGCAATTATATGAATAATTTGGACTTAGCACCCCACACATGGGTAACCAAACCCACCTATCCTAACTTGGGCTACGCTTAGGGGTTTAAGCAACATGCACAACAAAAGTATTTATATGTTTATTACAGTGACCCCTTAAGCACGACCCCCTGCAAAAAACTTGATTAGGCTAATAACGACCTAACATCCAGACTACACACATACACCCTAACATCCATTCTATAATAATACATCACAAAATAATCATACATAAAATCATACACCGCCCTAACATAAAGCTAGAAGTAGTGACTTAGTCTAAAGTGTGTGCATTAAGGCTTGTGTGGTATGTCCTAACTAGGCTTTAGAGTTATAATTTTACTAAGTATGAAGGATTTATTATAAAGGGTTGATTTTTCTTTAAGTGTTTTAATTGATTTGAAGATTTTACTTGATATTTTCTTTTATTTCATTTGACCTACACAAAATAACTGAGTATTATAAAGAAAAAAAGAGAGGAGATCCCTCTTTCATCCCTACCATAAGTCACTTCTAAAGCAAGTTGAATAATTCACTTTAGTGAATGACTTATTATTTATTTTGATTAACCCTAAATTTAGGTTCATTCTAAATGACCTTAAGATTAATTAGAATGAATTACTATCATATATCACATATTCATTCATTTCTTTCCATCATGTACATCATGCATATAATTAAATCCTAAGCATAGCTATACATACAATTTGTCACTTAACACACTAAAAAATGATGGATGCAAAGAAGTGTGTTTAGAATTTAAATATTTTGTTTGATTGGATTATGAACACACATTATTTTTATAGAAAAAGGGATTTCCATCTATTAGTTAAGCACACATTCAAATGTATAAGCATAAGGTACAAGACCTACTTAGGGCTACTTAAAGTCTCGTAACCTCGAGATGTCCAGACTAATATACCACTTTTCTTAAATACATGTAGATGTATAAGCGACTATAAGAATAAGAAAAACCCATGCAAAAATTGTATTTTTGATTTACTTGATTCATGTTTCTTATTCATTGGAACACATTCATATGTATAAGAGTTTTAAGTGAGTATGTTGCCATTGTTCTACACTAGGGGCGTAAGGTACAAGACCTACTTAGGGCTACTTAAAGCCTCGCAGCCTCGGGATGTCCAGACTAACATACCACTTTTCTTATATACGTATGAATGTTCAAAAAGAACCACAAGAATGAGAAGCCATGCAAGAGGTCACATTTGATTTGATGACATGATTTACATATGTGATATTAAATTCTTCCTAAGCTGTAACATGGGGATACATAGAAATAGGTCTGGACAAATGTTGTGTTCTTTTCAAATGAACTATGCATTTGTAAATCCCATGTAAATCCATGTAAGGTAAGGAAAGAGAACTTCATATTACATACCTTATATTACGAACATATACAAACTTATAGATACTTGTAATTAACATATCTTCTTATATTATAATTGATTTATGGGCTTTTAAAAATAGCTTTTGATTTAATAGTAATAATAGTTACACCTATTTTTAATTTAAGTCAACACATGCAATTTGACATAGAAGAAACCATTTCATTTAATTAATTTTAAAAGAAATGAATGCATGATTTTACATGGCAAGAAATATTTAACACGTTTGGAATGAAATAAAGGAATGTAAGCACATGATCTCATTCATATCAATTAATTCTTAAGGACAATCATATTAAATAAGACTATTTCAAATAAACCAAAATTCTTTGAAGACATTTTTAACTTTGAGTTTGATTAGATTTAGAAAATATGAAAGTGGTTCACTAATCCTAATCCAATTCCCCATGTGTGAATCAATTTGGTTTAATGAAGAATATTTAGGTTGATTTTATGTTTTAAATAGGTTAAGGTATGAATTAAGTGAATTAATTAACCCTTACTTATATCACCTTTAATTAATTAACTAATTAATAATAAGCCAACATGATATGCAACCACTTGAATAGTAAATTTGCAATGCTCCTAAGAAATAAAAGGGGACTAATGCAATTGACTCATGATTAATAGTTAATTAGACTTAAGGGATCTCACTTAACTACTTTTTTGATTTTCTCACACATGTGAGCTAACCATAATTTCATTATCCCTCACCTTAGGGATCATTATTGACCTCACTTTTGGAGTGAGCTCTCAACTTCATCATCATAGATTTAGGACTCTTATAGACACTAAGAATTTCTTAGTCTTAAGACACCTCTAGTGATTAGGAGAGCACTTAACCTGACCCTAGAGACTTGGAAGAGTTAGTCATAAGGATAGGTTATTCCTAAGGGATTTAAGAGAGACTTGCCTACCCTATAACTCAAACATAATCTTTGCTTTTTTCTTTCAAACCAAACCTCAAATTCAAATTCAAATTCCAAAATCAAATCTAACTATTCATTGATTGAAATCCATCACCAAATTCAAACTCCAAATCCTTCCTAGGCCTTTTGATTTTATCTTATGGACTTAGCCTTAACCAAATCCAAATCAATCCCAATTCAATTGATTTTATCAATTATAAAATTCAATCTCAAATCAAATCCTAACCTAAATTCCAAATCCAAATACCAAATTAAATGATTGAAACCCATGAATAAATTCAAATTTCAAATCCCTTCTTAAGCCATATGGACCTGCCACGATAAACCTAACCAAAACTCCTTCAAACTAGCTCAAACTTGGTTAATTTATTTATAAATCAATCATTCTTTCATTTATATTTGCAAATATAAATGAAATCAAAATTCAAACTTTTCAAATCAAATCAAAACAAATCAAAATCTAAGTTAGCCTTTTCAACATACATCCCAAAGCTTAATCAAATTTGCTTCCAATTCACTCTAAACTCAAGCGATTTCCTCATGACCCATTTATATCTTCATTTATATTCATAAATATAAATAAAATATAAATTCAAATTACCAAAACCTCAAATCAAATCAAATTCCCAATTTTAGCCCTTTTTAGCCAAACTTTTGAACTTGGCTAAATGAAACATAAATCAACTTAAAATTCATGGATTCCTTCATGATTCAATCATTCCTTCAACCATGGATCCAAATACAAACATAAACCACCATTATAAAACCAAAATCAAGTCAACCTAAATCAAATCCAAGTTAACCCTTATGACTTGAAATTGTTATATGAACCAAAACCCATTTGGCTCCAAACCAATTCAAATTGGATTTATATTTCAATCCTAAGCTCATATGTTAGTTCAACCAAATTTGAATTAGACTTTGACTAAGCTAATTGACCCATTTAGGCTCACTTGACCTAAAGTGACCTAAAGGACCTTTTTGAGCCAAGTTCTAATCCAACCCAAATTAGATTAAATTAAGCCCATCTAAACCTCAATCATGGCAACAATCATCATGGGGGTGATCAACCACCTTGAATTGGGTCAAACCAAGTCAAACCTTGCCTTTGACTAAGTCAACACTTAGCCCAAATGAAACCCAAACTAGCCAAAATCCACCATATGCCAAATTGATTGAAATCATTGACCCAAACCCCATTCATAATTAATGACTGAATATGACCAAGTCATCAATTGAGCCAAACCAAGCCTAATTGATCACTTGACCTAAGTTGACCTAAATTGGCTTAAAAAGCCAAAAATGAGTCAAATCATAATTTAATCTAAATTGATTGCAACCAATGGCTTAAGTTCATTCCAAATCACTTGTTGAACTTGACCAAAATCATGATTTAGCCCAAGTTGACCAATTGGTCAACTTTACCCAACCTAGCGTAAATTGATCTAAAGGGTCAAATTGGCCAAAATTCAAATTAAACCAAACAAAAGCCTATAATCATTTTTAATTAACCAATTGAACTTGACTCAACACTGAACCCAACTAAATTTGGTCAAATTGGTCAAGTTGAATAATTTGACCCTTTTGAATCCAAATGAGTCAAATTCAAACCTAGAACAAACCAAATCCAATTTAATCGAACCAACACATCCCAAATCATCATATGAACCTAACCTAAGCCTTGGTTTGACTCAATTTGACCAATTGGTCAACCTAACCCAACCTAACTCAAATGAATCCATTTTGAGCAAATGAAGCCAAATCCCTCCAAACTAACTTATGGAACACTAGGGTTTAGTCAAACCTGACCCAAGCATGCCCTACTTCATTTCCAAATCAGTCCAAAAGCCAAATGGACCCCACCAAGGGAATTAACCATCAAACCATAGGATTCAAACCTTAAACCTAATGGATCAATGCTAAAGTCAACTTACCCATCCCCATGACAGCCCCTTTTCACACCAAAGAACCTTCCCATGACCCACCAAGTGCACCTAACCTAATCTAGGTCGGCTAAGAACCTTTGGGAGGTGTGTTGACTCACCTCCAAGCCAAATTGATCACCCCATGGACAAATGAAGAAGAAGCTTTGCACACTAGCCCTTGAGGGTCCTCCCATGACTCCCCCCATCCATGGCATGTGGCCTAACCCTAATGGAGACAACTCCCGTGGCTGGACGGCGGCGAGCTAGTGCAAAACATGCGCACACTCCCATCCATCAATGATGGAAAATTGAGGGGTATACCCCCTCAATTCGAAGATAATTTCATACACAATCAACTTGTGTGAGTCCTTAAGCACATTCTGAACTCCCTCAGAGCAATTCCAAGAATTCGAGCCCTCTCTATTTGGCCATTGCCATTCCTGTGTGCAAACCAAAATAGGACACTCTTCCCTCAAGCAATACTCCATCTCCAGTAAACTAAATTCAAATTCCTTGCACCCACACCATCATCATACCCAATCGAAGCCAACCAAATCATTTCCAAGCCTTCCAAAGAACCAGAGGTGTGAGTTTGATAGAAGCTGAGGTGTACGCGTGTGTGGATTGGTCAACCGAGTACCCTAGGACAAATTGAGCTTGGACTTCTCCAAAAAGGCCTCACCTCAACTAGGCGAAGCTAACTCCGGTGTTGCACCGCAGGACATTATCTCCGGTGAGGTAATTCCTCAAAATCGTAGCTTTGGGCCTCTATGTGTTGGTCTTTTGTGAAAGGAATCTCCATGTCGAGGGATTTTAGCCGTTGGATGTGATTGTGTGCTCCCTTAGATGGTGTAAGATCCATTTGATCCTAATTCGAGCTCGGGTGAGCCCGGATTGAATGGAGAGAGATGGACGGTGCTCGTCTTTTGTTGCTCATGAATGGGATAGATCATGAGCTGTCCATCTCGTGTGATCAAGATGAACGACTCTGATCAAACCTCGCTATTGATTCTTTGATTTCTCCCTTAACCCGCATATTAAATCATGGCCATCGCATCTTAGATCGGACGACCCATAGAGAAAGTGCATCCGTTGCCACTGAGTCAGCGTGTGGATGTGACTATTTAAATAGCCAATTTCATCGCACAATGTGGAAAGCGCGCTACGTCAGCAACCACGTGGATTGACGGGATTAAGGGTTTAATTATATGGTTTCTAATCCTAAAGCTTCCTAAAATCATAACTAATGGTAAAAAAATCCAAAAAAAATACAAACTTAGGCTCATTTTGAAGATATTTTAGAAGAGAATCTAGGAAAATTATAATTAATTGATTTTGAATAATGACTTTAGCTTAATTAAGGTTTTATCAAAAATCTAATTAGCTTAATTATACCTTAATTAAGTACTCAATTAGTCTCAAATTTTCTGTGAATGTTTAGGGGGATAACCTTTGCCTCCCATATTTTTTTAGGATTTTATTGATTGCTTAATTAAGGAAATCATTTAAGTAAGCCATAATCACTTTCTTAATCCAATTAATTATAATTAAGGAATGAGCATTAACTTAATTAATCATTTGAACATAATTATCCCTATTAAATAGTAATGTCACTTAGGGAATGTGGTTGGGGATATTTTTCCTAATTCATTCCCTAAGTCTTCTTTGTCTTTGAAAAAAATCAAATTAATTAATGGTTTAATGGAATGATTAATTGATTAATTAAGAGATTAAATCTTCAAAATAAGGAAATCAAAACTTAATTGAATGCTTAAATGATTTAGGGATTTGGATTGAGGCCTTGCCCTTGATCCTTTCCCCTAAGTTAATTTCATCATTCAAATTAAAATATAACCAAAATATTTAATCAATTCATTGTTGGTGTTTTCTTTAGAATAGATAAAAGAAATCACACCACATAGAGTTTAGAAATATTTTATTTAGATGACCAAATACGACATTAAGGAATAAACATATTATCTCAAAAGATAAGCATGCTCTCCATAATGGATTCGATCATTTCAATAAAAGACTCCTAAGGCTAATGGGTCTTTCGTGTACTAGAGTATTTTCCCCTGAACTACATGAAAAAGTAGAACAAGTTTATTTTATCTTGGGATCATGATTCCCTATAAAGGCAAGCCTCTCTAATTAATTACATCTTAGGAAGGGTCTCTTCCTAAGAATACTCTCGATTAAAGAAATAAGTGACATAAAGACTACTAAGATAGCTTTCAAAGGATTGATTTTTAGAAATTCAATTGGGAGAAGTCCAAATTGGAGAGAGTTATTTTCAAGAGTCAAATGATAAAGAGTAGAAAATGTCTATTGATACTGGGATACCCAATAGATATTTCAACTATCCTATGATTAGGCTTCAAATTTGGGATTTAATTTTAGATTTTAAGTTATCATTTTTAGAAATCTAGAGCTTAGATTCTAGCAGCATAAGACTACAAAAATGCCTAGGGTTGAAGACTTATTTCTAAAATGGATGCCTCAAAGCCTAGTTTACAGGTTCTTTTGACACATGTCAGATGCTCAACTTAGTTCTATCCTTGGGAATCATTGGCCATTCTCCTCACTTGAGGGAACTAACCTATCCTTGACTCTTCTAGACTTACAACTTGCCTGGAGAAGGCTGCCAACTAACACCACCTAAGTGCATTTTAAAACCATGAGGCTAAGTCATATGAATGCAAGATGGCTGTTGCATTTTTAGGAAAGAAATCTATGAACCTAGACTTACTCCCTAATCCCTAAGATCATGTAGGGTATGAAGATGCACCTAACTAATGTATATTTTTCAAATTTTATGATTTTTAACTCAAGATTCATTTAGGTCATATGAATATAATTTTTATCTAATGCATGCAATTGGAAAAAGGTTATGGGCCAAATCAAAATAGAAGAAGATGTTCTTCCATCATAAGCTCTCAAAAGGTCAAGCCCAAGTTCTCTGGAAAAGATTGAAGCCATTCCTTAATCAAGAGTGAAATAATATGATTTTTGGGTAATGTTAAAACATTCAGCTAAGGGGTTGATACATATTTTATCTTGCTTTAATACCTAGGATTTCATATGAAGATTATGAGTTATATTTATTTTTATGTTTCGATTGATTTAGTTGGGTAAAAAATTTAGTTTAGCCTATGAGCCTATGTCCAGGTAGTCATCACAGAATAAACACAACACAAAAAGAAACCTAGAAAAGCATGATGTTTTGATTGCACACCCAAAATAAATCAAGCCAAATTAAATTATATAAGAAAAAAGCTAATGTAGTAGGGTACTGCTGTACACCCTGAAAGAAAGAAAAATGGGCAGCCGAGTTTTTCCCTTATATAACATGGCCTAGAACTGTAAGTTTAGATCTATGAGTCTTCTTTCTAGGAAAGTCTCCTTCTTCAAGGACATCCATTGGGCTCCATAGGGGACCACCGCACCATCTCCTGGTTGGGTCATCCTAGACCCCATAGATCCTAACCTAATTCTAAGCTCAAATTTACATTTAAAATTTAAAAGAAATCCTAAGCCCTGCAAAACAAATGTTAGGAAATACACATAGCACACAAAGCAATTTATATTTTACAAACATACGGGCTTAGCATTAGTTTCTTGCCAAGCCCACCTATCCTATGAACTATGTTAAGGGATTTTCAACACCTACAAGCAAATAGTAATTTTATGATTTATTTATTATAGTGAGCCCTTTAACATAGCCCCCTACAAAAAATACTATTAATTCTAAAAAAGAACGCCCTACCATCCAATCTAACGAACAAACAAGCCTAGAAATCCAGTCTAAAGTAATACACCACACAAACATGTGAAGCACAACACATAAGATTAAAGAAAATCACAGAATGATCTAACCTAGATCTAGAGTCCGTGACCTAAATGATCTAGTGTGTGCAAAAGAGGGGTTTGTGTGGTAAGGCTTTGCTAGGCTCCTTTAAGTTCAAGTTTAAATTTAAAGTTTGATTTTGTTTAATTTTTACCTTTGGGTGGTTTTAGTTCAAATGGTTTAGTGATTTAATTCTCATTTTTATGATCATTTTATTTGGTTAAAGTTGTATAGGTTTTCAAGAATGAAGAATGGAATGATTCCATTTTTGGATGGAGTTCTTTCCATTCAACATCCTAATTCCTAATGAAGTTTTCAAAAGTCTAACTAAGATCATTAAGTATCTTAATTAATATTTTTTTTATGTTTTTTATGTTTGGATCTATTTTATGTTTCTTTATTTGTTTGAAATTACTTTGTTTGATTTAATTTGTTTGATTTGTTTTATTTTGAATTAAGCTATGTGAGTTTCATTTAATTTGGTTTATGTTAATTTAAAGAGTTTAGATTAAAGCTTGATTTTATTCAATTTAACTTAAGTTATTTATATCATGGATTTGTAAGCTTAAGGTTTAAGTTCATTAATATGATTTTGTATCTTAAGTTTGTTAATGGATTAGGCTTAACCTAAAGTACTTAGGTTAATTATTTGATCTGATTTAATTGACCTAAGTTTTAGATTCATTCTTAAATTCCTTAGAGATGAGTGGTTTCATTAAATTTTACTAATTCAAATTTTAAGGTTTAAGTTAATTAATAATTTTAAGGATTTTTAGGTTTAATTGAGTTTAAGTAATGTTTTAATGTTCATTGAAGTTCATTAAGGTGATTTATGGTTGTTAGATTAAAATTCCATAATTATTTCATTAAGAATTAATTAATTTAATTAATTTGAATTCAGAGAATTAACTTTCCAAAACTTTATCTAAGGTGTGTTTTATGCTTAATTTCATTTTTCCAAAGTTTTAAATTAATTGGATTATTAATTTGAGAGTAATTAGATTTAATATTTTTCAATTAAACCCAAATTAAGGGAAAAATACCCAATAAAAATTGGGGATTTTAATTTCTATGGGATTTGTATTTATTTTTCTATGAATTTTGGAATTTTTTTCTTTTTCTTTTAATTAATTAAACCATTATTTAGTAGATTTTAACAATTTTAAGTAAAGGGGCCCGATACGATTATCTGTGTGCTGCGTGGCATATGTTGCGAGTTGGTTCACGCAGAGCCCACGTGGCATCACGTCAGCCCGTGCAAATATGCTGGATGATCTTGGGACATCTGATCGAAGATCAGACAGTCCTGATTGATCCCACGCTTCCTAAAGGGCAAAAATTGATCCGATCTGCCTAGATCTGGGCCATCCAATCCAGATACATGGATCAGATGGTGGAGAGATTGTCTCCTTCGATTCCTGTGGGAGCCGAGGACTGTTCAAAGTATTTTGCTAATATCTTTTGATATAAGCAACAAAATCACACGATTTTAATTGCTACACAATCATTGAAAGCTCTTCTTTCAATCCATTTGGCCTAATCTCACTAGAGATCAAGCATTATATAAAAACAACCAAGGTCAAAAGCTTGGAAAAGTAAAGAGGGGTCATCAATGGCGTACCTTGATTCAGGGATTTTCAAAGGTTGAAGTCAAATCCAATAGCTTCATTTCTTTGAGAGAAAGCTTTGTGCCAGATCAATTGAGCCAATTTTGTAGTTTGACCCCTAAACCAACCTTTGAATGCTCTTTTTTGGCTTTGATGGTTTGTAGTGGTTAAGGACACTTGGAGGGGGGAAGAACTTTCGTTTGGCTTCGATTTATATGTATGAAGGTGTGTGATAGTTCAATTCTCCCTAGGAAAGTATATGTGTGTGTTTTGCTATGTGGTTGAGAGCTTTAAAGATCTTTTTTGTTTCATTCTTTGGTCGGCTAGGGGTGTGGAGAGGGCTTGGAAGCTTGTTAGGATCCCCCACTCGGCCTTACAAGTGTCTAGGCTAAAGAAGTGGGGAAATAGGGAAGGGAAAATGGATTTCACTTTCCCTTGGCAAATTTTTTATATTCATTTTGGGTTTTGTCATTTAGCTCCTTAAGTGGCTTAGTTAGTGAGGTTAATTCCCTCATTAGGTAGGCTTAATAGGATTAGTCTCCCTACCATATGCATTGGTTAAAAGTGATTTGAGTTCCTTATTCATTTTATCTTGTTTAACTCACTTAACCTAAATTGGTTTAAGATGGATTAAACCTAAATTCTTATGGGTCAAATGACCTATTTGACCTGATTACACCCAATAGAGAATTGGGTTATGTCCCATCACCATCCCCATATGATTTAGGACAATCAATTTATATTTATTTTCATTTTTCTTGGGTTTGAGTTCAATGTAGCTTACTTTGGTTATTTTGATTTAAGAAATTTAACTTACCAAATCTAGGCCTCAATGGACTCAAATTTCTTTGTCATTGTGATCACACATATTCATTTGATAATTTAAAATATTTTGGTGAAATTTGGTTGACTTTTGACCAAATGGGCCCACTTTTTTTAGGTTATTTTAGTTGACTTTAGATTTGACTTTAATATATACTATTTTGACTTGATTTGATAAATATAGAGAGGATTTGACTTGAATTACCCTATTTGATTAGATTTAGCTAAAATGAATTTAAAATGACTAATATGATTGAATAGTAATTTTGAATTTGAATTTTGATATTTTGATCAACATATAATTATATTCATATTTTGATTTTTTGATTTGAATTTCTTTTTAAGTTTTGATTATGAAAGATAGGCATGTGCATGCCTACACTTTTCCTGATTTGACTCATTCTTAGGAACTTAAACCCAATAAGTTCTAAGATGAGTATGAATGTCACTAGGAGTGGACCCAGAGAATGGTCTAAGCCTAATGCAATCATTATGCTCAAAGAAGATGCCTTCAAGGGACTTACTCTTAATTGAGAATAGTGGTGATCCATGTGATTAACTAATAAGAAGGGGACATTAAGGGCATGATCCATCCTAGTTAGCTAAAGAGCAAAGAGGGGTCTTTAATGACATGATCCAATCCTTAAAAGCTATGCTGGGGAAAAGAGGTTTGAAATGCTTGATCCTAATCTGCATCACTTTGACTACTAAACGAGGGTCATATGGACTTGATCCTATTTGAGTAGTCCAAAGAAATGGGGCCTTCAATAGTATGATTCCATTCCTTAGAAATTTGAATAGGAAGCCAACTGAGGGACTTATTCCTATTTGGTTAGAAAGAATGCTGACTATGGAACATACTTCTTTCTGATTAGCTAATAAGATGGGGCCATTAAGGGCATGATCCATCCTAATTAGCTGAAGAGAGGAAAGGGGTCCTTAAATACATGATCCAATCATAGAATTTGAATCAGGATGCCAACTGGGGGACTTACTCCTATGTGATTAGAAAGAATGCTAACTAAGGGACTTACATATTTCTGATTAGCTAATAAGATGGGGTCATTAAGGTCATGATCCATCTTAATTAGCTGAAAAGAGGAAAGGGTCCTTAAAGACACAATCCAATTCTCAAAATAAAATGCAAACTAGGGACTTACTCCAATGTGATTAGCTAATAAGATGGTGTCGTTAAGGGCATGATCCATCCTAATTAGCTGAAAAGAGGAGAGGGATCCTTAAAGACATGATCTAATCCTCAAAATAGGATGCCAACTAGGGACTTACACCTATGTGATTAGCTAATAAGATGGGGCCGTTAACGACATTATCCATTCTTAGGGGTGTGCATTTGGTCGGATTGGACAGATCAGTTTTTTAATTTGCTAATCCATTCGGTTTGAAATTCATAATCCGAAAATCCAATTATAAGATTTAATATAATCCAACCAATCCAATCCAAAAAAAAGGGATTTTGGTTCGATTTTTTAAAACTGAAAATAATCAAAATAAAATAAATGTTATTTAATTAAAATGATATATTTGATATTTCGATTCATTTTATCATTTATGATTTATATTTTTGAAATAGAAATACTCATATTTTTTGAAAAAGGTTTATTTTTTTGAATTATGATTTGAAAGACTTTCTCACTTTGTATTTAATAAATAAATAATTATTAAATTTATTACTTAAAAGGCACTAATTAACTCACACAACACCTGTAATGTAATAAAATATATTTCTTAAAGAAATTGTTTCTTCAAATATCTTTTCTGTCACACCATTTTTAACAGCATAACACATTTTCCATTAAACCAATAAAATTTATATGCTAAAAAAAGAAAATTTTCAATTGCAATATTAGTATATTACAAACATTCATAAACATTCCACATTTAAAAAGAATTATAATTACATATCGCAATAAACATTCATAAACATAAAACATTCATAAACATTTTCAATTTCTCTAATAGACTAATTCTCTTCCACATTTACAAAAGGAAGCATGATCAAGATTGCCCATTTGCGAGATTCGATGAAAGAGTTTTATTTTAACCTTTGCATATTTCTTTTCATAAAATGATAATCTACAAAACATGAAAACACAGATATAAGTAGTTATTAAACTTTGATAAGCAATAATATTAAAAGATTTAAAGATCTAATCATTTGACTAAAATAGGTGGAAAGCAATAAATATAACAAATACATATATGTAAGAACTTTTAAGAAAAATACGACCAAGTTTAATTGAGGTCTTAATGGCAATGCTCATAGTTTCTGATTAATGACTTGGAATAGGAGATTAAACAAAAGAGAGAATAATAAAATGAAAATAAAATTCAAAAGAAAGTAAAGGCTCAGGCTCAGTCAAAAAATTATTAAGAGCAACAGAATATGTGAGCATCCAAACTCCAAATTGGAGGGTTACAATCACATACAATGCTACCAGCAGTAGTAAATGAAATATAACATCAAAGCCATCACTGCCAAAATTGCTGCCAAACATTCCCAAACTGTACCAACAAAACCTGCCTCTGGATTAATAAACATTAAACAACTCCACGGATCCAAAGATAACAAATTACAAAATAATTCGATCTATTCACTTTCGTAGATTTCAGCCGATAACAAAATGGAATTGCATGTCAATAGATAACTGATAACAGAATAAGTGATAAGTTGGAGCAGAGCAATCCAAGCTCACATTCAGATTTCAGCAAATAACATCAAAACCATCATCTTTTATAAACCCTAAACAATAAACAGGTTCATTTATCAAAAGGGAAACAGACAACACCCAACAACCAACACCTAACAGCCAACACCCAACAGCCAAAACCCATCAAAGAGAGGAAACAGGAAAGCTAAAATCTATAGGAAAATTAACACCCAAACAAAGATCGAAATAACCATCAAAGGCTCAAAGCCACCACCAATGCAGCAGGAAAAAAACAATAGAATATAAGCAGTTGTTAATAAATGAAAATGAAAACACCAAGATCACTTTTGTATGTCTCTGTTCTCACCTAAACTTTGGTATTACATATTATGTTAAATCCCAAAGACATAACATATATGAGCAGCAATAGCCAACACCCAACAGAGAGAGCCACAACCAGCCGAAACCAGGAAAAAACCCCAAAGGTAAAATCTCCACCCAAAATCCCAAGAGATTTTAATCAAGCTTAAAATACTCAATTTAATTAAATAGATGAGAAGAAAATGATTTACTTCATTACCTGGCAAACAAATTTCAGCTCTAGCTTAATTTATATGTACAAAAAATTTCAAATGATCTAATAAGCTAGAATATATCATATCAGGAATGATAAGAGTTGGTTATGCTTCAGCCTTCAAGCCTTAACATTCACATAAATCACATTTAGAATGCATTTTCCAAAATATAGAGAAACATGCTTTAAGAAAAACACTAAGACAGAACACAGAAGTTCAGAAAGATAGAAACTGAATTTATAACAAAAGTCACAGAACAAATCCAGCCAGCAAACATAACAAAATAATCCATTACTCCATTCTGATTTCTAATAAGAAATACCACGAACCTCGCCCTCGCCCGAAATAAGAAATACCATGAACTCTCAACAGCTCAACTCTCCAAGTCTCCAAACTTTCAAAGCGAAGCCAAACAAACACTAAACAAGTAAAAGAATAAAAAGAATCCATGAGAATCAAGACAAAACCTATTTTGAATTTGAGAAGAAGAGAGAAGCAGCTAGGCTTGCATTGAGACGACGAGAGGCAGAAGGGAGAAGTCAAGAAGAGCAAAATAGATGAACGAATGAAAACATCCAGCTGATAGCCTACAACCAATAGAACGTAAGTCGAAGATGAAGAGAATTAGAGAAGTAGCCAGGAGAGATAAGACCATAAGACTGATAAGAGAACTCCGACAAAGAATCGCGGAAGGGGAATTGGAATGGGATTGGCCATTTGCCGATTAAATGGGGATTGCCCTTTTGCCTCCCTAGGTCACTAATCAGTTTTTTGCACGGGGCACGAGCCGCACGAGCATGAACGCAAAGGGCCTTCCTCCGAGTCTCCAACTATCCGAAGTTAATCTGATTTTCGATTTTTTAATATTATAAATTTTTAAATCCAATCCATAATCCAAAAACCAAAACTAGCTAAAATTAAATCCAAAATCCAAAATAAAATTTAAAAACAGATCCAATTTAAAAAATTCGGTTCAGTTTTAAATGGATTTTCGGTTTAAACCAAATTATGCACACCCCTATCCATCCTAATTAGCTGAAAAGAGGAAATGGGTCCTCAAAGATATGATCCAATCCTCAAAATAGGATGTCAACTAGGGGCTTACACCTATGTGATTAGCTAATAAGATGGGGCCATTAAAGGCATGATCATTCTAATTAGCTGAAAAGAGGAAAGGGGACCTTAAAGACATGATCCAATCCTCAAAATATGGAATAGGATGCCAACTGGGGGACTTAGTCCTAACCCATGGGAATGTTGCCTAAAAGCTTACTCCAATCCCAAAAGACATGAGAAAGGTTCCTCAAAAGCCTTGCTCCTAACTCAAGATATGTATAGAAAAGGTGCCACAAAGGGCTTTCTCCCAACCTATATGTGATATGGATGAGGAAAAGGTGTTAAAGTGACTTATTCTTAATCCCCAAAAGTTTTGACTAATAAGTAAGAATCTCATGAACTTGATCTTTACTTGATTAGTCTAACTTGATGAAGGGTAATGGAAGGTTTGCTTCCATTTTTGAATATATTTATAAATGAGCTCACAACATTCTAGATAAATGATACAATTTGAAACAACAACAAAAAATAAAAATAAACTTTTATTTTATTGATCCTTATTTAGCAACAAATTACAAGTTACACATAATACTTCTTTAGGTAATGTCCATTGATAGGTGGAATTGGACGTTCACCATCACAAGTAATAAGTTGGTAAGAACCTCCTTCATAGGCTTTTTCCACTACAAATGATTCTCCCAATGTTGGCTCGAATTTGCTACTGATTCATGATGAGCTAGGATTGGTCATCTAAGAGCCAAGACCAACAGAGTTCTATCACTAGATAAAGAAGTCCCTCTCTCACCACACTTTTTGATCTTCTATGTAGTTAAAAATGCTGAACTAGGTTGAGGTGGAACTCGTAATCTAGACTCTAGTGGATCAACCTAGGTGAACACCTCTCGGGTTTGACTCTGATCCTACATGGCAAGTTTTAAAGTTTTCATCATATGTTTCTTTATAGAGTGGGATAAAGCTATATCCCATTCATTTTGAAATGAAGAACTGGAAGAAGAACTACCTGTTATAACCTTAATGGACCCTTGTATAGGGTCCACAAGGTACTCCTTTGGAACAGTCACCAATCCCATCTTAAAATTTCTTTAAAGCCAATTCTTGAATAAAAAGCAATCCTCAATGGTATGCCCCAATATATGATGATATGGGCAATGATTGAGATCATTTACTTTTCCTACCTCTTTTGGCCTTTTCAAGTCAGGGAGTTTGAAATCTAGTTTTTTCTTCAGATTTTTGAAAAATTTTCTCACTGCCTCTTTCTTAAAGAAATAAGTCTGGTTCATCCTTTCTAAAAAAGAACTAGTTGAAAAATTCTTAAGGAATGATGACTTCTGTTGCTACGGTGGTTCATAAGATGAAGCTCACTTTGGTTGTACTTACATAGGATGTTTCCTTTATCCACTACAGAGATATTGCTTGTTTTTTTTCTAAAGGCTTCTTAGGCCTAGATGACTCAAATTAGTCTTTTAAGAATGACATCCTAGGAGCTTCCTCTTGTAAACTAGAGGCTTTATTTAAAAGTTTTTTTGAAGGTTTTAATAGTAAAGCCTTTGACCAGGAAGGCTATAGGGCCATGTATGTTCCTGATGAGGATCTCTATAGCATGCTGCTCTTATAATTGAGGCTCACAATCTAAGCTGAGGATTCTCCATCTAAGGATATAATCTAACAGAGACTCTCTAGGCTTCTGATGTGCTACCACTAGGTCTCCTACGGTAACATGATGCTGAACACCTGTGAATCTCTTTACAAATATCTCTTCCAATTTGATGAAAGTGCGCACCAAATCATTTGGCAAATTAACATACCAGTCGAAAGTAACTTTGCTCAAGCTGCTAACAAACTATCTAAATAAAAGAGCATTGCTCCCTCCGACATTACAACAACTTGCTCGAAAGTGAGCCAAATACTGCTTGGGATTTCCAATCCCATCAAATACTTTGAAAGATGGGGACACAAATCCTTTAGGATAAGGAATTGAATCAAACTCCCCAGGGTATGTTCTACTCTTTGGAGTTAGGATTGTGCCCCTAGTCTGTGCAAATGCTTCTTTCACCTGTTGTTCTACAAATGCCTTTAGTTTAGTGTTGGAAGGTACTACAACTGCAGGTTTTTATTCCTGTTGGTACTCTTCCAAATCGGACCTCAAATCATCGATAGACGTAGTGAATCTGAATGCTCAATCTGATGGGGTCGAGAAGAAGATGGAATCATACTTTGGAGTGATTGCATGGTAGTAATCATCTCTTCCATTTTCTTGCTCATAGAATCAATTTACTCATCCTTCTTTTGAAATTGAAGGATAAGCTGCTGGTTAAAGCTAAAGTAAGGTCATCTTGTGTCTCTTCCTGCACTTTCTTAGATGATCTAGTGTCAATCATGTAGATATGTGCTACTAAAAACCCTAAATTATCATCCAACAGGTCATCTTGCTCATGATCAAAATATTCAGAGCTTATTTTCAAAATTTCTTTTTCTTAATCTTTTTTAATAATGTTTTCCATCTCTTCTTTGGATAAAGAGAGTGGAACACCATTACTATCTAAGATGATATCCGTTGGTTCACCAATTTTCATTGGCCTTAATTCAGATGATTCATTCACATTCCCTTGAGATGTAGGGATACTCTCGAGGAAGGCTCCTAAGCCTAAGTGACTATCATTAGTAATTTTCTTGACATAAGGAGATAGAGGAGAAAAATTCATTCCCTTATTGGGAACATCTAATGAATGTACCTCAGTCTGAGGCTCCGGTGATGAGAATTGAGGCTCATCTGAACTGGGCCTAACAAAAGATCTCTCTAAAGGTGAAGAACGTAAGGGTGGTGAAGGAATCCTATGCTCAGAAGGAGAATGGACTTTCCTAAAATAAACCCTTTTATTCTTTTTCTTGAGAAAAATCTTATCATTTTCTAATCTAGTAGATTGATCTCTATGCTATGTAAGTGAGTGCACGGGATGAGGATATCTCCCTGATACTATATGCATAGGGTAAGAAGGTTTCTTCCTATCAGACTTGATCGCCCTCCCTTCCTTTTGATGATGGAAGGTGGTAGGTCTTCCTGATAGCTCTCTAGATAGATTCTGAGAAGCTTGATGCTTCATGGGTCTCAATAGATCTTCTTTAGTGTAGGTAGAAGATCTAGGAATCCTTTGTAAGGTTTGGTGAAGTTGACCTTGAGATTCCCTATTTACTTGCTTAAAGTTTTTCTTTTCAGGATGGATGAAAGGATGGGGTGGAGAACTAGCAATCTTCATCACGTCCTCCTTCTCTAGGGCATCAGACAAAGAGTAGAATCTGCTTCCACCTAAGAGTGGGGAATTGTCAGGAAAGGTATATCAATTTAGATTCATAGCTAGTTCCATGTCTAACATATCTCTCTGCTTCCTCCCCAAGAGCTATCCTCCTGAGTCTCCTCCCTCTATTTTTCTTTTGACTTTTGGTCATTTCAGATGTTTTAGAGGTGGAACCTGCTTCAAAGGTGCTAAAGGGAACTAGAGCAGGAAATGCCTCTGAAGTGGGCATCTTTGATTTCTTTTGAACAGGTCCTTACTGGACCCTCTCAACATTCTGGCTAGTAAGCATCCTATCCCCAACAGGATTAGGAAAAAAAACACTAGAAAACTTCAGAATAGGTTGCTTATTTTTCAAAAATTCCTCAGGAATAGGAGCAAGAGTTACTCTATTGGAAGTAATGTTGAAGCTTTCAAATCCGACCCCAAATTTGATGATGGAGCCATCAGGTAAGCGGCCACTGTCAACAGAAAAGCTAATGCCAGAAGTGGCAACAAAAACCAACTAGCCAACCATTTTCCTATTTTTAGAAATAAAAATTAATTAAAATGTAAAATAACCAAAATATGGTCAAAATAAGTTTTTGACCTATCACGATATTTTAGTTAATAATATGGCTAGGATTTTCCCTCTCTCTCTATTTTATTTCCTTTCAGATTTTGTTTCTAGATGTTGGATAAATTTAACCAAGGATGAAATGGACAAGTATCCAATGGAAAGAAAGGTAGTCATGACCAGCTACTTCACTGGTACACTATCGATATATAAAAGTAACCATCTATGTTTAAAGATGGAGAGAGGAATCAGTCCCCAGCGGAGTCGCCAAAAAATATGTTGGTGTTTTCTCTGGAATAGATAAAAGAAATGACACCACATAGAGTTTAGGAATATTTTTTTAGTCAACCAAATATGACATTAAAGAATAAACATATTATCTCAAAAGATAAACATGCTCTCTTATAATGGATTCGATCATTTCAATAAAAGGCTCCTAAGGCTAATGGGTCTTTCGTGTACTAGAGTATTTTCCCTTAAACTACATGAAAAAGTAGAATAGGGTTTATTTTATCTTGGGATCATGTTTCCTTATAAAGGCAAGCCTCTATAGTTAATTATATCTTAGAAAGGGTCTCTTCCTAAGAATACTCTCGATTAAAGAAATAAGTGTTTATTCCTAAAGACTACTAAGATAGCTTTCAAAGGATTGATTTCTGAAAATTCAATTAGGAGAAATCCAAATTAGAGAGAGTTATTTTCAAGAGTCAAATGGGAAAGAGTAGGAAATGTCTATTGATACAGGGATACCCAGTAGACATTTCAACTATCCTCTAATTAGGCTTCAAATTTGGGATTTAATTTTAGATTTTAAGTTATCATTTTCTTAGAAATCTAGAGCTTAGATTCTAGCAACAAAAGACTACAGAAATGCCTAGAGTTGAAGATTTATTTCTAAAATGGATGCTTCAAAGCCTAGTCTACAGGTGCTTCTGACACATGTCAGATGCTCAACCTAGTTCAATCCTTGGGAATCATTGTCCATTCTCCTAATTTGAGGGAACTAATCTATCCCTGACTCTTCTAGACTTACAACTTGCCTGGAGAAGGCTGCCAACTAACACCACCTAAGTATATTTTAAAACCATGAGGCTAAGTCATATGAATGCAAGATGGCTGGGCTGTTGCATTTTTAGGAAAGAAATCTATGAACCTAGACTTACTCCCTAATCCCTAAGATCATGTAGGGTATGAAGATGCACCTAACTAATGTATATTTTTCAGATTTTATGATTTTTAACTCAAGATTCATTTAGGCCATATGAATACAATTTTTGTCTAATGCATGCAATTGGAAAAAGGTTATGGGCTAAATCAAAATAGAAGAAGGTGTTCTTCCATCATAGGCTCTCAAAAGGTCAAGCCCAAGTTCTCTGAAAAAGATTGAAGCCATTCCTTAATCAAGAGTGAAATAATATGATTTATGTGTAATGTTAAAACATTCAGCTAAGGGGTTGATACATATTTTATCTTGCTTTAATACTTAGGCTTTCATATGAAGATTATGAGTTATATTTATTTTTATGTTTCGATTGATTGATTTAGTTGGGTAAAAAATTTAGTTTATCCTATGAGCCTATGTCCAGGCAGTCATCACAGCATAAACACAACACAAAAGAAACCTAGAAAAGCATGATATTTATATTGTGCACCCAAAATAAATCAAGCCAAATTAAATTATATAAGAAAAGGGCCAATGCAGCCAGATAATGCTGTACACCCTGGAAGAAAGAAAAATGGACAACCGAGTTCTGCCCTTATACAACCTAGCCTAAAACTACAAGTTTAGATCTATGGGTCTTCTTTCTAGGAAAGTCTCCTACTTCAGGGATATCCATCGGGCTCCACAAGGGACCACCGCACCATCTCCTGATTGGGTCAGCTCTTGCTAATCCTAGACCTCATAGATCCTAACCTAATTCTAAGCTCAAATTTATATTTAAAATTTAAAAGAAATCCTAAGCCCTACAAAACAGATGTTAGGAAATAGACATAGTACACAAAGCAGTTTATATTCCACAAACATACGGGCTTAACATTAATTGCTTTCCATGCCCACCTGTCCTATGGACTATGTTAAGAGAATTTCAACACCTGTAAGTAAATAGTAATTTTATGATTTATTTATTACAGCCATCCCTTTAACACAGTCCCCGAAAATAGTATTAATTCTAAAAAAAGCCCTACCATTGAGTCTAACAAACAAACAAGCCTATGCATCCAGTCTAAAGTAATACACCACATAGACATGTGAAGCACAACACAGAAGATTGAAGAAAATCATAGAAGGATCTAACTTAGATCTAGAGTCTATGACCTAAATGATCTATTGTGTGGAAAAGATGGGTTTGTTTGGTAAGGCTTTGCTAGGCTCCTTTAAGTTCAAGTTTAAATTTGAAGTTTGATTTTGTTTAATTTTTACCTTTGGGTGGTTTCATTTCAAATGGTTTAGTGATTTAATTCCCATTTTTATGTTCATTTTATTTGGTTAAAGTTGTATAAGTTTTCAAGAATGAAGAATGGAATGATTCCATTTTGGATGGAGTTCTTTCCATTTAACATCCTAATTCCTAATGAAGTTTCCAAAAGTCTAACTAAGATTCTTAAGTATTTTAATTAATCTTTTTTATGTTACTTATGTTTTGATTGGTTTTATGTTTCTTTATTTGTTTGAAATTACTTTTTTTGATTTAATTTGTTTGATTTGTTTTATTTTGAATTAATCTATGTGGGTTTCATTTGATTTGGTTTATGTTAATTTAAAGAGTTTAGATTAAAATTTGATTTTATTCAATTTACCTTAAGTTGTTTATATCATGTATTTGTAAGCTTAAGGTTTAAGTTCATTAATATGATTTAGTATCTTAAGTTTAATATTGAATTAGGATTAACCTAAAGTACTTAGGTTAATTATTTGATCTAATTTAACTGACTTAAGTTTTAGATTCATTCTTAAATTCATTAGAGATGAGTGGTTTCATTAAATTTTATTAATTCAAATTTTAAGGTTTAAGTTAATTAATAGTTTTATTAACCTAAGATTGATTTTTATCACTTTAATTGACTTAGGATATTTAGAGAAGTTTCTTAATAGTTTTTTGATGTTTGACTGAAATTGATTTGAATTACCATGTAATTTAATAGATTAATTAATTTCCTTAACCTAAAATTTGATTAACATTGACCTAATGATTTAGAAATTTAAGAAATCCTAATCCAAAGGTTATTTGGACTTGAAATATTTTTGGAAAGTAGAGTTACATGCTAATGTTATATCCCTAATATTTCAATTTGATTAGAGATGTAATTAGGGTGTAATTAAGGTTTTAATTATTTCATTAGAACCTAAATTAAGCCTAATTTATTAGGATTCGTTAAATGATTTTATTTTCACTTCTTTTTCACTAAAATACCTTTCCAATGAGAGTTTATTCATAATTTTTGGCTAACTCGTTGATTTACTATGATTTAATTAAGTTCAGGTTATTTAATTAAATTATTTAATTCATTTAATTGCCTAATTAGGTCAATTTAAGGATTTTTAGGTTTAATTGAGTTTAAGTGATGTTTTAATGTTCACTGAAGTTCATTAAGGTGATTTAAGGTTTTTAGATTAAAATTCCCTAATTATTTCATTAAGTATTAATTAATTTAATTAATTTAAAGGTTAAACATATGAAATTTCAATTTCCTTTGAATTCAGAGAATTAAATCCCTAAAAATTTATCAAAGGTGTGTTTTATGCTTAATTTCATTTTCTCAAAGTTTTAAATTAATTGGATTATTAATTTGAGAGTAATTAGGGTTTAATATTTTTTAATTAAACTCAAATTAAGGAAAAAATACCTAATAAAAATAGAAGATTTTAATTTTAATGGATTCCTCTCATCAAGATCAATCCATAGAGCTCTCATTTGCATTTTTATGATTTGTATTTATTTTTCTATGAATTTTGGAAATTTTCTATATTTTTCCTAATTAATTAAACTGTTATTTAACAACTTTTAATAGTTTTAAGTAAAGGGGCCCACGCGGTTATCCACGTGTTGCATGGGATGCACTTGTGTGGTGTGTCCTGCAGCATGGCACATGCGGGTTGGTACACGTAGAGCCCACGTGGTGCCGCGTCAGCTCGCGTGATTATGCGGGATGATCCTAGACCGTTCGATCAAAGATCGGATGGTCCTGATCTATCCTGCGGTTCCTAACGGGTGAAAATCGATCCGGTTTGCCTAGATCTAGGCTGTTCAATCCAGATACATGGATCGAATGGTGGAGAGATCATCTCCTATGATTCCTGTGGGAGCCGAGGACTGTTCAAAGTATTTTGCTAATATCTTTTGATATAGGCAACAAAATTACACGATTTCAATTGCTACATGATTGTTGAAAGCTTTTTTCAATCCATATGGCTTGATCTCACTAGAGATCAAGCTTTATGTGAAAATGACCAAGGCCAAAAGCTGGAGAAGAAAAGGGTGGTCATCAATGACGTACCTTGATCTAGGGAGTTTCAAAGGTTGAAGTCAAATCCAATAGCTTCGTTTCTTTGAGAGAAAGCTTTCTGCCAGAGGAATTAAGCTAATTCTTTATAGTTTGATCCCTAGAACAACCCTTGAATGCTCTTTTTTAGCTTTGATGGTTTGTTGTGGTTAAGGACACTTGCAGGCCCGTGGGGTGGGGGCGGAGTGGGGAAGAACATTCATTTGGCTTTAATTTAAATGTATGAAGGTGTGTGAAAGTTCAATTCTCCTTGGGGAAGTATATGTGTGTGTTTTGCTATGTGGCCGAGAGCTTTAAAGCTCTTTTTTCTTGATTCCTTGGTCGACAAGGGGTGTGGAGAGGGCTTGGAAGCTTGCAAGGATCCCCCTCTCTGTCTTATAAGTGTCTAGGCTGAAGAGGTGGGGAGATAGGGAAGGAAAAATGGATTTTACCTTCCCTTGGTGAATTTTTTTATTCATTTTGGGTTTTATCATTTAGCTCCTTAAATGGCTTAGTTACGGATGTTAGTTCCCTTATTAGGAAGGCTTAAGAGGATTAGTCTCCCTCCCATATGCATTGGTTAAAAGTGATTTAAGTTTCCTTATTCATTTTGTCTTGTTTAACTCACTTAACCCAAATTGGTTTAAGATGGATTAAACCTATTTCTTATGAGTCAAATGACCTATTTGACCTAATTACACCCAATAGGGAATTGGGTTATGTCCCATTACCATCCCCATATGATTTAGGACAATCAATTTAGATTTATTTTGATTTTTCTTGGGTTTGAGTTCAATGTAGCTTACTTAGGTTATTTTGATTTAAGGAATTTAACTTACCTAATCTAGGCCTCAATGGACTCAAATTTTTTTGTCATTGTGATCACACATATTTTTTTGATAATTTGAAATATTTTTGGTGATTTAATTTAGTCAAATTTTAGTGGGTTGACTTTTTGATCAAGTGGGCCCACTTAAGTTAATCTTAGGTTGACTAGAGTTGACTTTAGGTTTGACTTTGAACTTTCATTTTATTTTCATTGATTTACTTGATTTAATTTATGTTAGATATTTGACTTGATTTTGCATCAAACCAAGTAGATTAGATTTAGCTAAAAATGCATTTCATAAGTTATTAAACATAGTGACTTGAATAGTGAATTGGGAAATCCCTATTTGAACTTGAGATCTTCTCATTGCTAAAATAACCTCTTCAAAAATGAGGTCAACATTCATTAAAAGCTTAATGAAATTAAAATTTAAAAATAAATTCATCCTCACCTAAGCAACCTTTAATTGATCCTGGGTAGCTCCTTGGGTGTTCAATAACCCAAGGTGAGAGGTAATGAAATTATGATTGACCCACATTTATGAGAAAATTATAAGAATAATTTATAGAGATCCCTTAAGCTTAATTAACTATTAATCATAAGCCAATTGCATTAGGCCCCTTTCTTTTCTTAAGAGCATTGCAAATTTACTTTTTATATGGTTGCATATCATATTGGTTTATTATTAATTAGTTAATTAACTTAAGGTGATATTGATAAAGGATAATTAATTCATTTAATTCATACCTTAACCTAATCAAGACATAAAATCAACTTAAATATTCTTCATTAAAACAAACTAATTCACATATGAAAAAATGAGTTAGGATTAGCAAACATCTCTCGTATTTCCTAAACCAAATAAAATTCAAAGATAAACATGTCCTTAAAGAATTTTGATTCATTTTAAATAACCTTATTTAATATGATTGTCCTTAGGAATTAATTGGGGTGAATAAAATCATGTGTTTACATTCCTTTATTTCTTTCTAATCATGTTAAATATTGTTTGCCATATGAAATCATGCATCCATTTCTTTTGAAAAGTAATTAAATAAAATGTTTTCTTTCATGTCAAATTGCATGTGTTGGTTAAAACTAAGAATAAGAGTGGTTATTATCACTATTAAACCAGAAATTATTTTTAAAACCTATGAATAAATTATTACAAATGATGTAATGCTAATTACACATACTTATAAGCTTGCATGTGATGATAGTATACGGTGTGTACCATGAAGTTCTCTTTCCTTCTCTTAACATGGGTTCACATAGGATTTGCAAGTGTATAGTTCATTTGAAAAGAACACAACACTTGCCTAAATCTATTCTTTTGCATCTCTATGTTAAGACTTAGGAAGGGTTTTCAAATTACACATTTAAATCATACAACCAAATCAAACATAATTTCTTGCATAATTCCTTATCCATTTGGTTCTTTTTGTACATTCATATGTATTTAAGAAAAGTGGTATATTAGTCTCGACTTCCAGAGGCTGCAAGGCTTTAAGTAGCCCTAAGTAGGTCTTGTATCTTATGCCCCTGGTGTAGAACATAATGGCACTGTACTCACTTAAAACTCTTATACATATGTATGTGTGATGTGGCCAACAAATAAGGAATAAAAAATCAAATAAATAAAACATAACTTTTGCATGGATCTTCTTATCCTTATAGTTATTCATACATTTACATGTATCTAAGAAAGTGGTATATTGGTTTGGACATTTCGGGGCTGCGAGCCTTTAAGTAGTCTTAGGTAGGTCTTGTACCTTACGCCCTTGGTGTAGAAAATAATGGCGTTGTACTCACTTATAACTTTTATACATGTGAATGTGTATTTATCTAATGGATGAAAAATCTCTCTTTTCTACATAACAAAGACATGCATTCACAATTCAATTAACAAATGAAATATTTTAATTTTAAAATACATTTCTTTGCATTCACCATCAAAGTATCCTAAGATTTATATTGCATGTATAGGTATGTGTTGACCTCACTTTTGGAGTGAGCTTTAAATTTCTTCATCTTAGTCATAGGACTCCTCTAAAAACTAAGAGTTCCTTAGTCTTAAGACACTTATAGTGATTAGGTGAACACTTAACCTAACCCTAGAGACTTAGAGGAGTTAGCCATAGGAATATGTTATGCCTTAGGTATATTAGGAGGACTTGCCTACCATATAGTTTGAACCTAATCCTTACCTCCCTTCTTCAAACCAATTGATTTTCTCAAATCAAATCTCACATAAATTCCAACTCAAATTGATTTTCTCAAATCATAAATCAATTCCAAATCAAATGATTGAAACCTATGATTGAATTCATATCTCAAAATCTTTTCTAAGCTCTTTTGATTCCATCTAATGGGCTTAGCTTAAACCAAATCCAAATCATTACAAACTCAAAATATTTTCTCATAACCCATTTATATTCTCATTTATATTCATAAATATAAATGAAATATAAATTCAAATAATCAAAATTAAACCCAAAGTCAAACCAAAATCCAATTTCCATCTTTCAAGCCAAGTCCTTGAACTTAGCCAAATCATTCTCAAATCAATCCAAACCCTTGGATTTTCTCTTCAAACAATCACTCATTCAATCACATGCCAAAATATAAACATAAACTACAATCACCAAACCAAAATCAAACAAACCCAAATTAAACCCATGTTCATCCTTTTGACTTGAAATTGTCAAATGAATCAAAACCCATTTGACTCCAAATCACTTGCAATTGGATATATTTCTATCATAAGTCCATATGTGAGTTCAACCAAACTTGAATCAATCCTTGATCAAGCCAATTAACCCATTTAGGCTCACTTGACCCAAAGTCACCTAAAGGACCTTCTTGACCCAAATTCTAATCCAACCCAAATTGGATTGAACTAAGATAATCTAAGTATCACATTGGGAGCAACAATCATCTTAGAATGATCAATCACATAAATTGGGTCAAACTAAGTCAAACTTAGCCTTTGACCAAGTCAACACTTAGCCTAAATGAAACCTAAACAAGCCAAAATTTACCATAAGCCAAATTGATTGAAATCATTGATCTAAACTAATCCATAATTAATAATTGAACATGATCAAGCCATCAATTGAGCCAAACCAAGCCTAATTTTCCACTTGACCTAAGTTGACCCAAATTGACCTAAAAAGCTAAAATGGGTCAAATCTTGATCTAAGCCAAATTGATTGCAACCAATGGGTCAAATTCATTCCAAATTGATTGTTAAACTTGATTAAAGCTTCAACTGATCAATTAGACCCAACCTAGCCTATCTGACCATGAACCTAACTTGACCTAAAAGGTCAAATCAACTTGAAATCCAACCAAATCAAAATTGATTAAAACCAAAGCCTGCAATATATTTCAAATGATCAACCAAGCCTAAGCCAACCCATGACCTAAACCAATTGGGTCAAATGGGTCAAATTGGTCAACTTGACCCATTTGACTCAAATGAACCTAAATGAACCAAAACCAAGTCTAAACCAAATTGAACCAAACCAATGATACCCATATGCTCCAAATGATCATTTGAACTTGACCTAACTCATGGTTTGACCCAATTTGACCTAATTTAACCCAATTGGATCAAATTGAACTAAATCAAATCAAATGAATCCAAATCACTTGAAATTTGGCCCAACTCATTTTTGAATCATTTCAAATCTGTCCAAATCAAAATCATGGCCAAATGACCACTTTAACCTTAGGTCAAAAGGTTTCTTATGACCAAATTCTCTTGGAATTTTGTCATTTATCTCTCAAGGCCACCTATCATCTTTCCATTGGTCCACATGGGTAGCAAAGGAGGTGGTGAACATGACCTAATGAGTTTGGGTCAACCATGACCCAAGGCAAGGCCAAATTGACCTCCCCAATGGCATTTGAACACTTAGATCACCAAATGCACTCACCTATCACATGGGCACTCACTCTCCTTCACTCCACTACACAAAATGACACATGTGGGGTGTTTTACAGCTCAAACCATGCCTCCAATCCATGCCATTAATCAAAATGGCAAAACAACCTCACATCGTCCGATCCAAGGAGGGGGAGATATACTCCCTCTCATTCTCCCTCAAATCACAAGCACGCATTTCCTTAGAGCTAAGGAGGTTGAAATGAAGCTTCCCCAAGCTCTTCCAAGCCATTCTCGAGCTCCCCCATTTCCCATTCTTGATTTTACTCAATGCCAAAATAGGGGAAGTGAATTGAAGATCCAACTCATCCAATTCTCAACCAAAATCAAATTAACCTTGCACACACCATCAGTGGACTTCATCGAGCTCAATCAAGTCATTTCCCAAGTCTCTAAGCCATGATAAGCACCACTTCGATCAAGGCTGATCACCATTGAAGGGGAGCTTGGTCAACCGAGCAATCTATCTCAAATCATGGCCAGATTCCTTCAACAGGGCTTCATCTCTACTAGACAAAACCACCTCCTCTGTTGGAAGTGCCGGTGATAGCCTCCGACGAGGTAATTGTTTGAAATCGTAGACATAGGAAAATTGGTTTGGTCCTTTTTGAAGGAAATTGTCACCTCTTGAAATCTTGACCATTGGATGTGCATCCCCCTTCTTCCGAAGGTGTGAGATCATTTTGATCCCAATCTGAGCTCAAATTGAACAGAGAGAGATGAACAGTGTTTTTCTTTCGTCGCTCGCGAAGGAGAAGGATCACACACCGTCCATTCCACATGATTGGAATGGACAGCTATGATCAGATCATGCTAGATCCTCTGTGATTCTAAGCCTAAACTGTGGGATTAATTTCGGCCATCCGATCTTAGATCGGATGTCCCGTAGAGAAGATACGTCCGCCGCCGGCTGACTCAGCCACCAGATGTGACAACTTAAAATACCTATCCCATCGCACCACGTGGAAAGTGCACCACGTTAGTCGCCATATGGCCTGATGGGATTAGGGGTTTAATTAGCCTTAATTAATCTAATTTTAATGGTGAAATTTCCAAAATTCATAACTAATTATAGAAAAATCTAAGAAATACAAACTTAGGTTCATTTTAAAGATAATTCATAGAAGAAAAATGAAAAATTAAAATTAATTAATTTTGAATAATGATTTTAACTCAATTTGGGTTTTATTAGAAAGATAATTAAGCTAATTACTCCTTAATTAATCTAGAAATTAATCCCAAACTTTTTGAGATTAATTAGTGGGATGACCTCTGCCTCCCATGATTTTCTTAATATTTATTGATTGATTAATTAGGAAAATTGCTTGTTTCATCCCTAATCACTCTCTTAATTGATTAAAAGATTAATTAACATGTTAAATAGTGATAAAATCATTAACTAAGTTTGCTAATCATCATGAAATAGTGAATGGGCATAGGGAATGAGATTAGGACTTATTTTACAATGTTTTCCCCTAAGTTCATTTCATTTGGAAAACACTTAATCAATTAGCAATTAATTAATGACTTAATCACTTCTTGAATTAGTTTAATTAATCAAACTCAAAACCAAATTCATTTTAGAACTTAATCATTCAATTCTTGGGTTGATTCTTAGGTGTTCAATAACCTAAGAGGATTCTAATGAAAACTATAATCAAACTACATGTGTAGGAGGGTTATAAAAGTATGTACTTAAACCCTTTAGCTTAATTAACCAATAGTTGTGAGCCAATTGCATTAGGCCCCTTCATTTCTTAGGTGCATTACTAATTTAATTATCATGTGGTTGCATATCATATGTTGGCTCATAATTACTTAGATAATTCTGTTAAAGTGGTATAAGTAAGGGATAATTAATGGATTTAATTCACACCTTAACCTAATCAAAAATATAAAATCAACTTAATTGTTCTAAATTAAATCAAATAAATTCACACATGGGGGGAATGTGTTATGATTAGCAAACCTTTCTCACATTTCCTAAGTTAAATCAAATTCAAAAAATAAAAATCTCCTTAATGAATTCTGACTCATTTTAAATGATCTTATTTCTATAGGATTGTCCGTAGAAATTAATTAGGGTGAATGAAGTCATGTGATTACATTCTTTTATTTCTTCCCAATCATGTTAAATATTATTTATCATATGAAATCATGCATTCATTTCTTTTAAAAAATTAATTAAAGAAAAATGTTTCCTTTTATGTTAAATTACATATGTTGGCTAAAATTAAGAATATAAGTGGCTATTATCAATATTAAACTAAAAATTACTTTTTAAAATTTATAAATAAAAATTATAAATGAAGCGATGATAGTTATAAATAATTATAAGCTTGCATGTGATGATGGAATAAGATGTGCATCATGAAGCTCTCTTTCATTCTCTTAATATGGATTCACATAGGATTTGTAAGTGTATAGTTCATTTGAAAAGAACACAACACTTGCCTAAATCTATTCCTATGCATCTCTATATTAAGACTTAGGAAACACCTTCATACTACACATGTAAATCTTACAATCAAATCAAACATAAATCTCTTGCATGATTCTTCATCCATTTAGTTCTTTTTTGTTCATCTACATGTATCTAAGAAAAGTGGTATATCAGTCTGGATATCCTGGGACTACGAGGCTTTAAGTAGCCCCAAGTAGGTCTTATACCTTACGCCCATGGTGTAGAAAATAATGATACCATACTCACTTATAACTTTTATACATGTGGATGTGCATTTAGCTAATAGATAAAAGGAGTCCTCTTTTTTACATAACAAAGACATGCATTAATGGAATATCCAAAATTTCAAATTACATCTCTTTGCATTCATCATCAAAGTGTGCTAAGATTTGCATTGCATGCATATGTATGCTTAAGATTATTCATATGCATTGTATATATGGTGAAAACAAATGAATGAGTGTGTGTTATGTGATAGCAATCCATTCTAACTAATCTTAAGATGTTCTTATTGAATAAGGCTATTTAGAGTAAATCCAAACTTAGGATTAATTAAAAATACATAATAATTCATTCACCAAAGAAAATTTATTAATGAATCTACCTTAGAAATGCTTTAAGGTAGGGATAAAAGAGAGCTTTCTTGTCTTTCTTCTCTTTACAACATTTTGACACTAAGTGTAAGTACATTCAAACCAAATAAAATCACCAAATAAAATTGATAAATCAAATAAATCACTTAAACTGAAACTACCATCTAAATTGAATCTTTCACACTTAGAAAACTCCAACCTTAAAGCCTAGCTAGGACAAGCCACACAAACCTTAAATGGCGCACACACTAGACTAAGTCACCACTTTTAGCTCTATGTTAGGGTGGTGCATGGATTGATGTATGATTTTATTTTGTGGTGTAATATTTTAGACTTGATGTTTGGGTGTATGTGAGTAGACTAGATGGTATGTTGATCTTAGCCTAATTATATCTTTTACAGGGGGTTGTGCTTAAGGGGAGCTATAATAAAAATAAATTTTTTTTTGCTATAGAGGTTGCTTATACCCCTAAGCATAACCCAAATTAAGATATGTGGGCTTGGTTACCAATGTGTGGAATGGTAAATCCAAATTATTCAAATAATTGTTTGGGTTGTGTGGTATGTTTAGCTAACCTTTATTTTAAAGATTTAGTTAGATTTACCTTTCCTATTTGATGTAACTTTACAATTAAGATTTGGAATTAATGTTATGGGAGATTAGGATGAATATTGGTCATAAGATCAAGTCTTATGCACCATGTGATGCCTTTGGAGCAACCATATTCCAATCAAGCCAAAGGGAATAAAGAAAAGAAGCAAATCAAAATGAAGTAATGAAGAGTGAAAAATGAAGACTCCCATAACATGAATTCCTTCTAATTGTAACTATTCATTTATAATCCAGGTTGTATAAGGGTAGAGCTCGGCTACCCATTTTCTTTTTCAAGGTTGTTCGGTGGTACGCAACCACATCAACCTCTTATTCTTTTATGCTAATTTTATAAATTGGTTGATGTTTTATTTATAATTGCACAATTAAGATGACATGAACTTAGTTTTTTAATTATTTGATGGTTGTTGAATGGCCTGGATGCGATTAGGCTCTCAAAAAAAAATAAATTTTTTATCTAATTAATTAATTGAAAATTAAACTAAGCAATTCATAACCCCACCTAAAGCCTAGGACATAAATCAAGATAATAAAAGATTTATCAACCCCTTAGCTGAATGTTGTATGTCTCATATCATGCATAAATCATATTGTCTCAATCTTGCTAATGGAGGGCTTCCACTTTTACTAGAGAAAATGACTTGACCTTTGAGAGCCATGGTGGAAATATACCTCTTTCTTTCTGATTTTGGCCCAAAACTATTTTCTTGTGCATTTGGCATATGAAATCCCATAACTTGTGTCAAATAAAAATGCCCAAAAATCAAAATAAAACTTGACAAAATTTGCATTAGATTAAGTCATGAATTCATGCCCTTCATAATCTAGTCTCTTAGAGAGTGAGTTTAACGACTTAGTCTCCTTTCTAAATGAACAACAACCTAGCTATCTTGCAAAGCAAACGACTTGCCTACATGTATTTAAAATCATAGGAGGAGTTAGTTGGTGGCCATCTCAGGCGATTGTAAGTCCAACAGTAGGGTGGTTTATTCTCTCTTGTGGAGGTAAACCATATGCCCATTTTCACCTTAGATTTAGGTCGTACTTTGGCCCTCGCCAAAGGCCCCTAGATTTAGGACCCAAGGTTGCTGTTTTCCTTCACGGGCTATAAGCATAAATCCTCACCTCTTAGACATTTCTACAATCTTGTATTGTAGAATTATAAGTCCTAGATTTCTAATAAAAATCTAACTCAAACATATAATTCTCTTCAATTTCAAAAATATAAAGCCCAACTATAAGATAATTTGGGATGCTCACTAGATTTCCTAGTATCATGAGCATCCCCTACTTATCTTCCTTTGGTTTCGATAATAACTCCTTCCTTTTGATGAATCCCATTTCACTTTTCTAAAAATAACTAATTAATTAATAGTCCTATCTTTGAAATCTTTGGAGACAATGATCATTTACCTTAATCAAGAGTATTCCTAAGGAATCTCATTCCTTAGAATGTAAATAACTTGAGGGCTTGCCCCCAAAGGAAACTTAACAAACCTGATTTAAATAAACCCTGCTTTACTTTTTCATGTAAAGTAGGGAAAAAAATCTCTGGTATATTCGAAGACCCATCATGCCTTAGGAGTCCTTATTAGGTGATTAGGTCTATTGTAGGGTAGTGAATTCTATTTTTTGAGATAGTACACTATTTCTTAATATAGTACTCGATCACCTCAATAAGTATATCCTCAGATTTGCATGGTATCCCATCACATATACACACACAAACAAATCTCAAAAATAAGCACCATAGTATGCTTAAGATTATTTATATGCATGATATACATGAAATGGATGAGTGTGTGTTATGTGATAGTAATACATCCTAATTAATCCTAAGATACCTTTCTTATTGAATAGAGCTATTTAGAATGAATTTAAACTTAAGATTAATTAAAACACATAATAAACTATTCACTAAAGGAAATTCATTAATCAACTTACCTTAGAAATTACTTAAGATAGGGATAAAAGTGAGACTCTCCCTCTCTTTCTTCTCTTTATAAAATTTAGTTGCTAAGTGTAGGCTATATGAAATAAAAGAAAAATACTTAACAAAAATCCTCAAATCAACTAAACCACTTAAAGAGAAATTAATCTTTTATAAATTAAATTCCTTACACTTAGCAAATCATAACTCTAAAGCCTAGTTAGGACATACCACACAAACTCTAACACATGCACATTAGGCTAAGTCACCATTTCTAACTTTATGTTAGAGTGGTGCATGGTTTGCTGAATGTTTAGTTTTGTGATTGATTATTTTAGGCTACATGTTAGGGTGTATATGCGTAGTCTGAATGTTAGGTTGACATTAGACTAATCATATTTTATATAGGTGGTTGTGCTTAAGGGGCTACTGTAATAAAAATATAAATACTTTTGCTCTGGAGGTTGCTTAGCCCCTAATCATAGCCCAAGTTAGGACATGTGGACTTGGTTACCCATGTGTGGGGTGCTAAGTCAAAATTATTCCCATAACTGCTTGGGTTGTATGGTGTGTTAATATTTATTTTGTAGGTATAGGTAGATTTACTTTCCTTCATTTTAATGTAATTTTCCCATTAGGATTAGGATAAGTGTTATGGGGTGGATTAGGATGAACATTGGTTATAATACCAAGTCTTATATACCACATGATGCCTTTGGAGCAAGCCACATCCCAATCAAACTGAAAGAAAGAAAGAAATGAAGCAAACTAAGAAATGAAAGATGAAGAGTGAAGAATGGAGGATGGAGAATGAAGACCCCCACCCTCATAATACTTATCATTTTACAATTATAATTATTCTTTCATTATATCAAGATGTATAAGCGTAGAGCTCGACTACCCACATTTCTTTTCGGGTTGTACGACGGTACCCGACCACACCAGCCTTTTATTCTTTTGCGATAGCTTTTTATAAAATTGTTTGATATTTTGTTTAGCTTGTGCATTAGAAATAACATGACTTTTCATAGTTTCTTTATGATTGGTGATTGTTGTGTGGCCTAGATACAATTAGGCTCATAGGATAAAAAATAGATTTTCTATCCCATTAACAACTCATAATTAAAATTTTAAAATAATTCATAACCTCACATAAAAGCCTAGGAATTAAATCAAGATAATAAAATTTTCTAGCAATCCCTTAGCTGGATGATTGAATGTATAATATCATGCATGTCATATTCTTCCACTCTTGCTAAAAGAGGGCTTCCATCTATGCCACAGAATAAAAGCTTAAGCTGTAAGAGCTTTTGATGGAAAGACACCTCTATCTCTTTGGATTTGACCCATAACCAATTTCTCATGCATTTAGGCATACAAAATCCCATAGCTTGTGTCAAAATAAAAAGTCCAAAAATAAAAAAAAAACTTGACAAAATTTGCATTAGAGTTAAGTCATTATTCATGCCTTTTATGATCTAGTCTCTTATGGAGTGGGTTTAAGGGCTTAGTTTCTTTTCTAAGTAAATAATAGCCTAACCATCTTGCAAAGCATATGACTTGCCTACATGGATTTAAAGCGTAGGAGAAGTTAGCTGGCTGCCACTCTAGGCAATAATAGTCCAACAGTCGAGTGGTATATTCTCTCTTATAGAGATAAACCATATAACCATTTTACCTTAGATTTAGGACGTGTTTTGGCCCTTGTTGAAGCTCCCTAGATTTAGGATCTGAGGTTGCTATTTCCCTTTGCAGGCTACAAGCATAAATCCTCGCCTCTTAGGTATTTTCCACAATCTTATGTTGTGGAATTATAAGTCCTAGATTTTTAATAAAAATTCAACTCAAACAAATGAATCTTCTCAAATTTAAATATATAAAGCCTAACCATAGGATAGATTGGAGTGCTCACTAGGATTCCTAGTATCATGATCATCTCCCATGGTTTCGATAAGAACTCTTCCCTTTTGATCTCTCCCACTTGATTTTCAAAAATACCACTAATCCTTTGATAGTCCTATCTTGAATTCTTTGGAGACAATAATCGCCTACTTTAATTGAGAGTAGTCTTAAGGGATTCACTCTCATTAAGATGTAATTAACTATGGAGGCTTGCCTCCATAGGAAACTTAACCAACCCATTTTAAATAAACCTTGCTTTACTTTTTCATATAAAGTAGGAAAAAATCTGGTATATTTGAAGACCCATTATGCCTTAGGAGTCCTTATTAGGAGATTAGGTCCATTACATGATAGTGACTTCTATCTCTCGAGATAGTACACTATTTATTAATATCATACTCGATCACCCTAATGAATATATCTGCAGATCTGTGTGGTGTTCCCTCACATAAATAAACACAAAACCCAAAAAATAAACACCACAAACACCCAAAGAGCTACTCAAGATCAATTAAAGATTGCTTAGGTGTGAAGTGGATTTTAGATTGAGTTAAATCAAGCTTATTAATTGGTTGATTGAATTCTTTGATTACATTTTGATTAGGATGATGAAATTAATTTAAGGAGAGGGATCAAGGATAAGGCCTCAATCCTTAATCCCTAAGTCATTTCAAACACTCAATTAAGCTATAATTTTTATCTTGGAAATTAATTAATTAATTAACTAATTAATTACCTCATTAATCATCAATTAATTTAATTCCAAAAAGTGAAAAAAATCTAGAAAATGAATTAGGAAAAATATCCCAATTACACTCCCTAAGTTTCCATACTATTCCATAGAGGTAATTGGGCTTTAATAATTAATTAAACCATAGTTCATTCACTAATTATCACTAATTAAATTAAGAGAGTGATTAATGCTTAATCAATTGATTTTCTTAATTAAGAAACCAATAAAATCCTAGAAAAATAGGGGGGTGGCAGAGGTCATCATTATAGACATCCACATAAAATTTGAGATTAATTGGATGCTTAATTAAAGGGTAATTAAGCTAATTAGATTTCTAATTAAACTTTAATTAGGCCAAAATTACCATTTAAAATCAATTAATAATAATTTTTCTAGATTATACTCTTAAATACCTTTAAAATGAGCCAAAGTTTGTATTTTTTGGTTTTTTCTACAATTTATTATGAATTTTAGAAGTTTTAAACTTAGAAAAATAATTAATTAGCCTTAATCACATCCCTAATCCCATCAGGCCACGTGGTGGCTGACGTAGCGTGCTTTTCACGTGGCATAATGGAATTGGTTATTAAAGTAGTCACATCCATGCGCTGACTCAGCCGGTGGCGGCCGCAGTTTTACATGGACTGCTTGATCTAAGATCAGATAGCCATGATTTGATCTGTAGGTTAAGGGAGAAAACAGTGGACCGTCCGTCTTTCCTCGTTTGATCTGAGCTCACCCAAGCTCAGATTGGGGTCAAACTGATCCCACACCTTCAGAAGAAGAGGGATGCACATCCAACGATCAAATTCACATGGGATTCAAATTCTCTTCGAAAAAGACCAAGCACGATTTTCTTATAGCTATGATTTTGAGAAATTACCTCATTGGAGCTAAGACCGGTGGTCGGGATCGACAAAGGTATAGTAGAGATGAAGTCCTATTGAAGAAATATGGGCTTGATTTGGTGTGGAATGCTCGATAGACCACCTCACGCATGTAGGAGCCTCAGCTTCAATCGAAGTCGCACCTCTGGCCACTTGGGAGCTTGAGAAATGAGTCGTTTGGCTTCAAAAGAGTGTGGCAAGAGCATGGGTAAGACTATTTTTACTTTGATTATGAAAAAGAGAGTTTGGATTGATATTGTTCTCTCCTATTTTGGCCTTGCATGTGAATGGGAAATTCAGATTTTGGAATGCTCGGGAAAGCTTGGAATCACTCTAGGAGGTTTTGATAATGCCTTAGGGGCTCAAAGCTTTCAAATTCCTTCTAAATCATGCTCGAATTGAGAGGGTATACCACTTAATCCACAGAGAAGGATAGACAAAAATGTGCACATGATCTATGCTGATTTGCCGCCGTTCGGTCGTCAGACTTGTCTCCATCAACTCTAGGTGGCACGTCAGGGATGGGAGAAGTGATGGGAGGCTGACATGGATCCATTGTGCTAGGGTTGCAAAGCTTAGATCCATGGGGTGCTTGGTTTAAGTTGGAGGTGAGTCAACTCACCTCCCAAAGGTCCATGGCCAACCTAGAGTGGGTTAGGTGGGCTAGGTGGGTCAGGAGAAGGTTCTATTGAGTGCATGGGATGGGAGAGTTGACTTGGCTTGGATCCATTGGTTTTAAAGCTTAAATCCCATGGTTTGATGGCTAATCCCCTTGGATGGGTCCCACATGGCTTTTAGGGAGGTTTTGGGCAAACCTAGGGTGAGTTTAAGTTGAGTTAGATCAACCCACAAGGTTCCATAAATTAGATTTGAGTGGTTTGGCTTAGATTGGTCAAATGGGTTCAATTTGGGCTGGACTGACCAATTTGTCAAATTAGTTCAAACCAAGGCTTGGGTTAGGTTCATATGATGATTTGGGATATTTTGGTTCAATTGGTTTGAGTTGGTTTGGCCTAGGTTTGGATTTGACTCATTTAGGTTTAAAAGGGTCAGATTGGTCAACTTGACCAATTTGACCAATTTTGACTAAATTGTGTTGTGTTAAGTGTTGAGTTAAATTCAATTGGTCAATTGAAAATGATTGTAGGCTTTAGTTTGATTTAATTTGAATTTAATATGAATTTTGGCCAATCTGACCCTTTAGGTCAATTTGGGCTAGGTTGGCTCAAGTTGACCAATTGGTTAACTTGGGATTGATTATGGCTTTGGTCAAGTTCAGTAAGTAATTTGGAATGAAATTGAGCTATTGGTTGCAATCAATTTGGATTAAATCATGATTTGACCTATTTTAGCCTTTTAAGCCAATTTGGGTCAACTTAGGTCAAATGACCAATTGGACTTGGTTTGACCCAATTCAATGCAATTGATCACCCTGGGATGATTCTTGGTCATGATTTAAGGTTTAGGTAGGCTTGGTTAAATCTAATTTGGGTTGGATTAGAACTTGGCTCAAAAGGGCCTCTTAGGTCACTTTGGGTTAAGTGGACCTAGATGGGTCAATTGGCTTGACCTATGCTTGATTCAAGTTTAGTTGAACTCACATATGGACTTAGAATGAAAATATCAACCTAATTGCAAGTTGTTTGGAGCCATGTGGGTTTTGGTTCATATGATAATCTTAAAGTCAAAAGGGTTGACATGGATTTGACTTGGGTTGACTTGGGTTTGGTTTGATAATTATGATTTGTATTTATATTTGGATCAATTATTGAAGGAATGATTGAATCATGGAGAAATCCATGAGTTTTGAGTTGATTTACATATCATTTAGCCAGGTTCAAGAATTCAACTAAAAAAGCTAAAATTAGGATTTTGATTTGATCTGGATTTGGTTTGGACCATTTGAATTTATATTTCATTTATATTTGTGAATATAAATGGAGATATAAATAGGTTATGAGAAAATAACTTGAGTTTGGAATGATTTGGAAGCAAATCTGATCAAGTTAAGGGATGTTGATCAAAAGGGCTTAAGTAGAGAATTAGTTTGGTTTGATTTATTTTTGGTCACTAGAGGGTGGGTTTTATTTATTTTTGTGAATATAAATAAAGGAATTATTGTTGTATAAAGAAATCAATTGAGTTTGATTTGATTCAGATTGAGATTTGGTTAAGCTTATAGAGGTAGGTCCATATGGCTTAAGAAAGGTGTTGATTTGGTTTGATTTAGTTTGATTTGATTGGGATGGTTTGAGTTTAGATTTCATTTATATTTGTGAGTATAAATGAAGGAATGGTTGATTTATAAATAAATCATCCAAATTCAATTTGCTTTGGAGGAAGTTTTGGCTAAGCATATGAAGGTGGTTCATACGACTTAGAATAGAAATTTTGAGATTTGGATTTAGTCATGAGTTTCAATCATTGGATTCAAATTTGGATTTGGAATTTGATAGATGATTGAGAGATTGAATTGATTGTTTGAGAAAATTAATTGAGTTGAGGTTGATTAGGATTTGGCCAAGGCCAAGTCCGTAAGATAAAATTAAAGGCTTAGGAAGGGGTTTGGAGTTTGAATTTAATCCTGGGTTTCAATCATTGGAAGTTGAGTTTAATTTTGAAATTTGGATTTGAATTTGAGGGTTGGTTTGAAAGAAGGAAGCAAGGATTGGGTTTAGGCTATAGGGTAGGCAAGTCCTCTTAAATTCCTAAGTCACAACTTATTCTTATAGTTAACTCTTCTAAGTTTTTAGGGTTAGGTTAAGTGTTCACCTAATCACTAGAAGTATCTTAAGACTAAAGAACTCTTAGTCTCTACAAGAGTCCTAGATCTATGATGAGGTTGAGATCTCACTCCAAAAGTGAGGTCAACACATGCAAAAATTGTATTTCATTTGATTGATTTATTTGTGTAAATGAATTAAAGTTCTATCTAAATTATAATGTCCAAATGCATAAGAATGAAATCAAGCAGGTATGTCGCCATTGTTCTACACCAATGGAACGAGGTAGGGACCTCCTTGGGGCTACTTAAAGCTGTGCATCCCTGGGATGTCCAAACTAATATATCACTAATATTCTTACTTAGCAAATGAATACATGAATGTAAGGAAGAGATTTTATTTCATACACTAAATTTATTTTCATTTGCATTTCCTATGTATATATAACTAAATTTATAATGTATATGTATATTCATTCTTTAATAAACTTTTGAAAATATATTTGAGATTTAATAGAGATATTAGCCACACATATCTTAATTAAGCCAACACATGCAATTAGACATAAAATAAATCATTTTATTTAATTAATTTTAAAAGAGATGGATGCAAGAATCATATGACATACAACATTTAACATGATTGGAAGGAAATAAATAACACAAGCATGTGATTTCATTCAATCCTACTAAGTCCTAAGGACAATCAAACTAAATAAGATTATTTAAATCAAACCAAAGTTCTTTAATGTCATTTTATCTTTATGTTTGATTTGAGTTAAGGAAAGTGAAAGAGGTTTGCTAATCCTAATCCCATTCCCCATCTGTGAGTTAATTTGATTTAATGAAAAATATTTAGGTTGATTTTATGTCTTGATTAGGTTAGGGTATGAATTAAGTCAATTAATTAACCTTACATATATCACCTTAAGCTAATTAACTAATTAATAATAAGCTAATATGATATGCAACCACATGAAAAGTAAATTTACAATGCTCCTAAGAAATGGAAGGGGTCTAATGGAATTGGCTCATGATTAATAGTTAATTAAGCTTAAGGATCTCACTTAACTATTTTTATGATTTTCTCACACATGTGAGCTAACCATAATTTCATTAGCTCTCTTTTTAGGTTATTGAACACCCAAAGAGCTACCCAAGATTGATTAAAGGTGATTAGATGTGAAGTGGATTTTAGATTGAGTTAAATAAGCTCATTAATTCATTTGGTTAAGCATTAAGCATGTTCACTTAATGAAATAAAATTAACTTGAGGAAAGAGATCAAGAATGAGGCCTTAATCTCAATCCCTAAGCCCCATATTTAATCACTTTAAGCTCTGATTTTATCTTGAAGATTAATTAATTAATTAAGCAATTAATTACCTCATTAATCATTAATTAATTTAATTCCAAAAAGTAAGAAAAACTTAAGAAATGAATTAGGAAAAATGTCCCAATCACATTCCCTAATCTCCCTTACTATTCAATAGAGGTAATTAGGCTTAAATATTTATCTAACTATTCATTCACTAATTATCACTAATTAAATTAAGAAAGTGATTAAGGCTTAATCAATTAATTTTCCTAATTAAGCAACCAACAAAATCCCAGAATAATAGGGGAGGAAGAGGTCATCCCCCTAAACTTCCACAAAAAGTTTGAGATTAATTGGGTGATTAATTATAGAGTAATTAAGTTAATTAAACTTTTAATTAAACTTTAATTAAGCCAAAATCACCATTCAAAATTAATTAATAATAATTTTCTTAGATCCTACTATGAAGTATCTTTAAAATGAGTCTTAGTTTGTATTTTTTAGATTTATCTAGGATTAGTTATAATTTTCAGAAGTTTCAGCCTTAAAAATAAAATATTTAAGCCTAATTAAAGCCTTAATGTCGTCGGGCCATGTGGCGGCTAACGCGACGTGCTTTCCATGTGGCGCGATGGGATTGACTATTTAAGTTATCACATCCGCCACTAACTGGGATTGCGGCAGACACGTTAACTCCATGGACCGTCTGATCTAAGCTCGGACGGCCACGATCAGATCCATAATTTAGGGAAACAAGGGATCTAACGCGGGATTAGATAATGACCGTCTATTCTGATCTTGCAAAATGGACGGTTCGTGGTCCATCCTATTCGCAATTGGTGAAAGACGAATGTGTTTGTCTTTCCCAGTTTGATTCGAGCTCACCTGAGCTCTGATTGCTTCCAAATTGATCCCACACATTTGGGGAGGGGAGGCACACATCCAATGGCTAAGTTCTAATGACATTCAAATTTACTTCACAAAAACCAAACGATTTTTCATACAAGGCTTGATTTTCCAAAATTATCTCACCGGAGTTAATGTTCGGCTGTGGGATCAACAGACGTAGCTTCGCTTAGTTGAGGTGAGGCCCTGTTGAGAAGCTTGGGGTTCAATTTGGTGTAGAGCTCTCGGTCGACCAATCCACGTATGTAAAGGCTTTGACTTTGACCGAACTCTGATCTCCGATGCTCGGGAAGGCTTGGAGATGATTCAATTAGCTTTAACGAAGTAAGAGGATGGTGTGGGTGCAAGGAATTTGTGTTTGATCAAGTAGAGGAGGAGTATTGCTCGAAAGGATGGTGTCCTATTTTAGCTTTGCTCAAAGTGGAGGAATGTTGATCGAGGAAGCTCTGGGAATGCTCTTGGGAAGTCTCTGGGATTTCAAAAATGCCTTAGGGACTCATACAAAGCAATTGGTGAAGAATCCCTCGAATTGAGGGGGTAAACCCCTCAATTGCACTTGATGGACATACATGATTGATCTCTGAAAAGCCACTGATTGGCCTTCATTGAGTCATTAGAGGGGTCACTGTCAGCTCCACGTGTCACGTCAAGAGTGGAGGAAGTAGTGGCAGGAGTCTCAAAGCTTGATATGGGGAGATTGTTTGGGATTGATCTTTGCCTTTGCCATGAGGTTCTGCCATGAGAGGGAGTGGCTTGGCTTATTTCCCTTGGTCCATGGCAAATGATAAGTGGCTTATGTTGGGCTAGGGGAGTTTAGGAATGCCTAATAAGGAAGTTTGATGGCTGCCATGAAGAGACAAAGTGGACTTTGCCATTTAAGGTAAGAATCCAATGTAAAGAGAGGATGTCCATTATTAAATCTCCTTGGAATGGGTCCTACTTTGATTTAGGATGGCTTGGGGCTGACCTAGGGTCCATTTAGGTCAGGTTAGGTCAGCCACCAAGGTTCCATAGGGTGGCTTTGGGTGATTTGGCTCAATTTGGCCAAAATGGGTTCATTTGGATTAGGTTGGGTTGACCAATTGGTCAAATTGGGTCAAATCAAAACTTGGGTTAGGTTTATATGATGATTTGTGATGTTTTGGATCAATAGGTTTTGATTAGTTTGGCTTAAGTTTGATTTTGACTCATTTAGATTCAAAAGGGTCAAATGGGTCAAGTTGATGAATTTGACCAATTTGACCAAATTGGGTTGGGTTAGGTGTTGAGTCAAGTTCAATTGGTTGATTGAAAGTAATTATAGGCTTTGGTTTGGTTTGGTTTAATTTGGAATTAATTTGGATTTTGGCTAATTTGATCCTTTAAGTCAATTTAGGCTTGGTTGTGTCAAGTTGACCAATTGGTCAAATCATTGGTCAAGTTCAATAAGTGATTTGGAATGAACTTGAGCCATTGGTTATAATCAATTTGGATCAAATCATGATTCGACCTATTTTACTTTTTTAGGCCAATTTGGGTCAACTTAGGTCAAATGGCTAATTGGACTTGGTTTGGCTCAATTGATGGTTTGGTCATATTTAATCATCGATTATGAGTGGGTTTAAGTCAATGGTTTCAATTAATTTGGCATATGGTGGATTTTGGCTAGTTTAGGTTTCATTTGGGCTAAGGGTTGACTTGGTCAAAGGACCAAGTTGACTTGGTTTGACCCAATTCAAGGTAGTTGATCACTTTAGGATGATTGTTAATCATGATATGAGGTTCAAAAAGGTTTAGTTCAATCCAATTTGGGTTGAATTAGAACTTGACTCAAAAAGAGTCTTTAAGTCAATTTGGATCAAGTGGACCTAAATGGGTCAATTGGCTTGATCATGGCTTTATTCAAGTTTAACTGAACTCACATATAGACTTAGGATGGAAATATAAATTCAATTGCAAGTGATTTGGAGTCAAATGAATTTTGGTTCATATGATAATTTCAAGTCAAAAGGGATCAACATGGGCTTGACTTGGGTTGACTTGGGTTTAGTTTAGTAATTATAGTTTGTGTTTATATTTGGGTATGTGATTGAAGGGATGATTGAATCATGAAGAAATCCATGGGTTTTGAGTTGATTTGGATATTATTTAGCCAAGTTCAAGAAATTGGCTAAAAGGGCTAAAATTGAGAATTTGATTTGATTTGGGTTTGGTTTTGGCTATTTGAATTTATATTTCATTTACATTTGTGAATATAAATGAAGATATAAATGGTACATGAGAAAATCACTTGGGTTTGGAGTGATTTGGAAGCAAATTTGACCAAGTTGAGGGATGTAGGTCAAAAGGGCTTAAGTAGAGAATTGATTTGGTTTGATTTATTTTTGGTCATTGGAAGGTGGGCTTCATTTATATTTGTGAATATAAATGAAGAACTGATTGATTTATAAGAAAATCAATTTAGTTTGGGTTGATTTGGATTGAGAATTCGTTAAGCTTATGGAGGTAGGTCCATATGGATTAAGAAAGGTCTTGAAATGATTTAATTTAGTTTGATTTGATTTGAATGATTTGAATTTAGATTTCATTTATAATTGTAAATACAAATGAAGGAATGATTGATTTATAAGGAAATCAACCAAATTTGGTTTAGTTTGATGGGAGGTTTTGGCTAAGCATATGAAGGTGATTCATATGGCTTAGGAAGGGGTTTAGAGTTTGAATTTAATCATGGGTTTCAATCATTTGGAATTTGATTTGAGATTGAATTTGATATTTTAGAAAATCAATTGAATTGGGGTTGATTTGAATTTGGTTAAGGCTAAGTCCATAAGATAAAATCAAAGGGCTTAGGAAGGGATTTGAAATTTGAATTTAATCATGGTTTCAGTCATTTGATTTGGGATTGGATTTATGATCTTGGATTTGAATTTGAGGTCTGGTTTGGAAGAAAGAAGCAAGGATTGGGCTTAAGACAAGTCTTCCTAAATCTATGGCTACTCCTTCCAAGTCTCTAGGCTTGTGTTATGTGTTCACCTAATCACTAGAAGTGTCTTAAGACTAAGGAGCTCTTAGTGTCTGCAAGAGTCCTAAATCTATGATGGAGAAGTTGAAAGCTCACTCCAAAAGTGAGGTCAACAATCAACTAGTCCAAATTTCAAGCCATTTAACCAAGTAATTAAGGTATAATTAAGCTAATTACCTAAAAATTCAAACCCCTAATCATTCACTATTCACTTATTAAAATTTGAGGATTTTATTTCATTTTTTATTCAAACACTACCATTGCTGGTCCCAAGTCCGAATATGAAAAGTGGAGGGTTGTGATAGGTAGTCGATAGTCAGCATAAGACTTGTTGAAATAATCATGACATGAGTCCTTTAAATCATTGTGTTAATGCTAGGGCATTCCCTGGAAGCGACGTGCTGTGTGGCTTGAATACAATGAAAAATATGTAAGGGCCGCTGCATTGGCTCCCAGGTATAGTGTTAAATAAGCAAGGGTTCCCACATTATGGATGGACGCGGGCAAATAAGTTAGTCTATGAAACTAGAATTAGGTTAGGATCTTGGAATATAGGTACTCTTATAGGTAAATTATTGGAATTAATAGATATTATGGTTCATAGAAAAATAAATATTTTATGTGTTCAAGAAACTAAATGGGTTGGGGAGAAGGCCAAGGAGATTGATAGTTTAGGTTTTAAACTTTGGCATTCAGGTAGAAGTCGAACTAGAAATGGTGTAGGTGTGATTATTGATAAAAGTTTGAAGGATAATGTTATAAATATTAATAGATGTGGAGATAGAATTATAGCTTTAAAGATCATTATTGATATTCAATGTTATAAGTGTTTATGCTCAAGTAGGTTTGGATGTAAGCTCAAAAGAAAAATTTGGAATGAATTAGAGGATTAATACAAAGGTACCTCTTGAAGAAAAAAGTATTTATTGGAGGAGATTTAAATAGACATGTTGGTAGAGTGGTAGAAGATTTTAAAAGTATTCATGATGGTTATGGATTTGGAGTGACTAATGAAGAAGGTATGACTATATTAGATTTTGCCTTAGCTTATGATTTTATTTTTGCAAATACTTTATTTAAGAAAAGAGAAGAACATATTATTACTTATTAAAATGGATCTATTAAAACACAGGTTGATTATTTTCTAATGAGAAAAATAGATCGTTTAAATTGTAAAGATTGTAAGGTCATTCCAAGTGAAAGTTTAAGTACCCAACATCGATAGTAAGTTTTATATTTTAAGATGAAAGATTGTAAGAGGAAAAATAAATCAAATTATTATCCTAGGATTAGATGGGGACACTTAAAGAACACAAATAAAAATATTTTTAAGAGCAAGCTACAAGAGCTTAGAATTTGGGATGTTCATAAAAAAGCTAATATTATGTGGAAAAAAGTAGCAAGTGAAATTAAACAAGTTTCTAAAAATGTGCTTAGAGAATCAAAAGGAAAAGCTTCTTTTAATAAAAATAATTGGTGGTGGAGTGAGAGTGTGTAAGAAAAGATAAGAAATAAGAAGCATTGTTATAAAATTTGGTTTAAATCTAAAACCTTGGAGAATTGGGAAAGATATAAAGTGTCATGTAGAGATTCTAAGAAAATAATATATGATGCAAAAAATTTAGCTTTTAGTGATTTATACAGTAGATTAGATACCAAAGAAGGTGAAAGATGTATGTATAAGATAGCCAACCAAAGAGATAGGAGAAGCAAATACCTAGTTCAAGTAAGGTGTATTAAGGATGAGGATAATGAAGTACTTTTATTAGAAAAGGATGTTGAAAATAGGTGGATGAGATATTTTGATAAACTTTTCAATAAAGGATCTGAATGTACGATTGATTTTAGCAACCTTAATACCCTAAACAAAAATAGAGAATTTTATTTTTATCATCGTATTAGTAAATCTGAAGTTAGAGAAGCTTTAAAGAAAATGAAATGTCGAAAAGCAGTAAGACCTAATGATATTCCAATAGAAGTGTGGAAATGTTTAGGAGATCAAGAAATTTCTTGGCTTACAAATTTTTTTAATGTTATTTTAAAGACTAAAAAGATGTCAGATGAGTGGAGAAAGAGTTTGTTGGTTCCTATATTTAAAAATAAAGGTGATGCACAAGAGTGTGAAAATTATAGAGGAATTAAGTTAATGTGTCATACATTAAAATTATGGGAGAGAGTAATTGAGCATAGGTTACGATACAAAAGATTCTCACAATCAGTTTGGCTTCATGCCAGGTAGATCTAATATGGATGCTATACATTTGTTAAGAGGTTTGATGGAGAAGTATAGAGAAAGTAAGGAGGATTTACATATGATATTTATTGATTTAGAGAAAGCTTATGATAAAGTTTCAAGATATGTTCTTTGGAGAGTTCTAGAAAGAAAGGAGTTAATATTAGTTATATTCAAGTCATTAAGGATATGTATACTAGAGCTATTACTTGTGTCCAAACACAAGGAGGATTGACAAAATATTTTCCCATTTCAATTGGATTACATCAAGGATCGACTTTAAGCCCTTATCTTTTTGCTTTAGTTATGGATGTTCTTACTAGGCATTTACAAGAAGATGTACCTTGGTGTATGATTTTTGCTGATGACATTCTTCTTGTTGATAAGACTAGAGAGGGAGTCCAAGAGATACTTGAATTATGGTGGTTAACATTAGAGTCTAAAGGTTTTCATTTAAGTAGATCTAAAACTGAATATATGGAGTGTAATTTTAGTTGTAGAAGTTCTAGTGGTAGTGTTGTGACATTAGGTGAACAAGTCATTAATAAGAGTGAGCGATTCAGATATTTAGGCTCTATTGTTCAAAATGATGGTGAAATAGATGGAGATGTTATCAGTAGAATTCAAGTTGGATGGTTGAAGTGGAGGAATGCATCTGGCCTATTGTGTGATAGAAAAGTTCCACTTAAACTTAAGGAAAAATTTTATAAGATGGTGGTAAGACCTGCAATGACTTATGGTGCAGAACGTTGGCAAATAAAAGAGAAACATAAGACTAAGTTAAGTGTTACAGAGATGAGGATGCTCAGGTGGATAAGTGGCTTTACTCTTAGAGATAAAATATGAAATGAGTATGTTTGGGAAAAAGTTGGAGTAGCTCCGGTGGCAGATAAGATTAGAGAGAGTCGCCTTAGATGGTTTGACCACATAAAGCGTCAGTGATATGATTAGGAGAGTAGATGCATTAGATTTGCCTTATGTTAAGAAAGGTAGAGGTAGACCTAAAAAGACTTGGTTAAGATGTATAAAAAATGACCTTAGTATACTTGAATTAAATGAGAATTTGACACATAATAGGACACAATGGAGATGAAGGTTTCATATAGCCGACCCCACTTAGTGGGATAAAGGCTTGTTATTGTTGTTGCTTTATTCTCTTCTATCTAAGCTTTCCAAAATGAGTTTATTTAAATTTTTTAATTTTTCTACAATTAGTTATATTTTTTTTTGAAGTTTTAGCTAATTAATACTTATTTTTAACTTTAATTAATCCAATTACACTGTCGGCGCTGCGTGGCGGTTGGCGTGGAGACACTTTCTATGTGGCGACACAGGATTAGTTATTTAAACCATCTAACACGACGGAGGATGTGCTTTCATCTTAGATGTTCGATCATGGATAGGATGGCGAAGATTAATCCCATGATTTTAAAAGAAAAAAAAAGAAAAAAAATCTAGTGTGATTAATCACGACCGTCCGTTCTGATCTCACGGAATGGACGGTCAGTGATCTACTCTCTTCCCACAGTGAAATGCGAACACCGCTTGCCTTTGGCTCACTCGATCTGAGATCACCGAAGCTCATTCAACGGTAGATTCAACTCCAAAATGATTAGTGGATGATTCTAAAAGGATCCCATAGTGAAATTCATGTAAAATACAAATTTTCTTCAAAAAAGATCAACATCTAATGGCCAAATATGGTTTGTCAGAAAATTACCTCAGCAAAGTTTGTTGACCTCCACATATGTGTCATAAGTCGAGTCAAGCCCACAAGTCGAATTCGACGGACTTCGAAAGTGACAATGTGTAAATCGGGGATCAAAATACACTATACATCATCAAAATGGTCGAAATAACCTCCGATCGAAACTTACGTCATGCTCAGAATGTCAAACTTGATCGTAATATAAATATTGCAAAATCTAACGATCAATTAATTAAGCGATCAAGCTATCAATGTGCCGACGCACATATTGGAGTCGGGAAGCTATGACGTTGCCTGAATGACCTCCGTTCATAGAATTGATCATATCGTTAGCTTTGAAATATCGAAAACTATTAAATGAGACTATCCACGCTCAATTCGAATGAGTCTGTGCAAATGTCAAATGATTTGGAGTGATAGGGCACAAATCGAGCTCAAAATGCAGTAGACGTCATCAAAAATGGTCAAAATGACCTCCGATCGATGAAGGGATTTCTCCACCGTGTTCAGAACATCAAAATTGATTGCAAAATCTAATGATCAATCGATTAAGTGATTGACCTATCAACGTGCCGATGCACATATTGAGGTTAAGAGGCACCGATGTAAATAAAACAAACTCCATTCATGAAATTGATTGTGCTATTAGTTTCAAAGCATCAAAATATATCAAGTGAGACTATTTGCACTCAATTCAGACAAGTTTACGTGAAAATCAAGTGGTAGAAAGAGGCGACGCATATTTTAAGCTGAAATTGACTCAATTGATCGACTCAAAGCAAACAACCTCCGATTGTGAAACAGATAGCCTCATTGCATTCAAAATATTAGAATAGTCTTGAATTGATATATATATATATATATATTGATTATGTAATTACGTTAGTGTAAAAATTCAATTTAAAGTTGATTGCTCAATTTAAAAATTAATTTAAAACCCAAATCAAGCCCTAAATCCTATTTTACTCCCAATGATTGGTTCAACATCTTCACGTGCGGCTTGTGACTCCCATTTCTCTTCACACACGCCCCGGCCCCTCCTCCTCTTCCGCTTCCATTTGGAAAGGAAACTCCCACGCATGGCCTCTCGATGTTCTCTCTCCCTCAAAAACGCTCCTCCCTTCTCCAAACCAATTGTACTCTCTTCTCCAAATTGAATGGATGCCCAAAAGGAAAACACAAGGCTTCCTCTCCCAGATCCAAAAAAATCTTCTCCCTCATTCGAATCCATAAGCAAGGTGGGTGTTTCCTCTTCTTCCTTCCTTCCTCTTCTCCTTCCTTCCTCTTCCTTCTCCTTCTTCTTCCTTCTCCTTACTCTTCCTTCTCATTTTCTTTTCCCTCTTATTCCTCTTCTCAATTTCTTTTTTTTCTTTCTCACCATTCCAATCCAAATTTCTTATTATTTCCCTTAGCTTCCCATGGCCAAAAATCATCCTCCCCTTCCTTCAATTTCATTTTGGCTCTCTCATTTCCCTCATTTTCCACCAAAATTGAAAATCCACTCTCCCATTTCCCTCCTTTCTTCCAAAATCAAAAATATCCCCATTTTTCTAATCTGAATTTCAAATTTGCTTCGCTGCAATCAGAGAAGAACACTTTCATGAGGCAGGTTCTTCTTCTGATTTCCAACATCGCCCTCCTTGAATTGCAATCGGAGAAGAACACCTTCATGAGGCAGATTCTTCTCTTGGTTTTCAGCATATCCAACCCCATTTTCTTGCCGATCATTGCAATTCACATAAAATGAGTCAGAACATATGGGATCAATGTGTGAATGTGGATATATACATGCTTGTATTTCTTTGCAGGTTTAAAGGCCTCATCGTGCTCATGTGGGTGCGACAAAATTAAAAGTTGGTTGCGGTATCACAAGACATCTTTCGCTATGCTCATGAGGGCTTATTGAGTAAGCCAACATCCGTTAGATGTCGTTCCCCCTATTCGAAATGCTGCCAAAATTTTGTTGGAATCTTATGACTTCGAAAAAAATGAAAAGTAAAAGAATCAGCTTAAGAATGTCAAGAAATGAAACCTAAAGCTAAAATTCAAATTAAAAACCCCAAACAAAAAAAGAGAGGGAAAATAATATGGGTGAAATGCACTTACAAAATTTACTTAAGCAGAGTTGAAAGCCTACTAAAATTTCTAACAGCTCTCTTTCAAATGCTTCAGTTCCAACCCTCAAAACAAATGAAATGGAATGTAAGACTCCCTCTTTGCCTTATTTATAGAAATTATAAGGTGTAGTGAAAGGCCTACTTTTAAAAAAAAAAGGAGGAGGCGGGAATGAATGTAGGAAAGTTTGAATAAGCCTTTTACGTGTGTTGTAGCATAACTAACCTCAATGCAAGCACTTAAGATTTTGATATCTAAAGTTTTAGTTTTAATACCTAATTAAAAGCAAGAATTTTCATGGAGGGAAGATCCTATGGATTTGAAGGTTGAATTGGAAAGAGAAAATATATCTATCTTTATAATATGGGTCAACCTATTGGTAAGCATGAAATATCTAGGGATGTTTCATAAAAATATATAGAAACCCATAATCTTATCTATGAAAATAAGAAACAAGTCAAATGAAAGGCCTTCAAAAGGAGAAGGAATCAATTTAAATATTATACTCTATTGATTCATAGAAGTAACTTCCTTTAAAACAACAAATTAAACTATCTTTTGAATCTATAGCTTTGAAACACTACACCACTGGATTCACAACACATCGTACAAGCGAACAGAAAATGTTAATTAGGGCATTCTCAAATACACCCACATGGGCCCCAACACTATCGGTGCTTAAATTCAAGTCTTTGCGGTTGCTATGGTTTAGTCTTAGAGGCTGTCAGATTAACAAAAGCTAAAAATCTATTACAAGATTTTCAACTTAGTGAAATATCTGAGAGGCTAATTATGTCATATGACAGTAGATCTGATCCTCTATTTGGAGCTAAACAAAGTTGATATGATCTAAATCTCTTAAACATATTCCAATTAATCAATTTTGTAAGTCAAATTAACTCAAATTCAATTTAAAAAATAACTATAAAAGCTTAACTCAAATCCAATCTCTCACATGTTCAAAATTAATCACAAAGGCTAGGATGCGGTATGTTCACTCTAATTACTATTGCTTGGCTGAAGCTCAGATGATGTAGTTATGACTAGAGTCCTCTGATCAGGTGGTTTGGTCAGTCAGGCTCCATTATATTAAGATCATGATCGTAGCCCGTATGCTGCCCAATAGCTCTACCCTTTGAGTAGTAAATCATAGGGTATACTTGATAGAAAAAATAACCATCTGCCAGCTAAGATAAACTTAAGTCTATCTCCTTAGACAAACACCACCCCAAGTCTACAAAGATTTCTTAGATGACGTAACTCATGTGTTGCTGATAAGGATCCTTCGGTCAGGTTGGGTCAAGTACCTCCTCTAACTAAGTAGACTAGGGACCACGATGACCCAGAATGACAGAACCATGGGATCTAGATTGGGTACATCATCGTTCACCCAACCATCTGATTTAAGTTAAAATGATGAATTTTATAATCTTACATTCTAAAACTCCATACACTGTTACTATACGCTACATATTAAGCGACCTAATGACTAGCCTTAATTGAAAGTTCTCTCTCACTTATTGGGAGAGGTAATTAACTATAGGGGATTACGCCTTTAAACAACCTAGAACTAGATCTAAAGTCCTCAACAAGTAAGGAAGAAAATTCTGGGTAGTGTCTTATCTACTATCTTATCTGCCTTCTAAAAATTACACCGACACTTTAAATCACTCTTTTCAATTCAATATTATCGAGAGGTCGGTGGAAAATTTTTGTAGCCATAGATTTCTCAGGACTCCACTAGGGACAAGATTTTCTTTTCATCTTTGGCTAGTCATATATGTGCTATAGTAGCCATAAAATTTTTGAAAATTCAAAAATGTGTAATAAACTTAAATTACTAATGTATAAGGCTCTATATCAAATGAATTATTCTGTAGAGTACATCTTTATTACACTATTATTTTGTTCTATAGTGCCTTTGCATTTTGAAAGTATGCTAATTACTAATCCTCATCTTTCACTTTTATAGAATGGATTTGGAAAGCACTCCTTTCACTGTTTAGCTAGGGTGTGGTGTGAACATCTGCCTAGCCAATGCCGTCATCAACACAGGAGATGTTGGAGCTACAATTCAATTTGGTATCTTGAGTTTTCCAGCTATCGTAGCTGCAACTCCTGAAGTACCCACCGGTGGTACATTCGTCTGAGGCTATGATGGAAGGCCTCAAGTTAGTGAAGCTCCTACTAGCCATGTTCATCAATTAGTTCAGCAACCAACCACTGTCAAAAAGTTCTCCTAATAGAGAACTTCAATTTTCTAAAGGCTAGGTTAATCTGAAGTTCCCGTGATGAAAAGAACCATTAGTAGAAAAAATGTCTTTAATGCCTCGTGATACAGCTGCTCCGCCGATTGAACCTTTTGTACCCAAAAAGCATGATCATGAAGCTTCCTCATCAGGAAGCAAATTAACCAAAAGATAGAGAAGAAGGAGAAACATCGAGTTGAGGGCTCAATAGATCCCCATTGAATGACCTAGTGAATAAGTGATACTACCGCCATATGCGAGTATTCCTACCCATAATAACTTTGACAACTTAAACTGGGTAAAAAGGAATAGCTTTACTGGTGAAGTAAAGCAATCCTTTTGGAACCAACCACATCAAGCTCCACCACCATAGAGGAGACAGCCTGAAACACTATCTACCAGAATACACAAAGTTCTCAAAGTAGCCACGATCAGGGGCTTGATGAAAAGAAGATTTCAAAGGCCTGGAGAAGTTGAAAATACTGAAGCTCCACCAAGGAGGTTGTCATCTCTTATGGTAACCAGCCATCGAGATAAGTATGCTTCGCATGGTGAGTATGACGACACTTGGACGGCGTGTCAAGAATCACTTGAAAGGTCCCGAAAAGGATAAGCAAATATGGAGGCCAAGGCCTCATAGTGAAGTCTCAAAGAATGGAAGAGGTATGACATCTGATACATATACTCAAAAATCTGCCTCAAAAATAACTCATCAGAAGTGGATACCCAAAAGAAGGTATATCACTGATGAAAGACATGATGGCCGACACCCTGGAGAATCCACTAAGGGATCCCATGGCAGATTAGATTCACCCCTACATAAGAATGTTGACTTTGATCGTAGTCCTTTAATAGAAAAAGTGTTTGTTCCGTACATTGAACTAGAGAGCCACTGGAAATGTCAATTGAAAATTCATGTATAAGAAGAAAATAATGAATAGGACACTATAGAAGTGGAAGTTATTTATATGGTCAGAGATATAGATGAACTCTCCACTCAGCACCATCAGTAGAAACATGAACTCAGGGAACCTGAACCTAAATTCAACATTTTTGAAGAAGAGTCTTCACAGAAGCAAATAGAAGATGGATCTTCAATCTCTACCGAAGAAGAAGAAGAAGAAGATCAGAATGTGAAAGGGATCATGGGTGTCAAAGCTATCTATGTAGTTGAATCAGGGAATGATCATCTGGTACATGCTTTTATACTCAGCGTCGTCGTACAGCCCCAACAATAGCTATCTCTACAAATGCACAAGGAGATGGACAGTCAAGTTCTTCCCCTAAAAATGAGCAGGGAGCAGAACAACAATAAGAAATAGAGGAAGAGGAAGAGCCTGTACTTGTTGACACCATGACGCTAGCTAGAAAACAAAGAAAATATAGCGTCAAATAGAGGTCAAAGACAAGGAGATTGCACAGCTTGGTACCAAAATGAATGATATGATGATACAAATAAACATCAGGATAGAGATGTTGTAGAAGAATATCACATCAAATGCATCACCTATCTTGTCTGCTAATCAATAGGCATCTAATAATATAACTTATACCACCAATCACTCTAGTACCTCAAGCTCCTATAGTACATGCCGCATGAAGGAATGAAGTTAACAAATACCTCTCATGACAATTCAAAATGGCTAGAACCTAAGTGTACGTTGCTCAACTAGAAATGATAATCAATGAAAAGATAAAGCGTCATAGCCTGAAAGGGCTAAAAAGTTGGTGAGTAAGCGCCTTACGCAGCTAAATATGATCAAGTGTCATACCTAAAAGGTTACTCAGTGCCGAAATTTAATACTTTCAGTGGGCTTGGTAACCCAAAGCAACATCTAGCCCAATTTAAGGCTACTTGTGGTAACATAAGGGGAATGATGCTTTTTTCAATTTGTTAGTACCGACTTTTGAGTGGTATGCAAATTGTCAAATGATTCAATTAAAATTTTTATTTGAATTAGAGAATAGAAGAGGTTCACCAAACCAAGAAAATTAACTGACTTGCCTTGCTAAAAGAAAGAAAAGATGAGTTAGTGACAAAATTCATAAGTCATTAGCGTAACCTAAGTATGAAGTGCAAGCAAGAAATGAAAGAGGAACATGTGATCCAATTGCTAATGGGCAATATGGATGATAAAATGACACCATTTCTATGTATGGCGTCGATTGCAACATTCCAAGACTTGCTTGATAGGGTGGCTAAATTTGAAAAGCTGAATCTCCCTAAGTCTGAAGTCTCTGTAGATAAAGCAAAGAGAAGCAAACCTTAAGACTCAAGAAGAAATGAAATTCATGCTACTTCCTATAGCTCAAATGGAGAAAAGTGGGTGAGATATAATGTGGATAAAGGAAAACATCCGATGCATAATGATGATAAGAGAAAAAAGCTTATTTATTCTAATCCACAACCAAAATTGGTATTAGGAGGAAATGACAAACCTCAGACTTTTCCAAGTGGTGGGGAGTGTCCAAAATAAGTAACCAAAGATGATGAGCAAATGCGACCATCTCTTAAGGAAAGATGAACAAAGAATATTCCTTTAGAAGAGATAGTGTGGCTAAATTATTTTGGCAAGCAGTCAAAACTGGTCTATAATTACCCTAAATTATTGTCCCTATCATTGGATGATCAATCATCCTATTGAAGATTTTATGTCTTCAAAGATTGCTAGAAAGAAGTATCAGGTGAATTTACACTATCCGAGCAGTTCTAGTCAACCCAAAGAGAGTCTATAAGGATGATTTTTCCTCTCTAGATCATCCCAAAGACAAAAAAAAAGGAGAAATCGGGATCAAGAATGGAAATTGTAGTCTCCAAAAGACCATGAAAATGAAGGCTAAAAGACGCCCTAGTGTTAAGTGGAAATCACCACTTGAACCTATATTAGACTTAAGAGAGATCCTAAACCAAGTATTTGGGCTTTCGAAAGATTCTGATAAGGCTACATCACAAAGATGAGAAAGCACTACAAAAAAGCCTAAATCAAAGAAGTTGGCTAAGAAAAGAAGATCAAGAAGAGAACTACAACTCAAAAGATCATTAACAATTTAGAGAGTATCACCAAGGCAAGACAACCATTTAGCTTGGACTTATGCCTAAACTTCATGAATCAAATGAAGAAGATAATGGTGAATCTTGTCAGTAGAGACATGCCAAATCATCTGTGTAATGTCTATCTTTAATCTTAAAATGACAAGGGTAGTCAAATAGACTCAACTAACCCATCAAAATTCTTATTAGGAAAGCAAGAAGAGAATGGGGAGTTAACATCTGAATTTTGTTTAATGACTTAACAAGACAATAATAGTTCAGATGAAGAGCTATATTTTCCAGATGGAGAAGAGTCAGACTCATTGATATCATCACATGAAACTATGAAGTTGAAAAATGGGTCTAACTCTTTTGGTAAATCCTCTAGAATAAGAAGAAAATTTGAAAAAACTACCTCTTCAGATGAATCTAAGCAAGACAAAGTTATTCAAGTTCAGTTGAGAAGTGGTAAATTCTTACCACCTTCATCAAATAAGGGAAATATAAATAAAGACAAAGATAAACAAATTGAAGTCAACGAAGATATCATTCCTAAAAATCTTAGAATGAAGCCTAAAGCAAGAGAATATTCTATCACATCTGAGAAAGATCCCTCCTCAATTAAGTGTGTATGAGGCTTTCTTGATGTCAAAAGACCTCTGAGAAACTTTGATATAGGCTCTCAAAGATCCAGAGAGTTATAAATCTTACTTAACTAAAAAATGCATGGCTGAAGCATTGCAAACTCAAGATCTCCCAGTAATCACATTTTTTGAGGAAGATCTTATATTGGGGATAGTAGATCACAACCGTTCTCTTTATGTTACTATAGAAAGGGATGACATCTTGATCAACCAAATATTGATTAATCCAGGTTCTTCTATCAATATTATGAGTCTAAAGGTATTAAGAGAATTATCACTTGATATCCAACATTTTGGGAGAGATAAGTTGGTGGTTCATGATTTTAATGAAAAAAGGCAAAAAACTTTTGGTTCTTTTATTCTCCAACTCAAGTTCAGGGATTTATATACAGAAGCCAACTTTCATGTAATTGATACTGATACATCATTTAGAGCTCTGGCGCATGGTCGCATGAGTACATGGTTCCATCAACTATGCATCATGAAGTACTTAAAATGGAGAAGAAGAAATTCTGTAACCTACAACCATTCTCCGTCAATGAAGCAAAGATTTATGAAGATGTAAAATATTTCATTCCTAAAGAGCCTAAGCCAACAGAGCCTCTTGAAGCGGTGACATCCACTTCAAGAACTAAAAAGTAATTTCATAAAGTGAAAGAGCGGAAGCAAAGAGAAAGAAAGAAGGCAATGTCGACTCTCTCTAAAGCACTTGACTTTACACCTAAGTCAAGAAGATCAGTTCTTCATTTGGGAAGTGTATAGAAGAAGGAGAAGATATTCCTGTCAATCCTAAGGGAACTTATAAGCTTTCAAGAAAGGTAGAGTATGAAATAAGTGATTCTGATTTAGACTATGATTTTGAATATACCTATGGAAATAGAGTTTAGATGGTTGCATCAAGGAGGATAGCTTACTTGACAGAGTCTGATGACTCATTCAAAATTATACCCATCCCTCAACAGAGTTTCAAAGAAATCACTCCACTGGAGGTTCATAAAAAGAATTGATAACATTCTATGTGTGAGTGAGAGTGGCGAGAACTCTATTTTATAAATCTGAAGAGTCTCAACCTCACAATTTTGATTAGCCTGCTCAACATGAAAATTATGATGAGATAGTGCCAACAAGAAAACCAATGTATTATCCACAAAAATTATGAAGATTGATGCATAAGCTTGGAATTCAATTGGAATTACTAAACATAAAGCTCAAATCTTTAGCAAGATGTGGAGCCAAAGAAGTTCTCAAGCATCATGAAGAAGTGATAAGTTTACCACTAAAGGTCTTGGGTTCATCCACAAATCTCATCAAAATAAAGCTTGTTATAATATAATAGAAGTATGGAGAAGAGGATCTCCATGAAATTCTTATCATAAATGATAAAGAAGTAGAAGCCTCAAGAACTTGAAGATGGAAAATACCATGGATGAACTCAAAGAAATCAACCTAGAGAGATGATCCCTGCTCAACTTTACTTTACTGATGAGAAAGTTGAAGAGCTAAAAATGCTACTTTGTGAATTGTGGGATTGCTTGACATATTCTAAAATGCCGCTTATCCCTAATGTAGTAGTTCATAAACTACTAAATTAGATGCTATTAAGAAAGAGAGATTGAAGATTGAAGAACAGGTAATTGAAGAAACTAAGAAGCTGATCGAAACATGTTTCATCCGGGAGGAGAAGTATGCAGATTGGATAGCCAACATTGTCCCAGTTGGGAAGAAGAACGATCAAATCCATCTCAACATTAATTTTTGGGACCTAAATGAGGCATGCCCAAAAGATAACTTTTCGCTTACAATATCAGAACTACTAATGGATAACACTTCCAACTATAACATGTTCTCATTCATGGACGGATCATCAAGATATAACCAAATCAAAATGACACCTGAAGATGAAAAATATACATCATTTAGAACACCTATTGGCATCTATTGCTACACGGTCATGCCATTTGGCTTGAAAAATATTGGAGCTATATACCAAAGAGCCATGACACATATTTTTGATGAGTTGATTCATCAAAAGGTGGAATGTTATGTTGATGACTTGGTGTTGAAAAGCTTAAATCATGAAAATCACTTTGAAAACTTAAGAATTGTACTTGAGAGAATCAAAAAATATGATCTCAAGATGAATCCTCTAAAATGTGCATTTGGAGCATCCTCTGGAAAATTCATGGGGTACATTGTACGTCATAGAGGAATTGAAATTGTTCATACTAAAATCAAGGCAATCATGGAGATGCCTCCATCGAAAAGTTTACGTCAGCTTCGTTCTTTACAAAGATAACTTGCATTCATCCAATGATTTATATCAATCCTATCAGGATGCTGTCAACCATTTGCAAGATTGATGAAGAAGGATGCTCCATTCAAATGGGACAAGGAGTGCCAAGAAGCCTTCAATAACATTAGAAGCTACCTGTTAAATCCACCAATCCTTGCAGCACTTACTCTTGGGAAGACCTTTATTCTATACACAGCTGTGTTAGAAGAGTCTCTCGGGGCATTATTGATAAAACACAATGAGGAAAACAAATAGAATACTTTTTATTATATAAGTCAAAGATTAATAAGAGCAAAAATGAGATATTCTCTGATAGAGAAGTATTGTTTGGCACTAATCTTTGCAGTCCAAAAGCTCCATCATTATATATTATCTCACAAGATTACTCTCATCTTAAGGATCGATTCATTGAAGTACTTGATGACAAGACCAGCATTGACAGTTCACTTAGCAAGATGGGCAATATTGCTTCTATAATTTGATGTCACATACGTTCCATAAAAAGTAGTGAAGGGACAAGTTTTAGCAGATTTTCTTGCTGCACATCCCATCTTTGTGGACTCTTCTTTTAACGATGATTTTCCTGATGAGTAATTATGATCATTCATGAGAGAGAAAAAATCAAAAATTTGGAAAATATACTTTGATGGAGCCTCATCGATCAAACAAGCCCAACCTTTAAAATTCCCAAAGGCAAGAGTAGGAATCAACATCATCTTCTTAACACTAGAAGGAGGGATAATGAGACAATCATATGGGTTGATCTAGCTAAGAACTAATAATGAAGCTGAGTATGAAGCATTGTTGGCATGTCTTGAAGAAGCTATTTTCATAGGCATTCAAAACTTGCATATTTTTGGTGATTCTCAGCTTATTATAAATAAAATACTTGGCATTTATAGAATCAATAAGCTTGAGTTAGCTTTCTATCACAAGCGAGTTCTCAAGCTTATGAAGTAGATATCAAATATCATACAAATTCGAGTCTCTCGATCCGAGAATAACAAAGCTGATTGTTTAAAAAAATTAGTTAAGAAAATGATAAGTATGAATGGTGATTATGTCATGATTGACATATTTACTCGATGAGTTCTAGAAAAAGTATCAATCGTAGGGGTAGAGGGTTAAAATTCGACACAGGATACAACTCAAGTTGCTCCTTATACTCCCCAAAATCAACAAGAAGTTGTACCAAGAAGAGTTAAGAATGATATTGCCTCAGAAAAGCAGTGCGAAGCCTTTATTGTAGAAGAGCCACATGATTGGAGGCAACCCTTCATCGACTACTTTAAAGAAGAAAAATTACCAAATAATAAATTATTGGCAGCTCAAATTAAGAAGAGGGTGTTCCGCTATGCTTTTGTCAACAACATGCTATATTATAGATCCTTTGAATAAATGTGGCTACAATGCCTAAATGTAGATGAAGCCAACAAAGTGATGGTTGAAGTTCACATGTAATTGGACCTCCAAATCCACTACACCCAACAATAACATCTTGGCCATCTGAATGTTAGGGTACACATGTAATTGGACCAATTGATCCACCGTCGTTAGCTGGACATCGCTTCATCCTAGTAGAGACTGACTATTTCTTTAAGTGGCATGAAGCTACCCTATTTAAAGAAGTTACTGCTGACCTAGTGATCACCTTCATCATGCATCATGTGGTCTATAGATTTGGAGTGTCACACTGAATAATTTTTGATAATGACACAGCTTTTAAAAGTGCAAAGATTTATAGATTCATCGATTGACACAAAATTGATTGGCGATACTCTTTAATATACAGTCCAAGAGCAAATGGTTTAGTAGAAGCTTTCAACAAGACATTGGTCAAATTACTCAAGAAGATTCTCATTAAAAATAAAAGAGAATGACATACCAAGCTAATAGAGGCACTATGGGCATATCGAACCACTTATAAGATGCCAACTAAAGCTACTCCTTATTCATTGGTATTTGGAACTAAAGTAGTTCTTTCACTTGAAGTTGAGTTGCCTTCACTTCAAGTAGCCATCCAATACAATCTAACTAAAGATCAAAATGCTCATTTGAGAATTGAGAAACTTGACACGCTTGATGAAGTTAGATTGCAAGCTCATCAAAATCTAGAAGTCTATCGAAAGATATCTATCTTGACCATACTCCAAACTTTTAAAAAAAGGGGAATTAATTTTGGTGCTGAGAAGACTAATTATTCTTAACCAAAAATTTGATGGCAAATTTGAGCCTAATTGGGAGGGCCCTTTTATCATTAAGAAACTGTACTAAGGAGGGGCATACCAACTCATTGACCTAAACGGGTGAGAAACCAATGCTGCCAGTTAATGGTCGATACCTGAAAAGGTATTATATATGATGATACATTCCCGATGTATAATAAAAATCCCCCTGCAAGATAGGGATATTTTTTTAGTATATCTATTTAGGTTGACATTGTGCTTCATGCCGAGATCCCTAAACAAATATACCCACTCCATATGAAAAGAAATTTTTGGTAAAAATTCCCCTATTACATGGGGCATTTTAGATTTCTATATATAGATGAAATCAATATTATATGTTAAAAATCCTCTTAAGAGCATATCAATTCAAATATTGATATATTTGCATATTTTCATCTTGAAAGTTCTTCTAAATGCTTTAGAATTCCCCCTACAAGACATAGGGCATTTTTTTATTTTATGTTAAGTTTATTTAAGTTGATGTCATGTTATAAGATAAGATCCTCGAATATATTCTAATTTAGGTTGACATCATACTTTATGCCAAAATCTATGAATATACCCATAATGGTTACTATTAAGTTGCAAGTACTTACAAGAATAAAAAAAATCTATTTCTATGCAGGAAGGAAAAGACAACCATAAATGTCAAAAAAGATTTATCTTCTAGATTTGTTAAATTCTATAAATCAAGTCAGAAGAACTCAGAAACTTCAATAAATTAAGTTGGAGAAACATTAATCTCTACATCCTAAAGTCTAGCACACGGATGGGTTCTAAAGGTCAAACTCAGCAAGCCCACAAATACCTGAGTTGCTGATGCTCTCCTCATTCAACAAATCACAAAAAGGTTGCAGTGAAAGAGCCCCCGTTCGTCAGTCTGATAAAAAATCATCAACCCCTCATAGCTTAAGTCGAAGGCTTGAGTAGGTTCTAAAGGTCGAACTCAACAAGCCCACAAATGGCTAAGTTACTGATGCTCTCCTCACACAACAAGCTGTAAGAAAAGGCAGAGAAAAGACCCCGCCACCATCCAAAGATGATAGTGCTCAATCTCAAACCGGATCCTTTTAGTGATTACATGCAACTAGGATCCAAGAGATCTTTCTACTTGATCGATAGATCAAGGCAATCTGAGGAAACTCTCAATTCAGGGCTGCCTTAAGTCAATCTTTATATTGCATGCAGGGTGATATCTCAACTTATTCTCAAATGATCTGATCAAGCTCAAAGCATAAGTCAAAGTGAATCTCCTCATCAAGTCCATCAAAGCAGAAAGCACAGGACCGAGGAAGCAATTCCATAGTTCATACAAAGCCGATCGCCGAACTAAAGTAATTTGGGTTAAGTCTCAAAGCACATTGCTAGACCGATAACTTAATATTGACCCTATAAGTTAGGCGGGTCATCTCAGATGTACCCTTCAACGAGTTTGTCAAGGCAGCAAGCATAAGATTCATGACGTACATACACTTCTTGACAAGTAAATATGGACAAATCAGGTCAATCCTTCATCAAGTATATCAAGCTTAAAGCTAGGACAAAAGGAATTTCAAATACGACCAAACATGGATAAACCAATTCCCCAGAATCCTTCATCAAAATAAATAAATTAATTCCTCCATCAAACCCAACCAAGTACAAAGCTTGGGTTGGAGGAAACTTAAATCTATAATGACATAAAACAAAGAGATCTTCAGCAAAGTTATTGAAGCAAGTAGTAGATGGTGTAAGAACTTTTATATATCTGACAAGTCGATTCTAACAAATATGTCAATCCCATCATTTAGCATGTCCTAAATAAGACATCATACTAATGACAAATCCTATCAAAGCTTCGTAAGCTATTATAATCGAAGCTGAAATGATCCAAGTTCTGTGGCCAACCCAAAGGGTCAACCAATTTTTAACAAACGTGACTCATTCCATGCATGAATCATATTTGTTGGGTGGAATTTATTGACCTCCACATATGTGTCATAAGTCGAGTCAAGCCCACAAGTCGAATTCGATGGACTTTGGAAGAAGTGTGAATGATCAAAATACATTGGACATCATCAAAAAATAGTCAAATGATCTCGACCAATGAGACTTCACCGCCATGTCGTAACATCAAAATTGATATATAAATATAAAAATCTAACAATCAATCGACAAGCCGATAAGCTATCAATATACCAAAATAGATCGAGGCCAAACCAAAATGAACTCCGTCAGAAATTGATTACCTTTCAAAACATCAAAATCATCACGAATCGTCGCACTCAAGATAAGTTTGTGTGAAAATTGAGTGGTTGAAAGCGGTGACGCATGTTTTAAATAGAAATTGACTCAATTTGACGACAACCAAAGTAGAAACGATGCCGTATGTAATATCGAATATTTTGATATATATATATATATATATATATATATATATATATATATATATATATATATATATATATATATATATTATATATATATATATATTGATTATCTAATCGTGTTGACATAAAATTTAATTTAAAGTCGATTACTCAATTTAAAAATCAATTTAAAATCCAAATCAAGTCTAAATCTCTATTTATACTCCCCTAAACCAATCGGTTCAACTTCTTCCACGGCTCGTGCGACTCCCACTTCTCTTCACGCACGCAGCCAGCCCGAGCCCCTTCTCCTCTTCACGCTCGCTCGTTCACAACCGAAGGAAACTCCCTCATGCGCAGTCTCCTCAATTCGTTCCTCTCCCCCCATGCAAGCCAACCGCTCCCTCCCTTCTCCAAACTGATCCCGCTCTCTTCTCCAAACTGAATGGCCGCCCCTCTAAAAAAAAATAAAAATGGAAGGCTTCTTCTCTTGGATCCAAAAAATTCTTCTCCCTCATCTGAATGCATATTTTCTCCTTCCTTCCTCTTCCTTCATTTTATTTTTCCTCTTCTTCTCATTTCTTTTCTCACCCTTCCAATCCAAATTTATATTTCTCCTAGCTTCCTTGCCCAAAATCATCCTCCGCTTCCTTCAATTTCATTTCGGCTCTCACATTTCCTTCATTTTCCACCAAAATCAAAAATCCACTCTCCCATTTCCCTCCTTTCTTCCAAAATCAAAATTACCCCCATTTTTCTAATCTGAATTTTAAATCTGCTTCACCGTAATCGGAGAAGAACATCATCTTGAGGCGTGTTCTTCTTTCAATTTTCAGTGTCGCCCTCATTGTATTATACTTCCAATTTTTGCTTCACCACAAACCGGAAGAACACCATTAGGGTTCTTCTTTAATTTACTGATATCCAACCTTTGCTGCCGATCCAACACGAGAAAAATCGAATGTGATCAAATGTGGATATATATATATACGCTTGTGTTTCTGCAGTTTGAAGGCTGATGTTTCCTGAGGCCATGAGATGAAAATCATGAGTGTGCATGCACGCCTCTATTCAGCGAGTAATCCCATTATAATTTCTAATCAAAAGCCATGTGAATCTTATGACTTCAAAAAAAATGGAAAATAAAAGAATCGGCTTAAGAATGTCAAGCAATGAAACCTAAAGTTAAAATTCAAATTAAAAACCTCAAACAAAAAAGGGAGAGAAAATAATATACAACGAACACAAAAGTAAAACAAAGAAAAGAGGGGTGAAAAACACTTACGAAATTTATATAAGCAGAGTTGAAAGCCCACTAAAATTTTTAATCGCACTCTTTCAAATGCTCCAGCTCTAACCCTTCAAACAAATAGAATGAAATGTAAGACTCCCTCTTAGCCTTATTTATAGATATTAGAAGGGGTAGTAAAGGACCCACTTTCAAAAAAAAAAAGGGAAATGAATGAGAAAAGTTTGAATAAGTCTCTTATATGTGTTGTAGCATAATTAACCTCAATGTAATCACTTAAGATTTTGATATTCGATGTTTTAGTTTTAATGCCTAATTAAAAGCAAGCATTTGCATGAGGAAGATCCTATAGATTTGAAGGTTGAATTGAAAAGAGAAAAATATATCTATGTTTATAATATGGGTCAACCTACTGGTAAGCTTGAAATATTTGGGGATGTTTCATAAAAATATATAGAAACCCATAATCTTATCTATAAAAATAAAAAACAAGTCAAATGAGGGACCTTCAAAAAGAGAAGGAATCAATTTAAATATTATACTCTATTGATTCACATAAGTCACTTCCTTTAAAATGACAAATTAAACTATTTTTTGAATCTATAGCTTCGAAACACTATGCCATCGGATTTGTAACACATCATACAAGAAAATAGAAGACGTTAATAAGGGAATTCTCAACACACATGTGACGACTACTGAGTGCTTAAATTCAAGTGTCAGGTTGGCGATTCGCTTTCTGGTCAGATTAACAAAACCTAAAAATTTATTACAAGATTTTCAACTTAGAGAAATATCTGAGAGGTTAATTCTGTTATGTGATAGTAGATCTGATCCTTTGTTAGGAGCTAAACAAAGTTGCTAGGATTTAAAGCTCTTAAACATATTCTAATTAATCAATTTTTCAAATCAATTTAACTCAAATTAAATATCAATCTAAAAAAACTATTTAAATGAAACTCTATCATTAAAAGTTTAAAATAAAACTTAATCTATCCAACTTCTGCTACTGTTTATCGGGGGTAACAAATTAAAAAAACTTTAGCTCACAAAGGAGCCAATGTCAAATCAAGTGTTCTACTACGTTCACTCTCAATCAATCTCTTGCCAGTAAGGACGTGACCCTTATCCTCTGACTATGTGGCTTGGCCAAAAGGCTCCATAAATGATGCAGTTATGACCAAAGTCCTCTGATCGGGTGGTTTGGCCAGTCAGGCTCCATTATATTATGATCATGATCATAGCCCGTATGCTTCCCAATGGCTCTACCCTTTGAGTTGTGAATTATAGGGTATACTTGATAGGGCAAACAACCCTCATAAGGTAGAAAGATCTCCTGACAAACACCAGTGTCATAAGGATTTCTTGACCGAACCCATGTGTTGTTGATAAGGATCCTTCAGTGTTAATTACTCTCACTAGTGACTGGGACCACAATGGCCCGGGAAGACGAAACCATGGGATCTAGATCGGGCATGTCAACATTCATCCAACCATCTAGTTTAAGCTGAAATGATGAATTTCATAATCTTAAATTCTAAAACTATATATGTTCTTTATACGACGCATTGCAATGTTTACTTAATCGAAAGTTCTCTCACTTATTGGGAGGGTTAATTAACTATGGGGCTTGCTTTATAGGAAACCAAGATCTAAAGTCCTCACCAAATGAGGATGGAATCTCTGGGTAGTGTCTTATCTACTATCTTATCTGTCTTCTGTAAATTACATCGACACTTTAAATCACTCTCTTCAATTCAACATTATCGAGAGGTTGGTGGCGAATTTTTGGAGTCCACAGAGTTAAAGACCCGTGGTCCGTCGACTGATCCATGATACATACATACATACATACATAGATTTGTCATACCTACTTTATTGAAGCATAATTAATATTTTAGTTGTATAAAAAATGGAGGGATGCCTTCTTGCACAATTGTCTCGTAACTTACTTGAATATTCATTAATAATAACTTTTTTTTATCTATTTGACATACTCTTTATGCTCTTTTAGTACTATTTGAAAGAAAAAAAAAATACAAAATAACTATGGAAGAAAAAAATTTAAAACAAACTAAGATAATCATGATAATTTAACAAATAAAAAATTATGTTATTTATCTAAAGTAATTTTAAAAAATTTTTTTTTTTTAAAATACTCACCAAAGAATCAACACTAATTAGCTACCAAACTTTTAATTTAGTATAGGATTGAAGAGAAAAATAAAATAAAATTTGTAAAATGCCAATAACTTCTCCTAAACATATCAAAAAACATACATGATAATATAAAAATGAGATGAATAGAGAAAAGATTACATATTATTTATAAGAATAATTTAGAGATTATATAAATTTTGATGAAGGCTTACCAAATCTATATGAAGGAGAGGATCACCAAGTTCCATCTTTTATATTTCATACAAGCAATGCTCCAACATAAGTTAACTAAATATATCTTCTACTAAAAAGCTATTACATATTCATAGCACCTCCATTATAATTTAATGAAAGAAAAAAAATTATATAAACTCTTGTAAGAGATACCAACTTCATTGATCCATAGACCCTTGATGTGATTCTTTGATTGGTTGATTGCTTGATTCCCTCTACAAAATGCTCAAAAATAAAATATGATTGGATCTTGTACTTTAAATCATTATTCATGTTGTCATGGAAGGCAAAGAGAAAGTGAAGGATGCCCATGCATGTTCTAATGCTTGCACAATTGACTATGCCCATTTGGAAAGATTGTGGAGCCATATAATTGCTTACATTATGTTTAAAAATATACCACCTTCAAAACACACACACACACACACATTCTTTCCACCTTTAACATTAGGCTTTTGTTCCATAATGGTTTTTACAATTAAATTTCCTTCATGTGCTCATATTAATGGTAATGATAATCAATTATTTATATAATGATAATGACGATGACACTGGAAACACAATACATTCCATATTTAAAAAAATGTCATAAATGGATACTTTTTATTTTTGCTTAAAATTATTCAACCTATTCTTCATCCAGGTTTGATCAACAATCTCAAAAGAGTGCCTTAAAATTCTATTTGAACTAAATTTAAAAAAAAATTATACCCAACATTCTAGGTTTTAATAAGGTTCCATCCTTCTTATTGTATGATTAAAAAAGATTCAAACCATATATTATTATAGGTTAAAATCTTGTTCAAACCTAGTTTGAACTTAACTTTTGAATCTAAGGCTCAATCATTACTTCAAAACTCAATTCAAACCAAGTTTGAGCCTATAATAAGCAGTTGAAGTAAGTTTAAATTAAATCAAGTACTATTTGAATGCATAATTTTTTTTAGAATAGAGGTTTGAATTGAATGAGTTTCAAACTAGAGGATCGAGTTTTTTAATTCATTATTACCTTACGTGAAAATGATTTATTTGATTTGCTTTAATATGAAAATAGGTGTTCAAAATTAACTATTTCTTATAGAGAGAATGTACTATAATGCTTAGATTGTATAAAAAGTTGATAGTGTGATGGAGAAAAAAATGAATTAATCTACAACTTATGATTTCTTAAGAAGGCAAACAAATCCCTCTTCAAATTAATAACCCTTAATCGGTTGTGACTTATAATTCTTTGGGCAGTTGATGTATTAGCTTCTCCTGAGAAAGGTTAATAATACCAAAAATGATGATTTCTCTATTATATTCAACATTTGAGGAAAGAAAGTAAGATTAGAATCCTTTAATTTGCTCTTGTTATTGGATTGTGCTTTGATGAAATTTTCATTGATGAGAAGTTTGAGAAGATGTATACAAGAATAAAGCTTATTAAATATTATGATAATGATAATAAAAAAAATGCTAGAATATAGATCTTGCAAATGCATTCATGTGTGTGTAGACAAAGAAGATGAATAGAAGTTAGGTTTCCATTTTCATATTAATGCATTGCTACTCCATATTGAAAGAAGTAGTGCTATTTTTATTATTAAGACCTTAACACTAGTTGAAAAAAGATTTTTCAATACCCATAAGAAAGACTGTCATGAAAGAAAATAGTCTAAAAGCTCAATAAGGGAATACTCTATAATGAGGGAGATGTCATAAAGAAAAGACTTGAAATACTCCAACCTAGTATGATATTAGTAGATACACGATATCGTTATATATAGTATTGATCTTATAAAATCATTCTAAGAGCATTGAAAGCATGAGCTAAATTTATTGGAGAGAAAACCCCTATGGTGTGGAGCTAAATAAGTAATAAAATGTTAACAAGAAATGACATGATATTTAAAATTTAGATGTAGGCTATATATGCATCATTATATTAAAAATATTAATTTAATTAAATTAGTATTAGTAATTAAATTTATGTTTCATTTATATTTTATTATTTCTTGTGGAAGATTATTTACCATATATGAGTATATAGATCTGAAAAATGCCTTTATAAGTCTATCTTGCATAGTCCTTATTAGTTTCTTCCAATTATACTTGTGAAGGAGAAATAAACTAAAAAATGACATGATCTCTTTGAGAAAGAAGTAGAAAAGGAGATGCAAATTGAGAAGAACAAATATAAGATAAATGAAGAGGAGAGGAACATGCTATCCTCTAATCGAACTAAATATTTTTTTCATTGAGAAGTTGAAGAATAATTAGATAAGATTTGAGCATAACTTGAATGATTTTATTAGGTTTGTCAATATAAATACAAGAATGGATTATGGTATATAAGTGGGGAGAAGTTTCTTGCTTATTCTACTTGTCATATTGAATTGATGACAATATAGTGAAAGAGACTTAAGATTTTGCTCCATATATTATAGTGATAAATAAAGACAAAGTAAAGAATACTGAATAAAAAATAAAACATTATCAAATTAAGAAGAATTTAAATTAAGATTTCAGATTCATCGAGAAAGAGCAATAAGGAGAAGTTGTTTATTTCAAAGCTTATATGCCAAGTATAATAGAAAATTATAAAAAAAAAGATAAATTGGAGTACACATTAGAAGCGCGACATGATTTCAATAGTTAAATATACCCACAAATAATAAGGTAACTATTTTAATGGTCTTTATTTTCATGTTAACATTTTATAGTTTTAGTGATCAACATAGATGCATTATGTTGCTTATTAGATATTCTATATTGTAGCACATAGATGAAATGTGTTATTTAGTGAGGGAGCAATTTAGTGAACCCAATAATTTTGGATTATCTATTGTTATGTTGGATGAACTATTTGATTAATATTACATATCAATAAGTTCTAAATGTATGAAGCAAAATAATAAAAATTCTTTTAAGTAGCGTATATTTGTGCTATAATATCTAATCGAAGATGAAGAGAAATGTTAGAATATTGATCCCATGTATTATTTAATGCATTAAAAAAAATTCATTAGAAAATATCTAAGTTCACTTATGTATAAGAAGTTTCATATAGAGTTTGAATCATATTTGACTAAGATTTAAAAATGATCATCTAATTATGATTCAATATACAAATTTTTAGAATACAAATTCAATCATATTTTTTGAAAATAAATGCTTGATGATGATGATGAGAAGCAACTATTTTGTCATAATAATGATGATAATGGTAATATAATTCATTTTAAATTAATTTTTGAATAAGTTTTATTTTTACATGAAATTACTCTACTTATTTTGAATCATTCTCTTCTTTACAAAATTCTATTCAAGAGACTTATGGTGAGTTGAAATGGCATTGCTTACATGATAAAAAGATAAACTAAAATTTTGCTTTGTTTGCATAAACTAAGAAAATCTCTTCATGAATGAAGAAAAAAAATTTTTACAATAAAAACTAATTTATGCCCTAATTATAGACATTTATTAATAAGCAAATCTCAATAGTTTATGATTCAAGATGCAATTTCAGTCATCATGCAACAAATTAATAATATTTCTTGAATAAACATTAAATTAAGATTGATCATATGAAATCTAGTCAACTTAACCAAAACGCTTCCAATTGATTCATACAATTAGCATCAATTTACGGGCCTATTTGAGATCAATTTTATTTTGTATTATATAATATTTTTAAAAAATAAGCTTGTTAAATATATTTAAAGTATTTTTTATTTTTATTTGTGAAAATTAATCAAATTATTTTAAAAAAACACTCAAAATAGTTTTCGAATATTTTTAAAAATAACTATGACTATCAAGTATATTTTACTTGAATCAAAATATTTATAAAAATAGAACACAAAATATGATCTTAAACAACCCCTAAGAAATTAATAGTTACTTATGAGACAAAAAGTAGGACATGATATTTCCATAGTTCAGAACAACTAATTATGTTTGAGTCAAAGTTGGTTTCCAGTAATATATATATATATATATATCAATTGAAAAACAAAAAAAAACCTAAGCTATGAACTATAACATGATTATATCAGTAAACAAACTCAAAAAATCTTAATTAGACAGCCAAGCCTATACTGAGAAACCAACCAATAGTACTAAGAAAGTGATCTTATAAAACACAAGCTGAAAAAGAACTTAACAAACCTGAACTTAAAAAGGTTTATGAATGAGAACATTTCACTATCCTTAGAAGTGGATGTTGAGGACTGATTTTCCTTCACAGAAAGAACAGTCTTCCCTCTCCTTCTTCACTGATTCAATTGTATAGCTCTGAATGGGATCTCCAGATGCATCGGTTACGTAGAAGATGCTCAGAACTTCAGATTCCCTTGTCGAGACCTCGACATGAATGACCCAAAGTCCATGCTCTCGAAAGATTCGGGTGAGATCATATAGGAGGCTGATTCAATCTTTGCTTCTCAGCTCGAGCATTAAACCCTAAATTCAATAGAAATGCAATAAAATTAGCATATGAAAAAAAATCCGAGGAGAAATTATTTGGTGCGAATGATGCACGCAGCACACCGATGCTAGATATGAGAACGAGAAACAAGAACCCGATCACTTAAAGAACTGTTTCTTTATAGTAGAGACGATTCTAGTTATCTAGGGTTTTTGATTTGCTCTATGTGTGATCATTTTTTATCTATGTCGTCGCTTGTGTTTTAGAAAACTTAGTTTGTTACTTGGTCGATGAAATCAAAAAGAAGAAATCATTTTTTATCTATGTCGGCTAGATAAATGACCTATGAACTAAACTCTAGAGCTAAAAAGTCAAGTTTGAGCTAGTCCCGACTTAACATATTTGTTAGCTTGTGAGCCAGCTCGTTTAATAATATTAATATAAACTATAGTTAAAATATATTATAATTTAATAAATTAAGTATAAAGTTATTAAAAATATTTAAAAATATATTTAATTTTCTTATATTAAATGATTTATTATTATTAATTTTCTAATATTTTTATCATTTTATCATAATAATTGATTGAATCAAAATCATTTTATCTCTTTCATACTAAATGAACCATCTCATGAGCCTGCTTTTAATAACATTCAAGCTCAAGTTCAAACTCGATTAATTAATTATGCTCAAGCTCATGCTAATTTACTCCCATACATAACACCTATGCCCAAATTCATGTCTAACCTGCCAATTGAATTTCAAGACCTTCCATAATTCCATCATGTCATTAGAGAAATCTCAATTCATTATAGTTTTTAGATATCATAGTTTAACACTCCTTTATCTTCTCATGAACAAGACGAAATAGGAGAAAAAAGTAAAAAAAAAAAAAAAAAAAAAAGACTTGTCATACTCATCTTAAGGGGTTCTGCATAATTGTGTGTAGAGAGGAGATAGAGAGAGAGAGAGAGAGAGAGAGAGAGAGAGAGAGAAGAGATAAAGGCTTCACCTTAAGGGGTTCATACTCATCTTAATAGTTTGTTTGGATGGTTTGGATGATAAATTTTAAAAATCAATTGGTTTTGGATTAAAAAAAATTAGATCAAACCGACCAAGCAGAATACAAAATCAAACAAATCAAATAATAATTTGGTTTCGTTATTTTTGTTTGGTTTTGAATAAACCGAAGTTTACTATATTTTTAAACGATTTGTGAAATTTATATTTATTATGTAATTTTATTGTGTAATAAACAAGTAATAATCAAAATTATATATATATATATATATATATATATATATATATATATATATATATATATATAATTAGAAAAACAATTAATTACTTTTATGCATTAAAAATATTTAAAATTTTATAATGGTTGAAAAAAAATTTATCAAGTAATGAATAAATTCAGTTTATTTGATTTCATCCAAAATTTTATTTAACAAACCGATCTAAAAACCAAAAATCAAAGTTTTCATTAATTAAAATCAAAATCCAAATTATTAAGTTCAAAACCGAACCAAATTATTTAAAAACTTTAGTTCAATTTAATTTTTTGGTTAAAACCAAATAATGCACACCCCTACTTATAACTGTCAAAAAAGTATAAATTGTTGTGGAGATTTGACTTTTATTCCTAGACCTCATTTTTTAAGATTTAGGTCAAGATACAATAATACTACCATATGAATGATTACATAAAAGTGGACTGTATAAAAAAAGCTTTGATTCTTTATTTCTTTTCACATAGAAGAGAGAGAGAGAGAGAGAGAGAGAGAGAGAGAGAGAGGAGAGAGCCTACCACATATTGCAAATGAATTATCTATAATGTTGCACGTTAGCTGCCAACGCACACATATAGTAATGCGTTTGCTTGATAGAATAATAGAGGTGTTGCAGCCAACGTGGTGCATGGGAAAGTCTTTTCTCTACTTGTTCACAATTTGAACTACGTAGACTACTAATATATAACATCCCAATTGAAACACCGCTGCCCTAGCCACCGTCCCTCTTCGGCGATCTCCCTTTCCGCCCTTTTTTTGGCAATCGTCCGGTTTTCGATTGTTCTCGAGCCGAGATTTTTTCTTCTCCCCCTCATTATTTCCTCTTTTTCACTTTCCTGCCTTTGTCGCCATCCATCCGCTTGCTTCTCTGATCAAAACGAGCTCATTGTGCTTGCGCTGGTATGCCTTCCTTGTGATCATGGATCCAACCGTGGCTCCCCCGAGGGGGAACCCCGCCCAAAATCATTCGGCTGCATCAGATAAGGATTCTTCTGGAAAAGATGGTACTAATCGTACCATACCAGCTAAATCATTTAGGCATGTGCTTGCTGGTAAAGCGAATAATGCTGGTGAGTCTTTCGATTTTGTTTCTACTATATTCCGGGGAGTACCCGCTGTTATGTGTTCTGATTTTGTGGTGGAAAAATTGGCTAAGCCATATGAATTTGCTTTGGTTGGTAAATTTGCTCTATCATCATGGAGAATATCAAGTTTTTTCATTATGAAATTGACAGGAGTTTTTTCGGTGGGTTTGATTGATTCTCGACATATTTTGATTCAATTAGCTAATGATCTGGATTACTCTCGTGTTTTTGCAAGACGCTCTTATTATGTTTTTAACTCTCAAATGCGTTTATTGAAGTGGACTCCCTATTTCGACATTAAAGAAGAATCTCCTATTGTTCCAGTTTGGTTGTTTATCCCTAACCTTCGTGTGCATTTCTTTAATCCCGAATTTCTCTCTGCGCGGTGGTCGTTGTCGACCTCTCCAACTGGACCAAGCTACCGCTACTAGACCTTATGTTTTGTTCTTGTGGAAGTGGATATTACTAAAAATATCCTAAGGAAATTTGGCTTGGATCAGAAAAATATGGATATTTACAAAAAGTAGAATTTGAAAATTTCCCTATATTTTGCTCACATTGCAAAATTCATAGACATGATTTTGGTGATTGTTTTGTAGCCCATCCGCATTTAAAGAAGAATTCTATAGTCCCCAAAGCTGCTCTTGTCCCTAAGGCCATTTTGAATGAAACATCACAAGATATGAATACTAATATCACTGTCCCAATACCTGATAAAAATCAGCCCCAACTTTGTTTGAACAACCCTAATTCCAAGCTGACTATGGCTGAGCAATCCCCAGTAAACACAACGCTGTTGATGGATCAGCTTCCTCATGTTGGATCTAAGTTACAAAACCAAAATATTGATATTAATGCTTTGAGTTCCAATTCTGGATCTCCTCTTGTTACTGATTCTCTGAATAATGCTAATATTCTTGCTATTTCATCTCCAGTAACTAAAGATCATTTGAAAGGGATGTAGTATTTAGAGATAACTTCCACCCTAGATCTAGGGGTTTGTGTTCTGCCACATGCTAACCCATCCCCTATTTCTTCTTCTAATGCGGATCAAAATCTAAAATCTAAGATGCATCAGACTATGAACAATGAGTTGGAAGAAAGAGAATTGACCCTTAACCATCACACACCTACAAACAATAAATAGTTAATTGGATTTTCATTATCTGATGGGGAGGCTGTTGGTTTGGAAAATGATTTTCACATTGTTACTAAAAAGAGAAACAAATCATATAAATCTATATCTCCTAACTTTGCCAAAATGACTAGATCTGGCTCATCTCGTCCCAAGTAATGGTCTCTTTCTTGATTTGGAATGCGAGAGGGATTAGCTCCCTCTCTGTTCATAATAGACTCGGTAACTTAGCTCGTACTCATAACATTTCTTTTATGGCTATTTTGGAACCCTTCATCCTTCCTTGTAACATCCAGTCTATTGCTAGAATGATTGGTTTTAGTAGTTTTTTTGCGAACTCGTGTAATAAAATCTGGATCTTTTGAAAAAACTTTTTTTCATTCCATATAATTCAGAACCTTCACCAGGTCGTGAATGCTAAAATCTCCTTTGGCAACTGGTCCTGCTTTGGATCTTTTGTCTATGCATCCTGCAATAGGTATGATAGAAGGAACCTTTGGGAAGATCTGGTTAATTTCTCTACCTCAGTTAATGCTCCTTAGTTTGTGGGTGGGGATTTTAATATGATTTTATCCTCAACGGAATGAAGGGGTGTAAATCCTCCTAATCTTTTATCTATGGAGGAATTTAATAATATGGCCCTTGATTGCCACTTGACCGATCTGGGCTTCAGTGGATCCCAAAACACTTGGAACAACCACAGAATGTGGCAAATACTTGATATGATTCTGTTCAATGATCTATGGATCACTTCCTTTCTGACTACCTCTGTTGAACATATTAGTAGAACCCTATCCGATCATTCTTCTTTGCTTATTTTTGTTAAGGTTAATACGGAGTCCCCCTCCTTTTGTATTCCTTTTCATTTTCAAAATATGTGGCTTCTAGATACTAGATTTGCGGAGGTGGTGGCTACTAATTGGGGAGACCCTCTCTATCCTGATGATTCTATTTTGGGGATGAAGAGATTATGGCTATAATTAAAAAGGCTTAAATAATTGCTCAAATGGTGGAACAAAAATTGCTTCAAAAATCTCTTCACTAATATAAAAGAATTAGAACAAGAGGTCATATCGTTAGAGGAAGAGGTTATCTTGGACACCTCTAAAACTGATTTATTAAAACAAGCCAAAGATAAATTAACAAACTATCAAGACATGGAGGAAACTTACTCGAGGAAAAAGGTTTCTGCTAAAATATTATCGGAGGGGGATAGGAACACCAAATATTTTCATGCCCTGTTCAATAAGAAAAAGGCCCTAAACCACATTAAGAAAATCAAAAATTCTGATAATAGTTGGATTTCTGATGAAAAGGAACTTGTTGACTCGGGTGTTTCCTACTTCAATAGCTTGCTTAATAATAATGTGAATTATGAGAAATTAGCATGCCCTGAGGTTATCCCCAAAATCATCGATGATGATAACAAAATGCTTACATCCTTACCCTCTGAAGTAGAAATTATATCTACCCTTCAGAGTATGAATACAGATTCTGTGGCTGGCCCTAATGGTTTCACTCCACTTTTCTTTCAAAAATGTTGAAATATTATCAAAGGCAATGTGGTTAAAGCGATTCTAGATTTTTTTTAGAGGGAACACCCTCGCCAAATTCTTTTCTAGTACTTCCATTATTCTAATTCCCAAAATCAAAAACCCCAAACTTTGGAACCATTTTAGACCCATAAGTCTTTGTACATTTTTTAATAAGCTCATATCAAAGATCCTAGCCAGTAGATTAGGTATTTTACTTCCTAAAATCATCTCTCCTAATCAAACTGGTTTTGTCAAAGGTCGTTCTATCTCTAATAATATATTATTGGCTCAAGAAATTATCCATGATCTTAACACAAAAGTTTGATGTGGGAATCTTGTTTTTAAGTTGGACATATCTAAAGCCTATGATAATATTGGTTGGACTTTCCTCTATAAAATTTTATCTCTATTTGGCTTTTCCAACTCTTTCATTACTTTAATCAAAAATGATATTGAAAATTCTGGATTTTCTTTACTTATCAACGACAAGATTAATGGCTTCTTTTCTTCATCTCATGTTATCAAGCAGGGGGACCCCCTTTCCCCGGCCCTCTTCATTATTGCAGTGGAATATCTTTCTCAAAATCTTGAACTTATGTTTCTCAAAATTCCTAACATGTGCTATAAGATGAGGGGTGGTTTTCCTATCTCTCACCTTTGCTTTGCGGATGATTTCATTATCTTCTGCAATGGATCTACCCGCTACATTAAGAAATTGTATAAGTTTCTGATTCATTTTGGGAGGGAGAGCGGCTTAAAAATTAATCCTGACAAAAGTGATTTCATTGCTAATAATTTGATATCTAGTCCTAGGATTAATAATATTAAGAATATCACGGGCTTTGCCCAATATACTCTCCCTATTAAATATCTGGGTACTCCTCTATATCATGGTGCTAAAAGATCTTTCCTTTTTAATGAAGTAATTCAAAAAAAATTATAAGAAAATCTCCTCTTGGAGTTCCCTCTTCTTTCTTATGGAGCTAGATTGGTCCTCATTAAAATTATACTTTGCTCCCTACCCTTCTATCTGCTTTCCACTATTGTCCCTACCACTTCTATCATTAATAAGATTAACCGACTGTTCAATAAATTCTTCTGCGGCTCTACTTCATCATCTAAAAAAATGCATTGGCCTAGCTGGTACAACTGTTATGACCCTTTGAATGAAGGTGGGCTAGATTGTAAAACATTACAAGACTCCATTAAATGTTTTTCCTACAAAATGTGGTGGAATCTTAGAAGTAATCACAACTTATGGTCTAAATTTATCCTCAATAAATACTGTAAGGGTAATCACCCCTTTATTTGCAGTTTCAAAATGGGAGACTCCCCCATGTGGAAAAGACTCTGTAACATCAAGTGAACCGCCGAAGAGCTGATCTCTTGGGGTATGAATTCTGGCTCATCATTTTTTTGGCAAGATAATTGGCTTGGTGAAGGCTTTATTGACGCCTTACTCAACACCCATTCTATTGAGAGGCTCAAAGTTAGCCACTTCCTTACTTAAAATTCTTGGAATATTGACCATTTAGGATTATATGTCCCTAATTTTATCATCAACAAAATCCTGAATATCACCCATACATCTAGTAAACCGGATCAAATTCTTTTCAACAATTCAACCACTGGAGATTTTATTTTTAAGGATGTGTGGCAAGCTATTAGATTTAACAATCAAGACTCTCCTATATTTGCCAAAATATGGAGTAACACTATTCCTGCTTCCTTTTCGGTTCTTACTTGGCGTATTCTTAAACATTACATTCCTGTGTATGCCATTCTCCAGAAAAAAGGATTTCATCTTCCTTCTAAGTGTTAATGTTGCTCTGACATAGAAACTCTTGATCATGTCTTTGTTAATGGCCCCATTGCGGCTAAAGTTTGGCACTGGTACGATAGTTTGTTGAATACTTGGCTATTCGATGGATCTATTTCTATCATACTCCTATTAAATAACTTCCTATCTTATGCCCCGAAAGGTCATGTCAAATATGTTCTGGATATTACTTTACTATGGTACATCTGGATGGAAAGAAATGATGCTAAACATAATGATATTCTCATGAATTTTTACCGCATCATTGCTAAAACTAAAGGTAAAATTACCTCCCTCTACAAAGCTAAACTTCTTCATCGTAGTTTCAAAGATGCTAAGCATCTGGCTCATTGTTTTGGGATCTCTCTTCCGTCCATTGAATTTGATTACCTCTGTAAGACTATTTATTGGACTAAACCTCAAAATCATACTATTAAGGTTAATACTGATGGTTCAAAGACTAAACCTCAAAATCATACTATGGTTGTGGGGGTATCTTAAGAGATTTTAGAGGTAAGATGATTGCTGCTTTTGCTATCCCTTTAAGACCATGCTCTGTTCTGTTTGCTGAACTTTATGGCCTATACTATGGGATTTTACTATGCATTCAGAAAGACTTTAAAAGAATTTGGTTTGAAATTGATGCTTTCCTGCTTTTGAATTTACTAAAATCCGGAGTTCATGGTAATGCCGAAGTCTACTATACTCTCAACCATACAAGAAGGCTTCTTACTTCTCTTGATTATCATATCTCTTATATTTATCGAGAAGGGAATTCTTGTGCGGATTTTCTGGCCAATTTGGGAGCAAAGTCCTCTATAGTAAATATATTTTCTTATGATAATATTCCCACTTTATTAAGGGGGTTTGTTAATTTAGATAAAATTGGTTTACCTTATGTTAGGAATATGTAAGATGTTATGTTTGTTTTTTGATACACTTTCTGATTGGAGGAGGTTTTCCATCTCCTATTTAGATTTAGGATCTTGTATTCTATCAAATTTTCATTGGATTTGAGGGGCCCTTCTCAGGAATGTTGTGAGAGAGAACTTATAGATGGTTGGGGATGGACATTTTTAACATGCTTTGTGATCCTATGCTTGTACTAATTTGGTTTATGCAGCTTTCGGAGTGTTCCCTAAAGCTCCTTTGGGAGATAGGACTAACTGCTATTTCTTTTTCTGTTTGAGGCTGGATTATCATGGTATTGTGTCTACTTTGTCTGCGGGTAAGAGTTTAATTCATTTTGCGGCTATGGTGACTTCAGTTGTGTTTTCTTAGAACGGTAAGCTCCCTCCTGTCGCTTTGAAGTTTTAGTGGCAGTTTGCTATCATTTTGATACTTGGAGATGCTGTGGCTATTGTGTAATTCTAGGCGTGAATTTAACGGTTCCTCTGCTCTGGTTTTTGGGTGACTGCTGTTTGCTCTATTACCTTTCTGTTTCCTTTTTGTTGGCTATTTCAGATTATGCCTTTACGAATCTTGGGTGGATTGGTGGGGTTTTTATAGTTAGAGGTTGGATTTATATGCCTCTTTGGTGTTGTATTTGTTTTCCTTTTGATTGAGATTGGAGGTTGTTTGCGGTTGGAATTATTTCAAAAGCGCTTCTTTGGTTATTATTCGTGTTTACTTTACTTCATCTCATTATAGAAATGGCTTCTTTGTTTAATGAGATGAGCTAAACAAAACTTGAGATCAATCAAATTTGACTCATTTACATGTATATTACAAAAAATAACATAACTAGGGATCACAATCATGGCATAGATTCAACAAAACACCACAATACACTATAGGCTTTGCTAATAATAGACAAATATTTCTCCAAAACAATCAAAGTATATTTAACAAGAAATATTAAAAAATATATACAGCTTAATGAATTTAAATATGTATTTTTTTCATCATTGATTTATCTGTAAGCAACTCCCTATATGATAATGAGATATGATCACTAACAATACATCATCAAAGTAAAAGATAAAGGAGATATTAAGACAAACTGCTATTATTAACCATTTAATTGAAACAAAATTTGTGCAATATCATAACTAACATAGTACTGACTGAGTTGAATGAATGAACAAAAAAGATATTATTTTGAATTTCATACAATTATAAATAATATTCTAATCTTATTGCATAATTAACTTAATTAAATATATAATCAATTAAGCAAAGCTCATCCTCCTGATTAGGTTCATCAAGTAATGAGTCTTCTTGATCCCTAAAGGATCACTTTCCTTGCTTGTTAAATTAAACTGGATCTAGGTCAACAAAAACCAATCTTTTCAAATCCTTGGAGAATTCTTTCAACCTATAGTAGAACCTAAGTTATCAACGGTATTTCCCAGTTTAGGTCAACAAAAGTCATCTTCCTATCAACTTTCTTTTTATTTGTTGAAGGTAAATTCCCCTAGTTGTTATCATTATACATGGCAGCAACCTCGGTTAGGGTTATTAAATATAAGCTAGAATTGGGATAACAAAACATACCTTTCTAAACCCCAAGGATTAATTTTCTATTCTAATCCTCCTCTATACTAGAGTTCAAGGTAGATTCTGAGTCAACAAAACAAGTCTTTGACGTCTTCTCTGATAATATTTTTTATTTCTTTTGGTATTTCCTAGTTGTCATCATTTTCTATCAAATACAATTTTTTGGAATACAAATTCAGCCATATTTTTGAAAATAAATAATCAACTATTTTCATCATAATAATGATGATAATGATAATATAATTCATTTTAGATAAATTTTTTTTTCATAAATGAATAATTTTCATTTTTACATGAAATTACAGTACATTGTTTTCATCATCTATTCTTTACAAAATTCTATTAAAGATTCTTATGGTGAGTTGACATAGCATTGCGTACATGATAAAAAGATAAACTAAAATTTTGCTTTGTTTGTATAAACTAAGAGAATTTCTTCATGAATGAAGGAAAAATTCTTACAGTAAAAGCTAATTTAAGCCCTAATTATAGTCATTTATTAATAAAACAATCTCAATAGTTTATTATTCAAGATGCAATTATAGTCATCATGCCACAAATTCATAATATTTCTTGTATAAGCATTAAATTAGGATTAATTATATGAAGTCTAGTCAACTTAATCAAAAAGTTTCCAATTAATTCATATTGTTAGCTCAGGATAAATTTTATTTTTTATTTTTATTTTTATTTATATATATTTTTTAAAAAAATATGTTTGCTAAATATATTTTGAAGTATTTTTATTTTTATTTTAAAATAAAATAATATATTTCAAAGCAGTTTTTGGATGTTTTGAATGTTTCAATAATATATAATCAACTAAATTTTTTAAAAACCTAAGCTATGAACTATAACATGATTATATCACTAAACAAACTCAGAAAATCTCTACTTGAAAGAGAAGCCTACAGAGAGAAACCAACCAATAGTACTAAGTACATGATCTTATGAAACACGAGCTGATAAAGAACTTAACAAACCCGAACTTAAAAAGGTTTTTAAAAGAGAACTTTCCACTATCCTTAGAAGTGGATGTTGAGGACTGATCATCCTTCACAGAAAGAATAGTCTCCCCTATCTCCTTCTTCAATGATTCAATTGTATGGCTCTGAACAGGATCTCCAGAAGCATCAGTTACATAGAAGATGCTCATAACTTTAGACTCCCTCATCGAGACCTCGGCACGAATGACCCAAAGTCCATGCTCTCGAAAGATTCGGGTGAGATCAGATAAGAGACCGATTCGATCTTCACTTCTCAGCTCGAGCCTTAAACCCTAAATTCAATAGAAATGCAATAAAATTAGCATATTAAAAAATATTAAAGAGAAATTATTTGGTGTGGATCATGCAGGTACGCAGCTCTTTTCAAACTCGGCTAGATAAATGATTTATGACTCAAGCTCAACTTGACTCATTTACACTGCTTCATGAGACCTATACCCAAATTCATGCATAACCTGACATGATAAACTTAATGACCTAACAAGGTGATCTTCTCCAACCAATTGAGTTCCAAGACCTTCCATAATTTCCTCATGTCAGGAAGAGAAATCTCAATTAATTATAGCATTTGGATATCATAATTTAACACTTTTATCTTCTCATGAAGAAGACGAATTAGAAAAAAAGTTTTAAAAAAATCACACCTAATAACTTCTCAAAAAAGAGGTTGTGATTACTGTAATAGTTGTTCATACCTCAGTGCTTCTTCTGTTGATTGCAGCTTCAAGGCAAATAATAAGCCTTTGCTTCTCTTCTTCAGTGTTAACAGTGTGTCCATCGATATGCCTGACGTAGTATTCCTATTTGATTAAGTGAGTTATGTTTATATCCATTTTTACAGATAGTCGAAGTCATCTCCAACAGACCAAAGGTCTACTTGATGTTAAGTAGATAGCCAAGAAGAAGCAGAGTAACAAATACAACTAATTGAAAAAACTACCTGATAAGCTTCTGGTTCTTCAGAGATAACTGTAGAATGGAAGACCGTATACTGCATGTCAGTCAGAGTGTAAATTGTATCAAATAGTAGTTTCGGTCTATCTTTACTTCTCACATAAACCGCAATGTACCCTTTCTCAACACTATTCTCCACAGTAACGACAGTCTGGATCTTACGTTCTTTTTGCTTCTCCAAGCTCAAATCTTTTCTATCGAAGTCCCTATCTTCATACATCATCTGATGAAGCCTTCTCTCCACATGAGTTGCTTCCATGGATATTCTTATCCTAGCGCTTTGGTTCTCCACGGCTCCATTCAAGAGTTGAGAGAATATATTCTGAATCCTGGCCAGCCGATTAAAGTCATTGATGGGTTCTTGAGTGGTTTGATCGGTGATGTGGATCACTGAAGCCATTCTTGACTTATGAGTCCAAGCTTGAGCAGCAACAATGTTGCATTTGAGTTCAGTGAGTATTGCAAATATTTCAGAGAGAAGACCTCGTCTGTCATTGCCTATCAACTCAAGAGAAGTGTGCTTTGAAGAAGCTTGGATTTCTTCTGATTGGTTTAATGAGAGGCTGGTAGATGCTCTTGAACTTAGTGACTGTAGTGAAAATTAGATGAAATCAGATATTAAACATTTTCTAAATCTATAAGAAAAGGAGAAGAATTTGATCAGGATGAATTAATTCAATATACTTTTATTTGCTTTGAAATCTATGCATTAAATGTATAATTAATTAACTTTTTATTGTACTAATATTGAAACAAATTCAAGAGTTTGGAATCCATAATGACTAAATTTTATAAGCAAAATAAATAGAATTTTCTTTCACATCAATTAACCAAACTATTACATAGATATCTAAAATATTGCCTGATGATATTCAAAGAAGAATCTGCATAATGAAACAGCTAATTATGTATACCTAGAATTATTTATAAGAAATTGCTATAAATCATAGGAGGAACATAACTTATACTTTTCATGTATAACAATAGAATTAAATTCAATATTTTGGAAGAAATTTGAAGTTTCGCAATTCTAAGTGAATTAAAATTTTCAGAACCACACCTCTTGAATTCTTTCAACAACTTCACTGTCATAGAGCTTATTCCCTTCTTCATCCACAACATGGAAGACTACAAAACCCCATATTCAAACAAATTTACTAAGAAATATAAACCATGGAACCAAGTAAACTTGCAAGAAAGTAAATGAAGGGGAAAAAAAAATAAAGAATGAACATATAAACTAACCATCCATACGCCATTCCCCATCAGTGGAAATATAAGCTCTTGTGATTGTTAGATTCAAATCATTCAAAACCTGTACAACCTGTAGAAGGCTTCCATGCTTATTAACACTATCCATCTGCATTCAAAGTTATGCCAATTCAATAAAACATAAATTACCATAGACCAAGCAAATCCATATTCAACGAAAGAGAAAAATAAGACTATGAACAGACCTTTATCAATGTGGCCTTCTCATTAGTATTATTATCCATGAAACTGAAAACCGAATTCCAAGAGTGTGTGTGAGAGAGAGAGAGAGAGAGAGAGAGAGAGAGAGAGGAAGAAAAGCCATAAAGGTTTCACCTTGGAGGGTTCATTTGAATAACAAACTTTTTGTACTCTTCTTTAACCTCTTTTGAGGTAGACCCATAGTTCATCATGGTGAGAAAGTTTTGTTTACCGCAAAAGAAAACAAAGGAGAAGAAGATGGAGAGAAAGGCCTATACTTAATTTCTTATTTTCTTCCTCGTTAGTGTACTTGTTTTTCTTCTTCTTCGTTGCTTTCTCACTTTCTGCTTTCCGTTCTCCATCTATATAAAAGACAATGGCTTTAACATGACGTTTTGTCATACTTTACTTAAGATATAGTAGTTTCATGAGTGGAGACTGCACGTGGGGAAATTGTCAAAATAGAAGATCTTTCCTTTTATGGTTACCGTTAGAGATTCTTTGAAATATCATACCTTTTTATGTTTATATTCAAAGTATTTCTTTCCTTAAGGTATTAACAAAAATATAGAAAGATTTAGATTTCTTATTGTATGGATCTTGATAATGTATGACTACTCATTTATTGTTATGGGAATTTAATGAGAATTATTTTGAGATATGTTGAGATGAAGAAAACTTTTTTCCTTTTGGGTAAATAGGGGTAGAGTTAGCCCATAGAATTTACTATCAATTTATTTTTTAAGATATTTTTTTTCTAAAATGGAAATTAGTTTAACGAACAACTGTATTCTTGTATGTAAACCTCATACACGGTTAAGACAAATCATACTAAAAATATGAATTTTGAAGACATTACTATCAAGTTTGGCAAGAATTTTATAAACTGTTATTAAAACTTTAATTCTCAAAATTAAAGCAATTTCAAAAGATGAGAAATCGTGATGCAAATAAAGTTAAAAAGGAGGGCCTCCTCAGCAAAAGATAACTTCTTATTCACCCTCATTATTATAGAATATGGGAAATAAAAAAAAAAGAGGAATGAGAGATGAGAACTTAAAAAAAACTGTAATATTTTACCATATAATTGTCAAAAAGTATAAATTGTTGTAGGGATTTTTCTTTGTTTCCTGGACCTCTTTTTTTCTAAGATTTAGGTCAAGATACAATAATACTACAATACGAATGATTACATAAAAGTGAATTATATAAAAAAATTTTAACAAATATTTGATATAAGTTTTTGGTGGATAGGATTCTTAAATTTAAATGAATTTTAGAAGGTTTTTTTTTTAAACTAAGTATCATTAGAAGCTTAATTAGGTAATTAAATATTATTAAAAAAATTTAAGAATAGGTATAGTAGCCCAATTAGTGGAGCCACCACGTTGGGCGTTAGTTGTGCCACGCGAAATTGATGTCACGCTGTAATTTCGATACACTGCTGGGCTGCCCACGGCAGTCGATATGAGCCCCACCCAATAGCGACGCGATATATTATTAGGGCCGACGGCCTTATTTCCTCTTTCGATTCGAAATCGCTTCCTCCGCCTTAGAACTCGACTCAACTCGACCGCCCTTCATTTCGGTGAAGTCCCTTCCCTTCCGGCGCCGGCGAGGTTCGCCATTTTCGTCTTGGTAATCGATAGGAACTTCCTTTTTTTCTCGACAGCCACTTTTACGCCGTTTGACGACTTCCTTCTCCCATCTAGCAGCCGTTGGAATTCAACATTAGCTTTCGACGATGATTCCGGTGGCTCCATTTCGTTCGAGGAAAATTCCCTTTGGCGGATTCTACATTTTTTGTGCACTTCCTCGTCGTTCTTCGTAAACACATGGTAAATCACTTTCTTTATCAATTTATAAATTAATAAAATGCGTGTTGGGAGTTGTATGGTTAGACTTTTGTTTGGGATTTGATTTTTAGGTTTGTGTTGGCGTTGCGGTTTAGGTGTTAAGTAGCTAAAGGTAATATTAATTAAGGTGTCGATTAATATAAATTTTTGATTATTCATATAGCTTATTTTGCAAGAATGATTAGAGAATTTGTTTCGCTGATTCTTTTCTATGGAGGTGAACTGAGTATCGATGAGCAATTCAGTCCAAGTTATGTGGGAGGTCGAAATCGTCAAGTTAAGGTTCTGCATCACAGTAGCTTACTGGAATTGAAGCAACGGATTATGAGAACTTTGCACATTGATTCAAAGCGTCACACAATCACTCTTACAGGTCGTTATCCGGTGGGTAACGAATTTATAGCGTCTGTAATATCTGACGATGACGTTTGCGAAGTAACACTGGACGAAGCTTCCCGTTAGATGTTAGTGTTGTATGTCGAAGTGGAGGATGTTAATGTTGCATCCACATCAGCTGATCCGACAATAAGGTCAATAGATATATCACTGAAGACACACCAGGATTTCATCACACATGCACATGGACGTAGCTTTGATGAGTTGATTCCGGTAACATCTTGTCAATCTTTCCTTGCTTTGTAATAAGTATGATTGGTTATCGTCCAACTTATGAGTTTTGTGGCGGCGATGATGTTATTTATCATCGGAGGAACCATATGTGCCTCACGTCGAGCGAAGATGAGTATCGGTATGAGCGATGGCGTGGTGAGTCCGCGGGATATTAGTGATGATGATTGCTCACTGAAGCCACTTGTTCCTGTGAGTCTAAAATGATCTTCTAAAAAATCACTCATTCGAAATATTATGAGAGTCGGATGTTGTCCAAAACAGTATGTCCATGATGTGACTACGAGAGTGGGATAATGATATTTACTTGACCCCGGCGAACTGCCCCAATGAGATGTCGAAAATCCTGTGACCTTGTCGAAAGTAGCCCAAATAAATGGAGTCTACAATTTGCTATTGTTGGGTGGTGCATAGTAAATAATGTTCAGTTCTAAACATTTACTTCTAACCATAAGAACTACATGATTATTTGCGTACATCATGATAGTCCTACTAGATCATATAAGTGGCGTTTGCATTGTAGCAGCAGCCGACGCTTAGGGGGTGCTTGGAGAATATCAAGAGTTGGTGAAAATCATAGATGTATCTATGCAGTAAGTGCAGCAGGTTATCGATAGTGTAGCTCTAAATTCATAGCTTACTTCATTATACCTGTGATTAGGCATCAGATAGATCTGAAACCCAGGGAGATTACAGGTAGGATGTAATCGAAATTCAATGTTAAAGTTTCGTACATGAAGGCTTGGGATGCGAGGCGTAAGGCAATAAAAGTAATATTTGACAGCTGGGAAGAGCCTTACAGGACTCTCAGTCTTTTTATGGAATCAGTTTGTAGTCTCTCTTACAGTCTAATTCAGGTAAAGACACAAGACTTCCGAGACTTTTTTGGGTATTTGACCCTTCAATCATGGGATGGAGTAGCTGTCGACCTGTACTGAGCTTAGATGATACTTTTTTGTCAGGAATTTGGCCCATCACGTGCATATGATTCATCCGTGGGCTAGAGCAAGTGGGCCTACACTGTGTTAGCCAACTCGCTTCATTTGCCTAGATCATCATTTGCTGACTGCCTTGGTTGAGAGGTGGTCTCCGCAGACCAATACCTTATACCTTGCTATCGGTGAGATGAATGTTACACTACAGGATGTAGCGATGATCCTGGGACTATGCATTGATGGGCCACCTGTCATAGGTCCAATTGTGATTGGCGAGGGAAAGAGATGAGACACCTGGCCTAATTGCTGTGATGATTTGTTGGGATGACACCCCTTATCAGACATGATGCATCATGATCCGATCAGTCCACATATTAGGTCGACATTTAGGATGTCGCAGACACGCAGACCTGCATTCCCTAAGATGGCCAAGGTGGACTTTTTACAGGGAGTCGTACACCAGTTTGAGCACCGAGGAGTTTTTCGGCACCTGCGTGCTTACATTCTATTCCTTATTGGTTGTTCTTACCGATAAAGTTAGATCCATTTACTGAGATTTACCACTATATTAGATGACCGGATACGATAATGACTATGAGTGCAGTCTAGCCCACCTATAGAGAGATCTGATAGGCCAGTGCATACATGGTCACATCTCCTTCAAATATGTGCTTGGGAGCATATTCATGTTGGGAGGCCGATTCTATATGTATCCTCTTGATGATCTCGGTTGGGTTGAGGTATATTTTGTTAAGTGTACTTTCAAATTTTGTAGCTTTAATATGTGTTTAAACTATTTTTTGTGTATAGATGGAATGAGAAGTATATTTGCCAGCAGCCAATGGCGAACGTTACAGTATACAAAAATGAGCTGGATGACTTGTGGCATTCACAAGTTGGATTTGCAGATAACACTTTGTTCAAATATGTGCAACTTCTAATTTGACATAATTTTTAATATGTGCAGGTGACATGGGAGCATACGTGATCACGACACGCCTATCGATATACATGCTCTCAGCTCGAGATGTGGTTGTCACAAGTCCCTCTTATCAGCTGGAAGAGGGTTGAGTGGCATTACGATAGAGTGTTGCGCCTGACCTCATTCGAGTTGATGTAACCCCATTTGACCCTAGTTTCAAAAGTCAATGGTAAAGCGGATGTCATTGATTACCACCGCGCACATTCGCTGGGAGAGCGGAGGATTGCCTTGCTTGAGGGCTTAGATGAGGTGTACGAAGATAACTATCGATATATGTCCGGGATCGGGTTTCTCTGTACCGCCGCCCGACAGATCCAGACCACTTACTCGCAAGTGGATCGTATTTATGTAAGTCCTGATATAAGTATTCATCTGAATTCAAAATTTATGTAAGTGCTGATTTTACATGCTATTTTTTTGTGTAGGAGGAGCATATCGCGGCGACTCAGGACATCTTTCAGCCATACTTTGGCGCTGTGGATGATCACCCCTTACAGGGATGTGTTGATAGGTATGGATATCGAGGCGGAGCATATCGGTGACACATATTATGGATCGGTGCCTACAGAGGGTGTCACACACCATGATTGGAGCTCCGGGCCATTTACTTATGCGGATCCAGGTCCATCTACATATGCTGATGCAGTTCCTTCTACATATCAGCCTACATATGAGTCACATCCACCTATCTTCCAATCACAGGACGATCCGACGCAGACTGCCAAAGATCTTGCACTGGAGGGTGACCATCAGCTGTGTGATCGTCCATCCCGTGCACCTAATCACTGCACACCTGGGAGTGGTGCGATTCCACACAGATGTAGGAGGCGTTAGATGTTTAGAGTAGTCTATTTGTGCGTATGTACTACGTTTGTTTTTATTTATTTCATTCATTCATATGCGTCTGTACTACCTTTGTTATATTTCATGTGCACTTTCTTTGAACTACTTGAATCCCAATTTTGGGAGGATCTGAATTCTCACATAAGTTGTGCGCTACTGTACTGCAATTTGCATCATTTTTTATTAAGAATATATGAGGGAAATGATGATGATTTCAGAAGATAACCATTATGTCCACTTGACAACGAGTTTACACTAGGAAATCAAAAGAATCCTTCATATGTTGGGGTGTGCATTTGATCGATTTGGATAATTTTTATTTTTTTGAATTGATTAGACCAAATCAAATAACATAACTATTTTGATTTATTCAGCCAAATCTGTTCTTTTTTTCTTTTTGATGTACTGCAATTAGTTAGGTTTGATATCCATGATCATTTGTCAATTAATTGTTGTAGAATGCTAGTTGGCTGTTTGTATTCTAGGGCACCACCCAATTGGTGGCTCAGTATCTGAAGTAGCCCACTTAGGCGGGCCTCAATTTCACATCGTAGACAACCACACGCCGAACCGACATGGGTTGCCCACTAATTGGCGACTATACCTATTCTTAAATTTTTTTAATTATACTTAATTACCTAATTAAGCTTCTCATGATACTTAGTTTAAAAAAAAACTCATTTTAGAACTCTAATCATTCTCTTGATGACTACCTCGACTGATGCCAATGTCTTACTACCTGGCATTCGGTACATTTCATTTATCAAAATTGATGCTCATCATCGACACTTATAGATCCTAATCTTTTTGGGGTAAGGGGCATGCCTTTGTGGATGGTGTTGAGCAAATAAAATGTCTTGTTAAATAGTAGCAATGATAGACACTAAGGGGTGGACTATTAAGCATCGCTGGAGTTTTAGAATATGACATGACTTTTGATGAAGTTTAAGGAATTGCTAATGTGATTTACACATATAAATAATTTTTTGAAAAATGTAACTAAAATTTTGTATGAAAGAAAAAAATTTAAATGGCCTAACAAGGGTCTCAAATAGCTTGCTAATGATTGGCCAAGTTCAATAGCATCTTGATAAACTAATTGTGTTGGGTAACTTCATTATTGTCTCAAAGATAGGCTAATGTTACCAATATCTAAATGAGTTCTTGGGGTGGGTCCAATAGAAGCATTTTAGCTTTATTTTAATTGGATTTAATTTGGATTTAATCCTTTATACTTTTTGTATTTTGTGTCAAGTTTTTAGTAAATTTATATAATGGATGCATTGGGTCTCCATTTTTGCTCTCTCATATGATCACAAATAGTTTCAAGAAAGAAAGATTATATATATTCTTTTCATGTTATTTAATTTTTATTTTAGCTTTAGTTCCTAATTTCTTGAGAAGAGAGAGAGAGAGAGAGAGAGAGAGAGAGAGAGAGAGAGAGAGAGCGAGAGAGAGTGAGAGAGAGAGAGAGCCAATCACATATTGCAAATGAATTCCATAGTGTTATAAGTTAGCTACCTAAGTAATGTGCTTGCTTGATAGAGTAATAGAGTTGCTGCATCCAACATGCATTAAGGCAGCCAATGCAGTGCATGTGAAGCTTTTTTCTTTACTATGTTTACAATTTGGACTACGTGGATAATAGGCCTACAACCTAAGTAAATAATTCTTTTTTATTCCATTCCATTTGAGGGTGAGAATACAATACTGTTTTCAAAGTCTTATTAAACTTTTTGGGAATAATTTTATTCATATGTATTGATTTAGAAGTTTTTGTAAATATATTTTAAATGAAAAATGATGCAATAACGGTGGAAAAACTCATGAATATTAACATAACTGCTTGTAAATCAACTTAATTAGAATAGTTGTTCGATTCAAAACAATCAATTTATTTGATGTTGCTTGAATCGTAGTGAACTCAGCTCAAATTTAATTCAAGACACTTAATTCAAATGCACTAAGCCCTATTAGACCTTGTTGCCTAAGCATTACTACACTTTCTAAAAGCAACATGATAGAGGTGGGCAGGGGGAGATAGTCGTCACCCTTAGATTTTTAACAAAATCTTTAATATTATATAAAATAATAAAAATTTCACGCTCCCAAACTTAAAGTCTCAATAATAATTCAATATTTATTATATTTAAATTTAATTATTATGTATATAATAAGTTTCAAACATCTTCAAATTTTTGAAAGAAAATAAGATGATATTATTTATTTAAGAGGGTGAAATTATTTCATGAAAAATGAGATATAGATATTCTAGATATGAGTTCTTCTTACTCTAGAGGTCTAAGATATTTTTAGCATAAGAATACTATTATAATAAAGCATTATTATAAAGTTAATATTTTTATATACACTTTAAATATACACTACAAGATTTAAAGAATATGCTGTAGAATTATTGATTTTGAGTTTATTCTTAGATTCTCAAGATTCGGTTTTAAATGTGCTTCAATCTTTTAAAATTAATGATATTTATTAATTTATAACTAAATTTTAACCCAAAGACTTAAAAATATAAAAACACTTAAACTTATAATTATACTATTTAAAATTGAAGCACATTTAAAGTAATTTTGTTTAAAAAAAATTATTTTCAATTTTTGATTTATGCCAAATATTAGCTAAGACAAAATTTTTTGATTATATATACTTTAATTAATTAATTAATCAGATTAGTCATGGTTATTTAGGCTACAACAACTAAACATGTATTTTCAATAATAAATTTTATCATGACAAGTTTATTGTAATGTTTTTTTGAGCTCATTGATAACATATACTAAGAATGATATTACAATGTATTTTGGTGTAAAATCAATAATAAATAATTTCAATGCTAAAAAGAAACATTACAAATAATTGAAAATACTTAATCATAATGACTATATTAAAATACATATTTTCTTAATTTATAAGTTATTCTTAGTTATTTCATATTTATTCTTTTTATTTTTAATTATTTTGTTCTAAAATATTAAGTTAAAATTTAAATATATTTTAATTATTTTTTATTTTGTAACTCCTCTCTTTGAGTCTGATTCGAGTAGTGTACTATGCAATAATTATATATTCCTTATATATTTCAAGTGCATGTCTCATATATTTTGCACCAATCACTCCTTAAATTTTTCTATTTATTTTTGGGAAAACATTAAGCTTTAAAATGGTTTATTAAAAATATTTACCTGCAGAAATCGAAATACAAATTGCATATTATAATTATTTTAGAGGGTTTGTTCATCCATAATGATATTTTTAGAGGGTTATAAGCAAAATATTCTTTCATATTTAGGCAAAAGTGGTTAATATGATTTATATTGTAAAATTTATTATTAAAAGGTCTCCTAAGTATACTTCATAAGAATCATGAGAAATAAGAGTAATATTGAACACTTTAAATGTATTTTTAGTGTAAATGTTAATTCTAAATAATAGTTAAAAAATGATAATGCTGATGATGTAATATGGAATAAAATAAAGAAAGATAAAAATTTAAAATGAATTAAAATAGGAATAGAATTTAATAAGACTTGCAATTATTTTGTTGACCGAATAGAATTTCACTTTATAAAGGTTTTCTCTCACCTCAACAATTTAATAAGACTTGCAACAATCATTTTATTTATCTTCATGTCAAGATGAAATGATAAAATCATTAATATTTTATTTTTTAATTTTACCCTAAAATAGGAACTTGCCTAGAAGTAGAAATTTCATTAGATATTAATATATTTCGAATCAAAATTTACTTATTCGAAAAAGAAAATAATTCTCTCTCTATGCATTTATATTTAATATATTTGATAATTCACTTTTATAGATAATTTTTAAATATTTTTTTATAAATAATAACATTATTTAATGCTTCAAAATATTTATAGAAATAACAAAGTTTTAGTTGAATCTTTTTGAAATTTAAATTGAAATCAAAATCCTCAAATTCGATATTTCCCCAAATTATGACTAAAAGAAACTTCATAATTAATTTAGTTAAATATCTAATCATTTAATAAAAACTCATTCTTCTGATTATGTTTGTTGCGTGCTAGAAAACTAGTTGCGACAGAGTAAAAGTTTTTGCCTTAGCTTGAAATCCAAAGACACATACTGTATAAAAGTGTGAACAATAAAACTCCAAAATTTTACATGGAAAACCTCGAAAAGAGGAAAACCACTGGCCTAAAGAAAGCTTCCATTATGTATCTGTTTCAGAGTATAAGATCTTCCCGATACTGGGATTACAAAATTGTATATGGGAAATGGACAATAATTAACACAATGTTGTGACGCGATATTGACGATGTTGGCGGCGATGACGATAGTGGTCGGTGATGATGGCCGCATGGTTAATGACGCGAGGATCGGTGGCGGTGATGGCGCGGCAATGGCCGGTTGACAACCGTCGAGTGGTGGCACAATTGTGCTTGGAGGATCTTTAGAGCTCTTTCCTCTCTCTTGCTTGGCCTCCCTCAAATGAGGAATGAGGGGCTATTTATAGATTGGAGGAGTACGTCTCTGTAAATACATGCAAAATCTGAATCACTCATCTCCATCGGACGACTCATGATGATTCCCTTGATCATATGATGTATTTTGTGTATTTGAATGCTCAAATGAAGTCGGAATTGTAAGATCTTTGGCTTGTTGGAACCGGCTCATCGAGACGCTCGATTTGACAATAAACACTTTATATTTGAGAGCTTTTTAAGAATTTAACTGATGTCTCAAAGTTTTCAATGATATTTTAAGTGTTTGATCTCCAATTTCTCGAGCTTGCTTTGCATCAAGATTCGCTTTGACAGAGGAATTTTCGGTCATATCATCGCTCTATTTTTGGATGATATTATCTCAATCATCAAAAATATATGAAAGTACTTCAAAATAGTAAATTCTTCAACGAAATCTACAGGTCCATTAACCACATATTTTGAGATAACAGATCTTCATGTAAGCACAAGATTATGACTACGGAAGCAGATGCACAACCACAAATATGTGTAGGTATGTGCGAGCACGAAATTTCGAGGTTACGAACCCATGCACATTTACTGCGCTATGCACAAGGTTTCAGTTGGATTACTTAACCAAGAAATCTGGCCGCGTATGAGGGTCAAAGCGTCATGACCTTCAGGTCGAATAGTGAAAGGTGTCGGCCGGCAAATACAAGAATGGGCCGAACGCTGGGTCGCAAAACAGGCCTACGGTCTCGGAGGCACCGCTTTAGCCGAAGTCAGCTGAACGCTGTCGAGTGCGTGGGTTTACGGGCGCACGTCGAGAGGTGGCTGGGTCGCTACGGAGGCCACGGGCCGAATCCGCCTGCGGTGCGCTGGTCGACGATTCCTGAACGCTGGTCTATAACGCTGGAATGGCAAGATTGATGGTCTCGCCAATCCGCTGACTACGCGTCACGAACAATGGATGAGCGTCAGACGGTCGAATTTGACACGCTTATAGCTCGCGACATGCCATCACCCGGGCAAAAACCGCTTTTGGTTTGTTTTCACCCGCTTTTGGCCCGCTTTGAGCCGGTTTAAGGTGGTTGATGTTTTTTACCCTTTGCC